>VZTI01006034.1:520276-549592 GCA_013397865.1 Struthidea cinerea
CCGAGGTGTAAGTGCCGCGGAGAGGCGTCGGGACCCCGGCGCCTGGGGCTGGGCGTGGGGGGCACAGCGTCGGCCCCTCTTCAAGGGCTTCCGGGCGCTGTTGGCCCGAGCCTGCCGCGTGGGTGCCGGAGGGAGGCGGGTTGCCGGGCGGCGAGCGTCCGGGCTGTCTGTCTGTCTGTCTGTCCGCCCGCCCGCCCGCCGGGATCTCCTTCTGGCACAGCCTCCCGCTAATATCGGCGTCTGTGTGCGTGCGCTCTTCATTATTCNATCGGCGTCTGTGTGCGTGTGCTCTTCATTATTCTGTCACCCAAGTTTTGGAAGGCTAGTTCTCTCATGCTGTCGTTGGAATAGTTGGTGGGGGGGGGGCGGGGGTGTGTGCCCCGAGATCGATGTTCTCCCTGCGGCCCCCTCCCGCTGCACACGGCCGGCGGGGCCGGTCCTGCCCAGGCTGACCAGTCCTGGGGAGCACCAGGTTCCATCGCCAGCCGCGATCCAAGGCCTGGGAGATGCAGTCCGGCTCTCCCGTCTCCCTTCAGGCCCGAGGGGCTCTCCCATAGATAACAATGGGACATTTACATTGCAGACACATGCTGCACAATAAACTCTTTATTGGAAAGAAGTTCTGTTGTTGGGACAGGATGCCACAATTACGTTTCTTACTGAGAAAACCTTTTTCTCTGCCCTCCTGTTTCTGCCCTTAGTTTCTCTTCTGACTGCTGTATCCATATTTCTTTAATTTGCTTGCCTCTCTTAAGCAACAAATCAGGTAATCTAGTATAGTTTAGTCAGACTGATTACTCCTGTCAGTTAGTATCTTGAGAAAGACCAACTGTGAACAACGTAGGTGAGCAGCTTCAGGGTCGCTTAGGTTCCCTTAGCTATTGGTGGTTATTGAAGTGACGGTATACAGTATATTACTAAAAATACAAAAATCTGAGAAACACTGTGATGATATAATGTCTTATAATGCACACCACAGTCAGATGTTAAATTCAGTACGTTTTGTGTTCCAGTTCATGACCAGAAATTTAAAAAGGCATTCTAATATTGTATCAGGCCAATTCTGGCCGCTGTAAAGCTTTTCTCTTTACGTATACGGCTACTTTACTATACTTTACTACAGATAAAAGAGGAGGTAGAAATCGTTGTTGTCCTTTGAGTGTCTTCACAACAAGGACTGAAGAACTTACTAACTGTGGAATCTTAACTACATAGGTATTTTACATAGGTTGTCCCTGGTACTTAGGAACAGCCTTTGATGCGCAGTTAAGTTGCCTTTGTTGAAGGTGCAGGTAGAACATAACAATGCAGATTTCACCTCGTGTGAAACTTGTTTGTTTGGCTGGTTATTAGTTTTCCCTCTGAGGCTGCAGGTCGTTAAGAGTTCACAAGGTAATTTGAAAACCTTAGGAAATCTCTTAGCAGTCTTTTTTGTACATTCGTACTGTTGCACAACTTATCATCTCAGTTGGCCAAGTGTGGCCTTTTTTTTTCTGTCCCGCATCTTCATCCAGTACTGAGGAATTAAACTAGAACCATGTCCTTGTCATTTCCCTAATTTTTTTAGGGTTTCTTATTTTCAATCACTGGTCACTGTGGGGGTTTAACTTTTTCTCTTCCGTGTAAACCCCTGGGGTTAAAACACACGTTGTTATCTGCATGATTTTGTTTGTGGTACAGGAAATTAATCAGAAGCAATATGACAGTCTGTTCATGAGTGGATTTGCTGTGCTTTAATCTTCAAAACTGTAATGCTTTTTGTTCTTAGTAAAAGTAGTAAAAATAAACATCTTCTCATAAAGTGATTCCCTAGTTTGGGTTTGTTGCCTTCTTCTCTTTCTAATTAAATAACGAGTAGGTCAAGCCTTTATTTGAAAGCATAGATGGCAACTTCTGGTTGGAGTAATTGAGCTTTTAGTTTTGAAAATCAATATTCTTGCCTCTGTTGAATTCAGATATTGCTGTGACAACTGTACTTTTAATGCTGCAGGAATTTGTTGGCTACAGTTAAGTTTAACCTTGGGGTGATGGAATGAAAGAGGGCTGGAATTTATGCTGATGCCACACTGAAGAGTAATTTTCAAACAGTTGTGTTATACCATATGGAGCCTTTTCTGGAGAACTGTAAAACAGAGTACTGAGAATCATCTTTGAGGAAGTAGCAGTGGGTGGTCTGTAGAAGGAACTTATTATAAATGGTCTGCTTAAAATGAACTTGTGGGAATTGCTTTTCTGAATTTCACTTAGGAAGACAGGATTGAATTTGCTTGGTGTAACTTGGGTCCTGTTGAGATTTTTGTGCTCTAACACCAACAATACATGCTTTGAAAAGTGGTGTAGTATTGCTTCATTAGTACTGTCTTGTGTATTTTATATCTATATAATCTTTAGCTGACTTGGCTAACACTCATTCAGTGGAAACGAGCTATCCTATAGAACAGGTCTACTGGAAACTTAATGCTGTGAAAACACTTTGAAAGCTTTTGTTGTAGAGGTATTCTTTTTCCCCTTGCTCTGTGGGTTTATCTGCCTGTAAAGAACCAGCTGAAGAAAGGAACCTTTAACATTATTGAAAGAGCTTAGAGCACGGACATTACTGTTAATGGATGACATTACCTAGGAATGCAATACTTGGTTGTTTCCCTTGTCTCTACCAGATTCCGCCTATTATCATTTGAAGTATAATTGATCCTTAAGCAAGAGCTTAGATGTTAAATCCTCGCCTTGCATTGTGTTCTCTTTTAGTACTGTAACATCGCTTGGCCTGGGTTTTGGCTTCTGGTGTTTTCTAGACCCTTTGAATAGAACAGGGACTTTCTTGGTATAGCATAGGAAACTGTAAAGTAACAAAATTAAATGAGTTTCTGTTTTGCAAGTTGTTCAGCATGGATGTAGATTACATATCTAAGCATAAAATTATTACGCGATGTATGTATTAGACTTGGAGGGGGCGAGAGAAAAAGGGACTCTATTTTTTCTGTACTTTAAGGTACTTTCATTTCAGTTTTCATCTGTATCAGACTTCTTTTATTTTTTCATTTTCTCCTTCCTTTGTGATTAGAAAACCAACCATTGGTGGCAGTTTTATTCTGGAAGTAGTTATGCAGAGTTTGTTTAAGTTTGTGATGTGATGATGTTGTTTGTGAATTCAATTTCCAGTAATGCAAAGTGAATCGTTGTGTCACTGGAATACATTTAAATTCCTTCAACTGTCTGATTGTCTTTGACACCTTTCATAAATGCTTCATTACCATTGCAGATGAAAACATTCCCCATTGGCAGTCAGGCTACACAGCATAATTTAACATATGATTAAACTCTTCAAAATTGTTACAAACTTAACTCGGTATAAATTAAACAAATAGTCCTTTACAGTTGTATGTCATAGGTGAAGTCATAGGTAGTTCTTAATTTTCTCAACACAGATAGGCCTTTCGTATCTGAAGTTGTGAATAGTGCATGTGGATCAGGCTGCACTGCACCGGACATGCTCTAGTGACAAACTTCATCAGCTGTTATACCAAATTTTAGAATTTTGCATAGTACCACTTCAAAAAAAAAAATAAAAAGAGGTGGAAAAGTATTTTGGTAGAAATATTTGTGACCTGTGAAAGACTACGAAAATACCATTCAGATAGTCCAGGTTATTTGCTGAGATTACTCATCTGGTAATGTATGCTGGGGGGACCGGAGAAAAACAAACAGTACCCCAGACAGTGTAACCACAAAAACCTTTTTGCACGCTGAAAAATGTGGTGTCACGACATAAGGGAGACATTGGTATGTCATTATATTTTTCTTTCCTAAATTAGATGGTAAGCACATTGGAAACTCAGTAGGAGCTAGGAGACTCTGCTTCTGAGAAGTGATCTGCAAGGAACCATTGCATGATAATATGCCTTTGTGTGAGGCAGTGACCCCCTAAACCTTGGGAAAACAAAACAAAAGGCAATGCCTGAATCATGTGTGTGAATATGTTACTGTGCAGTCATTTTAATGATTTCCAACTTCACTGTAAGGAAAAGCTATTACTACTTGTGTAAGAGCTATTGAACTGTTACATTTTGCTAGCCTTAGCAGAATATGCTAGACTGTGTGATTTTGGTTTACTTTAATACACTGATTCTAAGATATATGAGTCTGGTTGCTGCTACATAGGCAAGAGTTGTCCGTGCATCGAGCTTAACAGCAAGACTACAGTAGGATCTGTGATTTAAGTGATTTACAGTATAGACACTGTGATTTAAGATAAAGGTAATTTATGGAAAACAAGATTTGGCAGTTGATGCTTCTGTCCTAGTGCTTTTCCAGTGCCTCACAGCGTTACCTTCAAAATCTGCTCATATATAACCTCTGTACTATGTGTCGTGGATACTTAAAGCATTTTTGTACTTAAGTATGGACTTAAAAATGCAATCCTGAAAAAAATTAATGGAGAAAAAGTCCAAATCTCTGTATGGTAAAGCATTTTTTATACTGTAGAACGGGATATTTGTAGAAAAAAATGCAGCATCAAAGAAAACGCCGTGTCTCAGTAAAAAGCATGCCTTGTGAGTATGATGTTGAAATATTTTTTGACAATGTGATTGGAAAAGATTTCAGAGTTAGCCTTAGTGCTTGTAAAAACATTCCAAATGTCTGTTGGTCATGATGATGAAATTGTCATGTGACAAATTCCTCTAGAACTACAAGGGCAAGGGGACTTGAATTTCCAGTTGGGGTCTAGATGAGGTTACTTGCACCAAGTACTGTTGAATGAAGCCTTTGGTCCAGTTACTGCCAAATATTGTGGTGCTCAGATAATATTGCAGTTTTGCTATATTTGATCATTATCTCTTATTTTTTCCAATGTGACTTTAGAGTTGTTTTGTGAGAGTTCAGGTTTCATGTCTTGTAGAAAAATTGTGTGTATTCCTTGCACTTTTGCCATTTTTCATGCTCATTTTGAAGACATCAAAGTCTTTGGTTTGAGTTTTTTGCTTTGGGGTTTTTCAGAAAAATACTTCCAAGAAGACTTAGTTCTGTGAAGTTCAGGATATTTTTTTAAGCTTTTTCATTATATGGTGAGATATGTTGAACAGAAGAATAGTGGAAGACAGTGTGAGTAAATCAGGTCTATAACAGCTCTTGCTTCTTTGAAATATAGAACCACTTTTGTCCTTAAAAATACCTTTCCAACTGTTAATATCTTTATAATTACCTTTACAAGTATATTTACTTAAGGCAGGTTGTCAGTTCAGAGGAGTGGGGAGAATAAAGAGAAAACCTACCAAACTTGTTGCTATCTGTAAATGTACTTTGTCTTGAGCATCTCAATTACTAGCAAGTTAACAATGTACAGAAATTAAAATAGTGCACTGTTAGGAGTAAAGGAGATTATTATTTGTGTGGTCATTTGTGCAATAAGGAGTACTACTGGAATTTCTTTTTCTGCTGGAAATAATCTTTTGATGTTGGGGGGTTTTGTGATCTGTCTTCAGCACTGCAGGATCAGGGTTCATTTCAAAGGAAGAATAATGGAAATATAGTTTACCTTTTTTTTTTTTTTTCAATTTTAAGCTAAATATATTTTTCTTTCTTTAGCTTAGAGCAATAAATGTAGATCTCCAGACTGATGCTGCTCTGCAAGTGGATATCTCAGATGCACTCAGTGAAAGGGATAAAGTGAAATTCACAGTCCATACAAAGGTAAAAACCTGGGTTTGTACATGCAACAGCTCTTAATTATATACAAAAGACAGTTTGCTTAAACTGTTTATTGAAACAACGTGTAACACAATCCAGAGGAAATGAGAAAGTAGAATTACCTCATGTTTAAGAGACTGTGTAGCTACAGTGCATAAGAAAAAGATGACTAAGAGTTAAGGAACTGTTTCGAAGAATGTTCATTTTTTTTGTATTGATGTGTTGTCATGCCATTCCCATGCTTATTCATTAGCCTGTTTGCAGGTAGAATCTTTGCTAGACATGAATATACTTCAGTATAGTTTTTTTAAGTGACTAGATTTTATTATACTTTCACATTCTAAGAACATATTTTGTAATTGTTGTACATTTGGGGATCATTTTTAATTACTGTTGTTTATGGCTTTTGTTTAGATTTGAGTGTTTATTGATTGCAGAGTGACTGAATAATTAAAGTTGAATAAAATATCTGGACATCATTAAATCCTGTCTCCTCCCTCACTCTCACCATTAAATTAGAGTGCATGAGAGCACATTGCTCAGGATTTGACCATCTGGGTTTTGATTATAGAATCATAGAATCACTTAGGTTGGAAAACACCTCTAAGATTGAGTCCAGCCATTAATCCAGCACTGCTGACTCCATTAAACCATGTCCCAAAGTGCCACATCTGCACGTATTTTAAATACCTCCAGGGATGGTCACTCAACCATTTTCCTGGGCAGCCCCTTCCACAACTTGACAACCCTTCTGGTGAAGAAATTTTTTTAATATCCAATCTAAACCTCCCCTGGTGCAACTTGAGGCCATTTCCTCTTGTCCCATCACCTGTTACCTGAGAGGGGAGACCAGCCCCCAGCTGGCTACAGCCTCATATCAGATACTTGTAGAGAGTACTAAGGTCACCCCTAATTTTTCTCTGGACTAAACATCACCAGCTCCCTCAGCTGCTCCTCATCAGATCTGTGCTCCAGACCCTTCACCAGCTCTGTTGCCCTTCTCTGGACACTCTCCAGCACCTCAATGTCTTTCCTGTCTTGAGGGGCCCAGAACTGGACACAGGACTCGAGGTGTGGCCTCACCAGTGTCCAGTACAGAGGAACAGTGACTTCCTTGGTCCTGCCACGCTATTTCTGATACAAGTCAGGGTGCCATTTGCCTTCCTGGCCACCTGGGCACATGCTGGATCATGTCCAGCTACTGTTGACCAGGTTCTGTTCCGCTGGGCAGCTTTCCAGCTCCTCTGCCCCAGGCCTGTCACACTCTCTGGGGTTGTGACCCAAGTGCAGGACCTGGGTCTTCACCTTGTTGAGTCTCCTACAATTGCCCACAGATCCAGCGGGTCCAGATCCATCTGCGGATCCTTCCTGCCTTTCAGCAGATCAGCACCCACCTCCACCCAACTTGATGTCATCTAAGATTGACTAAGGGGCACTTGATCGCCTCATCCAGATCATCGATAAAGATACTAAACAGATTAAATTGATAAAAATATTAGAGATGTCTCTGAGGGCAGACACTCCACAACCTCTTTGGGCAAACCATGCCAGTTGATTGCTGCACTAATTAAGATGAGGGTACTTACTGCGGTATGAACTTTTGGGGACATTTTTGTTGTTCCTTCAAGGTTTTTTCTCATATATTAATGAAAAATATTGTGTTTGTTTGTTGTGGTTTTCTTCCTCTTTACCTCCTTCCCCCCCATAATTCTACCTCCTTTTAACCTTCTAGAGCTCCTTACCAAATTTCAAACAAAATGAATTTTCTGTTGTCCGGCAACATGAAGAGTTTATTTGGCTTCATGATTCTTTTGTTGAGAATGAGGACTATGCTGGCTATATTGTAAGTAGTGATATTCTTTTGGTTTATATGTGCTGTTTTCTGTGTGCTGGATCAAAACTGCTTGAGACTGCTTTTAAATGCAGTGGAAACAGCAGGTGTTCATTCCTTATAAAATCAGATCAGCTTCTCTAATACTTAATTTCATGCAATTACACAAAATTAATGGTTTAAGCAAGCTTGGAAGAAAGCTACAGTAGCTGTCATACTTTCTTGCCTTTTACTCCTAAGGAATGAGTAGTTTAATTTGTCTGCAAGTGTATTTTTATGCCGCCGTGTTAAAAGTTTGGGAGAGAGTTGAACTGTATGACTTGGTGGTATTGTTTCTGCAAGCTAATGTTTAACCTAGTTACAAGTTTCATGTTGCCTTTGTTTTAGCTGGAATGGCAGAGTGAAGTAACTAGACTTTTTGAGTTCTCATTCTAAAGATCAGAATCACTTTTCCATAAATAAGAGGAAGGAAAAAACAATTTAAATACCATGTAGAACTATAGGGAACCTCAATATGTAATAACTTATGGTTTGAAGTTTATTTCAGGCCTTCCAGGAACAGAGCTTTCAAAAGAGGCACTGTATGATACTGCATATTAAAAATGGTGCTGCTCTTCATATGTTAATTGCAAATAGGAGTATTTGTCATCTTGGTATGAAAGTTAGTCATTTTGTGTTGGGGGGTGTTTGCTGGTTCAGAGCATAAACAGATATTTCTAATTGATTAGTGGGTACATTATAATGAGTATAATCTGTGATGTGTCATACCATTCTTGAGCTAGTCTTTTCTTAGTCAGAAAAGCTATTTGAAGTGACTAGACCTTCAGTGTGGTAATAACTAGTTTCAGATGGTTGACCGTCTAGATACTGGATTTTTTTTGGTTTTTGTAATGTGTTAATATAATGGGCCAATACCAGTAAACTAAAATTTAAAGTTAGTTTAACTTTGTTCTGTGTTCCTTTCCTGACAGCAGTTCAGGATTAGTTTGACTCTGTGGTGTTTTCTCTTTCAGTGTTAATATACTGTGTTACAAAATTAACCTAGAGACTTGTTGACTGGGGGCTTTGTTATTTCAACACATATGTCTAATGTCAGCAGTGCTGCAAGAAAGAGCTAGTGCCTGCAAACAATAGGGAATGGATTTTTTGGTTTAAAGTTTTGGGGAGTTATAAATGGATGGTGTGAAAACAATTGTGGAATTCTTTTTTTTTCTTTAAACAAGAAACAATCCTTACCAACTAAGCTAAACCAAAAACTAATTAAGAAATAATTATTTCAAGTTTTAATTCATTGTCATGGGAAATGAAGTATTACTTGGTTTCTGTTGTAATTAAACTGAAGCCATTAGTTAATACTCTAGTAATCTTCAAGGACACTTGACTGAAATTGGTATAGTAATGCAGCATGTATAACTCGTGAATGAGAGACTTTATGCAGAAATGCTATAATGAATGATGAAAGAGAGAAGCATGTATTAAAAAGCTGCAGGCAGTCTACAGTTCCTGTACTGTGAATGGGTGTTGTTTAACTGAGAAAATGAGAACTTAAAAAAAATTGGATTCAATTCCAGATTCCACCAGCACCACCCAGGCCTGACTTTGATGCCTCCAGGGAGAAACTGCAGAAACTTGGAGAAGGGGAAGGATCAATGACTAAAGAAGAATTCACCAAGATGAAACAAGAACTGGAAGCGTATGTAGACTTGATTACTACTTTATTTATTTATTTATATTCCAAAATTTCTAATGCTGTTTGCTGTCCCATGTTTCTGATTTCACTGTAATGGTTCTCTGTGAAATAAAGACTTGAGAATCTAGTTGCTATATAAACAGGATTAATCTTAGTGATCATGATCAGTGCCATTAGGAAAACTGTAGAAATAATTTCATGGAAGATCTTCTGAAACAGGAAATACATCAGCTTGTTCTTGAGCATTCTTTTCTAAGAAATAAAGTACTTAGATCCTTTTCTTCACAGAACATCTGCAAAGGGAGGAGATAACCTCTATCTTTTTTAGTTCTGGTGTTCCACATTTTATAAGCATAATGAGACTTTAAGGTTTATACATGTAGTGATTGGGAGTAGGGAGTTGTGCATGTGGTTGGTACTGTAAACATGGATGCCAACCTTCTGTTCCCTAAGAAATATGAAGATTACTAGAAATTTCCTTTTTTGACACTTTTAAAATAAATTTTTGCACAAGGAGAATATACTTCCTGAAAATACTATTTTCCCTTAATATGAATTTAATTTATATTGAAATACCTGCTCTGAAGCTTCTTGTTCCATATCGAGTTACACAGTGAAGTTTCTCCTTACTCGTCCATTTTATCATGCATTCACTTCTTTGATCTTTCTCCTGTCATTGGTTTCAGTTTTCAAGTGTATATTTACGCTGCTTCTAGACTGCTTCTATCAAGAGCTCTGAATTGGCAAGAAAAGTACATAGAACTCTTAGAACTGCTGCTTTCTCTCCGAACTTCAGCTGCTGTGAGCAAATGTCTTAAAAAGCTCTGTATTAGTGATATGTACAGCATAATTTATAGCAGAGTAGATATACACTTCATATGCAGAAAACTGGAAATTAGCAAAACACTATAGATTTTAAAGATTCTGGTTTTCCAGCGGCCCTGATCATGATTCTCTTGTGGTCTGGTTAGGGGTTGGATAACACAGAAAACTTTGGGTTTCTTCTACTGCCACCTCCATCCTCTGCATCCTCCTTTTTTGTCTTCACTGAATGACTACTTTCACTGAGATCAAACATCTCCCAACACTGGCCCTGCTGGTTTGCTGGTATGTAAATCTTAAACTCCTTGCACATAGTGGAAGGAAAAGTGTTGATTATAATTTTACTGTTTGACCTCAGAATGGGAAAAAGAGCCCTTTCCTCATTTTTAGATGAGTTGCATCTTACTCATTGAATTTGCAAAGCACAATGAATTCTAGCAAACTTGTATTGATAGGAGTGCCTTCCTCTTAATTAAATTGCAAGTGAGTAATTGCTTTGGAGCTGAGTTGGCTGAACTGGGCAACTATGATTATTACAGTTAAATGTGATTTTTTTGTTGTACCTACCAAATGCAGCTCTTAATTTCACTTTTAGAACCACTGTGAAGCGAGACATCAGTGTAAGCTTTGGCTCAAAAAGGCTAGGTGCTTTAACATGAAATAAAAGACTGTCTAATCAGCTAACAAAACTATATGAACATATAAATAAGTAAGGAGGGTGCAAATGGGCAAGGGGATGGAGATGGGGAGGAAGGAATTTGCACATCACTACATAGTGCCTAGGGACTGTAGTTTGTACCTCAGTTTCTTGATTTTTGGGGTGCTGGGGAAAGGACAATGAGATGAGATTACAGTTTCAGCAAACCAGCGTCTGTTAGCTAACCATAAAAATTAAGAGTGTATTTGTTGACTCTTCATTAAAAGTCTCTCTGTAATGTGTTTGGGCTTCAAATTTCTCCTTAGTATTAACATTGCACTATTTATTTATGTCTATATCAAACATTGGAGTGATAAACTCCATTATATCAGCTTGTAATTTTGTACCCTTACTGAGGATCTCTTAAAGCTGCTCACTAGGTTTATCTCAAACTTAATTGCTTCATATGAAATTCTTATGTCTGTCTTACTTCTTGTTTTCAGTGAATATTTGGCAATATTCAAGAAGACAGTTGCAATGCATGAAGTGTTTTTGTGTCGCGTGGCAGCACATCCTATTTTGAGAAAGGACTTAAATTTCCATGTATTCTTGGAATATAATCAGGATGTGAGTATTGAAAATTGAATTGCTGGTGAGAGAAATCAAGATGTACTTTTATGGTAGGATGGAAAATTGGTTAAGAGGGCATTACCTCCTGAAGGAAATTACATCAATTCCTTAATGCCAGACATACTTGTATTGTAAAAGTTAGAAATTCATTTAATCTATAGGAGTTCATTTTCTGCCACCTGGGGAACCAAATGCACTATATGCTCTAACCTCAGCATCAAAAATATTACTGGAAATCCAGTATATTTTGAATTAAAAAGCTGAGCTTTTGGGTGATTTCACATGACAGTATACTTTTCCACTCTTTGAATTTTTTTTTTTTTTTTCTGTGAGGAAGAATTATGCAACAAAATGGAACACTAATTTTTACGATTTTGAACTGTGGTATAAATTCTGTTGCTAACAAAACTAGAGAGAATTTCTAATGAAATGTTCTGATAAATAAAACCTTTTTGTTAATGATGGAAATGAAAATGTGGTTAATTTTTTTCTAAGTATTGGACTAATGTGGCTATCCACATGTAAATACTGAATTGAGATAATGGAGAGTACTTTTGGATTCATAACTCTTTGGTGTTGGAATTAGTGGTTGCTCGTATTCTGCAAAGAGTTTCAGTTACTTTTTAAAATTGCAGGTATCAACATTGAATGAAATAAATTATTACAAAGACTGGCCCAACTGCATACATACTAAATTCAAAATACGTTACAGAGGTTCCTCTGTTGCTTGATGTAGCAATGCTTACAGATTCAGGCACTCAGTTTACCTAAACTGGGTGAAGTTAGATGGACAGGAAGAGTGTGAGGAAGCCTAAACCACCATTATCCTCTGGAAGTCAAAGATCTGCCATTCACTGAAGAGTGAAACATGGTTGTATTAACTATAGTTACATCAACTCAGCTATACCGTGCACGATAAATAGTGTGTTACTGATAACTGAAATGTACGCTCTGTACATTTGGTACTGTCTGTAGGTGCTAGAATGTTGCTGATTTTTTTTTTTTTTTTTTTTTTTGCCTAGAATAGTATTTTAGGTGATGAACAGTCTAGTAAGTGAGGTAGTCTTCATTCTGGATGCAAGGTGCCCTGTCCCCATTAGTGTGGAGTATAAGAGTAAACAGAGAACAGGAAGGTTGCTGTAGGTGTAGCAAGTAGGGGTATGTAATTCTGTTTATTTTTTTTTTTTTTAAAGCTTGTATTGCCTCCAGAAAATGACTAAACTTGATAAATTAATTTGTTTTTCAGTTGAGTGTTCGTGGGAAAAATAAGAAAGAGAAACTTGAAGACTTCTTCAAAAATATGGTTAAATCAGCAGATGGTGTAATTGTTTCAGGAGTAAAGGTGATTACTGGTTAAGATTTAAAAGATTACTGGCAAGATTTAAAATGTATTAACAGTTGTCTTTTTCAATGAAGCAGAATTTTACATAGGTACAAAAATGGGATCTTTGTAGTGATACCTAATTTAAGAATTAGTGGCAGACCATGGGTGAGAACTTGTGGCCTGGATGCAAAATAATTGAGAGCTTTCTTGCGGGTTTCCAGTACTCTTTCCCCTGTTCTATGAAATTAAGCTTTTTTTTTTAATATATATAGATAGTTGATAATCTGGTTGGGTTTTTTTGTTTAGGCCTGCCGTTTTATATAGTGGAAGGGAGAACTAGGTCTGACAACTGCTTCAGTTCGGAAGTTACTAACTGAGTGAAGTTTCCCAGTCTTGTAGAATCTTTCTACTGTTTCAAGGCTAGGAACAGCAGTAGAGATTATATGATTTTTCCCAGTAGATGTAAGAATGTAACTGAGGGGGAAAAAAAAAAAGAAAATGCAATTTCATTTTCATTCTTCCTATAGCTACAAGATCGCTTTTATAACAAACAGAAGTTCTGCAGAGGATGATTTTTAACTTCTTTTCTTTCTAGTGGTAATAGCAATTTTTACAAGAGTTAAAAGTTTCTAGGTTCAAAGTCTTGGTTTTTGAAACTGCTGGAAAGTGGATATAACCATGGATTAAATATGACTTGGAGAAAAAAAAAGTTGAAATAACTACTACGTTCATAAGAACATTGTTCAAAGCCCATGTTGTAGGGTATTCCATGGTATTGAGCATCTGTGTTATTTTAGAGGGTTTTTAAAAATAAGTATTAAACCAATTATCTCAAATTGTAATACAGAAAATACTAACAATTACCGGTGTTTATCACATTGACAGAAGTGTGTAATTAAGATCAGTGTTCTGAGCTAGGAGTTCAAATCATCTCATCTGAGACCACAGCCTCCGTACTGGGTGACTTTCATCCCTTCTCTCCTTTTTCTAGGTAGATGTCTTTTTAAATTAAGCACTTGACATGTATTCTATTTTTCTGTCACCCTTGGTGACCCTTTGGTGTTCCTTCATGTTTAGTTACATAGACCTTTAGGATGCTTGTTGCAAATTCTTAGTTCTTACTAAATTCTTAATAAAACTTAAGATCATGATGTAAGTGGAGAAGAAATCTGTTTACATAAATGGTGTTTTAGACAATAAAAATAGCTGCATTTCCTGTCACAGCAACAGTGAAATGTGCAAGTTTACTCTGCAATTGCTCTGTAGAGAGTGAGTGAAATCCTGTTTTTTTAATTGTTCTCTTTTTTTTGTAGGATGTGGATGACTTCTTTGAACATGAGAGAACATTCCTTGTAGAATATCACAACCGAGTCAAAGATGCCTCTGCCAAATCTGATAAAATGACAAAATCACATAAAAGTGAGTTTTTTTCCAGGATGAACATAGTACTGGTAAAAATGTACAGAAGTTGTTCATGAGGAGAAGTAATTTTTAGTTTTCTTTTTGGATGTGAAAAGTGAATTCATTTCTCCAAGTGTAGCCTTCAGAGTCTAAAGAAGTTCAATCTGATTTTCTAAGTTTAGGCTTTGCTGCAGTAGACTAGATGGAGTAAGAACAGCCTGGTGCAACACTGAGGATACCTTGATTCTTCATGGTGTCTGCTTGAAAAGAAATACACTTTAAGTATTAATATTTTGCTGAAGTCTGACTTAGTCATCTTTGTGTAGAGGTGGGTAGTATGGCAGTACATGTGATTTTCCACCTAGTGGAAGTGAAGTTGTTCTTGATTGGATGTGGTTGATTCCACAGAATGCAATCTCTTGACACACTGGGCATTGCATTACCTTGCTAACAAAGTTACCTTTGCTCGTAGCAAACTCCTGTTTGGGCCATTAGTTCTAGACTAGGTTTCCATTTTTTAGTTGTTTAGATTGGAGACTGGAATGTGTACATTCAGTAGCTTGGTTTGCAGGACCCATTTTCTTACTGAGACAAGATTTTCCACTTGCCTGTTGATTTGTCTTTGTGAGCTGAGTGCTAGCTAATGTGATTTCTGAAAGCTCTAGATGGACTTCCCAAGTGCAGTTCATTTATTTGAGAAAATGAAAAGTCTTGGGGTTAGGACTACTGTGTTTGATTTAGGATTACTGTGTTTTGAGAAGCTCAGAAAAAATTACCTATATTGCCCTTGATTTTAAGTTTTTGTGCCTAGATAAATCAAAATTGATCTTCCAGATTCTGTCTATTTCCTTGAAGTTTGGGTCTGATTTACAGATACTGTCTTTGCTGTCTGCAGTAATATAGTTCGCACAAGACCAGGTCACAAACGTTTTATGAATCTCCATTGATAAGATCTCTAAAGTGGGTATTGAATGAGACATTAAACCAATGATTTTCTGAGTTCTTCAGATGCTTCTCTTGCTGTTGTATGAAGACTGAGTCTTTTGTAGTTTTAGTATCTATGGTAGGAGATGGAAAGAGTCAGTTATGGCTCAGTGAACTGCTAAGGGGCCCTGTGTCTGCATTCAGTTCCCACCTGAAGTGGTTTCTGGTGTTTTTGGTTGCTTTCTTAAAATGAGAACTGAACTTCCTTCATAGTAATGAAGTGCCAAGATTTATTTACAGAGTGAGAAAGGCTTTTATGTTGGTTGTAGAACCAAGAAAATCCTTTGACATGAGGTTGTAGAGGATCTGATGGGAAAGGATTGATCAAACTCATGACAAAGCTTCATTGGTTTCCAGGCTCAAATCACATAGGATGTTTATTGACAACTTTTACCAGACTGTGAATTGGGACAACTGGCACCTTTGGAAATTCTGGCTAGAGGAGTAGAGCAATGACCTGAGAAACCTGTTTTTAAAATGGGCAATCTGTAGTTTATGGATAACATGATCAACGGAGAGCTGCAGGGCTTGCAAAGACACTGACTTGCTACTTCCAGCAGAAAATTTGTTTTTATGTTGAAATGGGAGGAATAGAAGGGGAGATTAATAGCTTCCTAATACCATTCTTCACTGTAACCAGTTGCACTGATGATGTATGGAGTAATGAGTTGCGTGGAAGTTGACCCACTCAATCTCTTAAGGTTGTGTTACTAAAATAAAAAAAATCTGCTTAAAGGCATATAAATTTCAGAAATAACAAGCAAATGTGTTTTCCTATTCATTGCTTGGATCTGTTTGTTTTCGTCATCCATTGAGTTAATCCTTGAAGCTTTTGCGTAAAAGAAAGAAGAGGAATGAGATAGTAAAACAAGTGCTTGTTTGTTTTTCTAGATGTGGCGGATGACTATAATAGAATTGGTTCTTCATTATATGCATTAGGAACGCAGGACTCCACAGACATATGCAAGTAAGATATTGTTAATAACCTGCAGGGTAATTTGCTATGTAGCAGTCTTCATGGTGACCTGCTGAGATTGGTAGCTCTTGTTTAGGAGAAAACCAGAATTTCTTACCACTGTATCACTTTAAGATACCTTCTTCTCTAGTATTTCCTTTTTTTAGCAGGCTGCATTTAATACTTTTGCTTTAATATTTGCTGTAAAAAATGCTGTTTTCTACAGTCTGTAGAAAATTACACAGATGAGATGGAAAAGTCCTCATTGAATAAGAAAAAAACCACAACTGTTCACCTTTTTTTTTTTTTTAATGTTACAAATGCTTTTACATGTGCAGCAAGCACAGGTCTCAGTCTGAGTATATGGATTTTTTTTAAGTGTACCAACATCTTGAAAAATAGTTGTGCTGTTCTGGCAAGTTTACTGCCCTTAAGAAAATAAAACAATCTACGGAGATCCCCAGAACTTTGAAAATAGCGGGGGGTCTCTACGTACAGATGTTTGTCCTTTAATCTTTCAGTCATTTGCTTGAAGATGAAGTCTGGTGTGTCTGAAAATAAAATTTAGTTAACTAGCTTAAAGATATCAGTGCTTATCAATATACACACATAGTTCATTAGTGTGATGTTGGTGTCCGTGTGACGACAGGTAGGACATGAATGTGTAAGTTAACTTATTAATTTACCTGAATTACGTGGTATATGTCCAAATGTGGTGACAGCTTATATACCAGATACTTCGATGATAGTATTGATATTTGTTGTAGTCCGTTAGGGTCTGTCAGAAATCACATCTGTCTTCTGTCAAAATAGTAAAATTTGACTATAATTCAGTCTGCTGTAAGACTGAAGCCTTGTATTGTCTCCTGCAATGGAGATGTTGCCACACTGTTGCTCAGCATCCCTGAATTCCAAGTAGGACATATGTCATGTTTACTGGGTGAAGAAAAGTACATTCAAATTTACAAAGGACACTTGATAATAGTATGAGACCATTGACCAGGGTGCTGGTGTTTGGGGTTTAATTCACAGAAGCATGAAGAATCCTTGAGGAGCTGAGTAATTATTCTTTACTTAAAATCATCCATCTGTTATACTTTGTTTGTCATTTGCCTTTCTTACATGGCACAGTTGCCACACGTTTGAAGTTTGAAACTAGTATGTTCTCTGAGTTTTGTGAATTATAATTCTAAGCTATGCCTTTGCAGTCTTTACTGCCAGATGCAGACTATAGTGTGAGTTCTATAAAGTAATTAGACTGTTTAAAACAATGTTGTAATATGAGCTGTTTCCTTTGCACAGGTTTTTTCTGAAGGTGTCAGAGTTATTTGACAAAACAAGGGTATGTACTATGAAACAGACATGTGTGTCAACAAGGCATTAATATGTGGATTAATATGGGTGCTTCTAGATGGAGTGTTTAAGCAATGTGTAGTATGGAATGAGAAAGCGTAAGATTTCAGTCCTATGTTTTGTAAAATGATTGAACCTTAGGACTCTCCAACTGACTAAACATTTCTAGGCAGTGTCCTGTAATACCCTTGTAAAGCTGCTGTTCCTCTAAAATACATAGAGATCTTTCCATACTTGTTACTGGAAATCACAGAACTTGTTATGGATAAAAGAAATGAAAAAATGTAATCCTTAATCCAAAAAAGTGGTGGTCATGCTGCTTTTTTTCGGGAGCCAAGATCAGTTTCTGCCATTATTTGACTCAGAAGTAGTATTGCTTATGCTTCTAATCAGTTTTTCAGATATTGTCTCTTTTGCCTTACTTGTTTGGCTTGGTAGAGAGAAGATGTGTGCCATGTATCAGGAAAACTTTCAGATGAAAAATATGTGTATTTCCTAATTGTATCTGCATAAATACATACTTTAAAGAAAATTAACAGAATTACTTGCTTTGACTCAAAATGTTGTGTTCTAGAAACTATTTTTTTTAAAAGTTAGGGCTTAAATTATTTAAGCACTTGCAGACTCTATTTCTAATCTGTTTCAAATACAAGCAAATTAGTTTATTGGTTTTTTAGACCATTTAGTGCATGCAGTTACACAATTAGTCTGCAAAGGTGCCTTAAAAATCGATTTTCCTTTGATTTCAGCAACAACATAAAACTGCTTGTGCAACTGTTAATATAAGTTTGTTTCTCCGCATTTTTTCAAGCATATGATAAATATAATTGCTATTGGAAAAAAAAGTAGTGTTTAATATAGAAAGCCAGTTGTCAATTACTGCTCAGAGAGTAGCTTACTGCTTACGTTTTAATGCAAAATCCTAATACTGCTTCTTATTTTGCATCTTTTAAGTATCCTGTCATTAATGCCTAATCTTAGTTTTTGAAAAAGACCATCTGTCATGTACTGTATATTTTACATTGAATTTGTATCATACAAATGAATAGCTAAAGTCTGGATGTTTTAAGTTGATCCTTTTGCTTACTGTTTTTTTGTTTGGTGGTGGTGTTTTGTTTTGTTTTTCCAGAAAATAGAGGCTCGAGTATCTGCTGATGAAGATCTTAAACTTTCTGATCTTCTGAAATACTACCTTAGGGAATCTCAAGCTGCTAAGGTGAATTTATAGGTTTTTGTTCAGTGTTTCTTTTACATTGTGTTTCTTTAACATAAAAAAAAAGAGAGTGAGAAAGTGATCAGAGATCATCAACTCACCATATAGATAGATTAAAATGCTGCCACCCCTAGCCTACAATTTCTCCCTTAGCTGTAAAACCTGTCTCTGTTGAATATAAGGAGTAACAAAGCAGTTGTTGATGTGGGACTGACTGTGTGGAACTGAGTGAGCTACTTGTCAAGGCCAAATCATGCAGTAATGAAACACAGTGGAAGGGCTGTTCGTGTGTTTGCAGTCTGTTCAGTGCTTGTAATTGCAAGCAGTTCTGTTTTTTTTAAATATTAAAATTGGGTATTCCATATAATCTGCTAGTGCTGATACAAAAACACATGGGCTGAATTTGATATTCTGTGCTTACAGAAATTTTCATTCTTACTGTTGTTTGATGTGACATGATTAAATAACATCACAGAATGAGCAAGCATTTGACAGAAAATGTCTGTAGTTAGATCACGAACTGTTGCACCAAAAATGTTACTACTGTTTCTTGGGCTCTGTGTGTATTTCAGATGCATAATCTAAATGTAGTTTGTTTCTAATCTAAGAAGCTGTGAAATTTCCCATGATTTGCCTTCTTTGGCTTTCTGGAGTTTGATCTAAGCCATCTGTTGCTACCCTCTGTCAGACAAGAGGGAGACCAGACAGTATTATGTTGTGGATCTGACCTAGTATAGACATTCCTGTGACTTGCAGGATGAAGTAAAGTGAATGCAAATAATTTAGTAAGAACTGAAATACAGCAAGAAGGACTAATATTAATTTGATTTTTTAATTACTTAGAATATAATAAAATCCTTGGGTAGAGTCTTATAAACTCCATATAACCTTTGTTTTTTTAATAGGATCTCCTGTATAGAAGATCTAGGTCACTAGTGGATTATGAAAATGCTAATAAGGCATTGGATAAAGCAAGAGCAAAAAATAAAGATGTGCTGCAAGCTGAAACTACTCAGCAAATATGCTGTCAGAAATTTGAGAAAATTTCTGAATCGGCAAAACAAGGTATTTGGGTGGTCCTTGATCCTGTGTAACTGCTTGAAAATTAACATATTTTAGTATGTTATTAATGAGAATTAATGTAATTAATGAAAATAGGTTTTTGTACTGTTTCCTAAGCAGGAATATTATCTTTTAATGATTATTTACTTGTTTTAGAAAGTTCAAATTATATTTTTCTTTGGCTCCTCATAGCTGTGATAGGCAGAGCAAAGTCTAGGTGCAAATTACTTGTTAAGCTTTTTTTTCACATACATAAGCTAGGATACAAAATGAAAACTGCTAGCAGTAATAGCAAACAAATACTTAAAAGTGTTGTTAAAATTCCCCTTCTGGTTTTATGCTTTCTTCTGTGAAGGCACCAGTCTGTCACAGATATGATACTACATTAGAGAAGGAAGAAATAATAAAATGAGATTTCACTAAATTACAGAGTTAATAGAGAAAAGGAACCTTATTTACATGTTACTTTTCTTCTGGAAACGTACTGTCTTTTTTAGGTTAATACTTCAGTGAGTTAGTAGTTATCTGACTCATCGTTTGTGGCAGATCTGTTCAAGGGTTAAACACCATGCTCTTCTGTTTTTATCACTGAAGAGTTGTTTGAGCCTGTAAATCTGGTTAATGATTCCTGTAAATGAGACAGTGGAGAATGAGTGATCCTGTTAGCCACAAAGCTATGCAGAAAGCGTACTGTTGCTCATCCTAGTTTTAGCTTAGTATATTCCCTAAAGACTTCCATGTATCAGCCTTGAAAGAACAGTGCAGATGGAATAAGAGAAATAAGTGTTAAAAGCATTCACTTGGCAGTCATTTTTCAAAAGAGCTTTTTGTCCACAAAAGGTTTCTAGAGGTAAGGAACTGCAGTGATGGTTTGCTTTCTTCCAACTGTGTAGCAGCATTTTTGAGCCCAGAATGTGCTGAGATTAAACTCAAGATTTTTCTTTTTTCCTTCTCTCACCCTTTACCTCTTTCGTTCTGAAGGAATATCTGTTAATAACTGAAGTCATTAGCAGGGATACTGTTAATGAGTCCATTTCTGTTTTCTATAGAACTGATAGACTTTAAGACAAGAAGAGTTGCAGCCTTCAGAAAAAATCTGGTGGAACTAGCAGAACTGGAATTAAAGCATGCTAAGGTAATTATGATCCTTTTTGGCCTATATTTCTAGTGATTTTGAATATTATATGCTTGATTAACCAAAATGGCTACATTTGTTGTATGATACACACTTCGCATTCAGGAAGGGGAATTTTAAGTTAAGCATTGTTCAGAAAGGTGAACTTTCTTTAATAACAGAAAACAAAAAAGTATAAGTGAAGTGTCTCTCTGAGAGATTGGTATGCTTGAGGTGCCTTTGGAAAACACATATCCTGGAAGAAAATTTTGCCTTCGGTTTTATGTTTATTTGGCTGTTTGATATTTGCAGCTGCAGAGTTTGAAAACTTGCGTATTTTTAAAACTTCATCTCACCATTTCACTGGTTTCTTCTGGTATCCAGATTTTGGGACTTGATGTGTAGGATATTAAGCATGAGATCACACTGGCCTGTCTGGTATGATGAGTATGCTTTTTGAACCTTTTTGCCTTTAAACTCTAAACCATTAACAAAAGAGGCATGGTGCAGATAGCCTTTCCAGGAAAATAAATTTTTGTAGGAAAAGAACTGTAAGGGGCCTGTACTGTCCTTAAATTTCACCATGTATTTGATTTAATGGACAAGTACAACACTCTCTTAATTGAATAGTCTTATACCTGGAGGCAGTTTTCTTTTAAAAATCAGTTCTTTAGTATTTCTCTTCAGATCTGAAACTGGATTGGTTAGGAAGCTGTGAATTAACTCAGAATATATCTGTTGAAAGTACTTGTTAAGAGGTATATTGCTGCTTTACACTCTCTTCAGTAGTGTTGATGGAGTCATTCTTCATTCCCCTAAACCCATTGCTTGTAAAACTAATGCACTGTAAAAAAGCTTTGTTTGGGGGACTTTTTTTTTAAAATCTTTGTAGGTATAAGTTCAGCTTAATGAAATATTTATATATCGCTGGTAAAGCAATCAGCAATGTATGGAACATGACTCTTTTTTCAGATGAACAGTCCTTACTTCAAATAGTCCTAACAGTCTTACTTCCAACAGTTCTTATTGATTTGCCATGTTGTGCTTTAGTAAGGGAGTGAATCCACACTGCTTCTGTCCTGCTTCAATCATTGACTCTTTATCATCTCTTGTAACTGACCCTTGCTGAAGTCTCCACATGGCTTGAAGTGGAATTCTTAGACAATGTCTCTGTCTTCTAAAGTATCCTTAAAGAATCACTTCTTTTAACTACACAAGTCACAATCTTGGAGTAATATTCTCTTGAATTAGTAAGTGTGGAATGCAGGTGGAAGATGCCTGATTTCTGTACCTTTCAACTTGATATGTACTTCCTGTGTCCTCAGTATACCTGGAAGTGCTTTAGTTTTTTTAGCTTGAGTTTGTTGCCACAGCTTGTGTTTAACACGCGTTTCTTTGGACAGTCTGTCTGTGACCTACCTTGTCTTAGTAAATTTGCTAACAAGGAGTCCATGAAGCTGTAGTAGAAGCTTTGAATTGTAGTTCTGTTTTTGAAGATGAATTGTTTTTGCTGACCCTTTTCACCTACTTCATCACTGAGCAACAACATTCACTAGACAGTTTTGAATCTTTAAAGCTTTACAATAATAAAAGGTCATTTTGACTAAGAGTGACAAATCTTGAAATGTTTAACAAATACTGTAACCTGTTGAATCAAAGGATGTTTTGTTTCTCACTAGGTTTGACAGTTCTCTTTTTTCAATGCCACTGTTTCATATTTAAAACAAGCTAAGCTACTACAGGTGGATCAGTTTGGTTACTGTGTTTTTCTTTCTGTGAATTCTGAGTTAGATTATTACAGAATTTACAAGTACAGTAGATTGCATTTTTCAACATTATGTGATGGGGAATGTTCTTATTAGTGCTGTAACTAAGGTATTTGAAGAGAGCCTTATGGATAGGTTTTTATTAGTCTGTACAGAGTATTGAAGGATGAAATGGTTTGGTGGACACTTTCTGAGTTAGTTCCATAAAAGGAAGAAAGAAGATATTAAAGGACTTGTTTGTTGGTTTGTTTTTGATGTAATATTGTGCCCTGATGTGGGAAGAGCAATATTAGGGGAATATGAATGAAATGCAAATCATGAACAATGCTTCTGTTTCAAGGACTAGGTAGCGCTGTTTGTGACTGGGCTAAGATGGGCTGTTTCTAGACACCTAATTGGTCTTGAAGTACAGCCAGAAGAGGACTAGTAGAAGCAAAAAAGAAAGCTATGGTTTTCATGTAGGCAATCATTTAATTACATCAGCTTGAAAGCCCCCTGCTTTTAGGTTCTGGGCAAAATACTTTGCCTGACGCCGTGGCAGTCCCTGTCTCTGTGCTTTTGCACCTACTGGAGGCAGGCATGTAAAGTTTTAGTAGCAACAAAATGGCAATTGCTTGGTCAGTCGTGTGTGGAGTACAGCGCTTGACAAACTTTGCAACATGACCTGTTACCCAAGTCTAAGTGTTTGCTTCTGGCAAAAGCTAAGTGGGAAAGAGATCTGGGGACAACGGAAACCCACTGCTGCAGGCTTTTACTAGAAGTCTTCTATTGTGGGTTTTCTTTTTCTGTAATGAGTACCTCCAGACTAGATGCCCTGCAGATGGATCTGTCTCTGAATCAGTCTAGCCATGTGTCTTCTGGACTTGGAGCTGCCTCACACAAAAAACATGGAGGTGAAATATGATGTAGCATTGGGTGCTGGAAACTCACCTGAGAGGCTGTCTTTTGGAGGAATTCAGACACAATGAAGGCTGCTGCTTGACTTGCTGTTTAAAGTTACTTGCTCTGTGTGGAAAGAAAAACACAAATCCCAAAATACAGAGGTGGCTGCACAGAAGTCAGAGTAACCAAAGAATTGAGAGAAGGTTCTGAGGCACAGCTCGCGTTTTGTGAGCTATACCTGCCTGTAGCTCTAGAAGACTCGAGGGCGATAGGGAAATAAGCTTTTAGTAAATCAGGGACACTGTATATACAAATCCCAAGTAAACCCTCTCTGCCCAGTTATGTTTACGCTACTTCCCTATAAAATACTTCTTAGAAGTATTGCTACTATCCTCTTATCCTTTTGGTTTGCAACTCAAGACTTTTGAAAAAGCTAAAAATCAGACTGTGGGTTAAGTTTAAGTTGATGAAAGGGCAGACTGTTGCCAGGAAGGATGATGATGCATGACTCTCCCTTATGCTGGCACAATTATGTGTGCAGCTGCATAGCATGGAGAAGCTTAAAGTTGCTCTCGGTTTTCCTAAGCTTTACTTCGTCCTGTTTTCACGACCTCCCTTGTATCAAAACACACAGTTTTGGCTGGGAGGATCTGGCAATAAAAGAGAGCTGCCTTCTTAGCAGCAGCATGTACCCTAGATTTATTTAGAATAGCTGCCAAACTGAAGCTTTAGATTGTCACTGGTCTCTGACCTACACTAAACATATTGATGTTTCTTTTTCTATGGCCATTCTGGCTGATTATCTCCCTAGGTAGTGCTTTAACTTCTGTTTTGCTAGCTCTGTGTTTCTTCATGACTTCATGCAGCTGTAGCTAATGTAAGACCTGAATAAGTCTTTCAGTCATTTGCTTGAAGATGAATTTTTGACCATTTTAGTGCAAAAGCTGCATTTGGTGTATTGTTCAGTATTTTAAATGGTTGGATTTTGAGGTATTCCTGTGTTGGACTTCATGTTCAAGAAGGGAGGTTTGATAGCTGGTGAAACTGCTAAGGTTGTAATCATATACTTAAAGCATTCATAGCCTTGGCTGTACTTTTAGAATCTTTTGACATATGAATTATAACTGAGTAAGATAGCCACTTCCTTCATGTAAATAAAAAGAAACATCTGTTTTCCACAAATACTAATATATACACTCTTGCCTCTATGCATTTTTTGGAAAAAGAATTTCTTGTGTTACTAGCAACAGATGTCTGTTTGGAACTGACAGAACAAGGAAGTAAGCAAAATGCAATGCTAAGGGATTTGATGAAATGTTTTGTCAGTAATTCTTTCTTTCCTGAAAAGGATGTTTCTGTCACTGCGGTTCTGCCGATAATTTTAGTATCTACAGCTTAGGATCATGAGCTGGCAAGAAACACTTTCCTGAATCTGAATGTATAGCACTTTCTCAAGCTGTGCTGATGTAAGTCAAGTATGTCAGATACTGCAGCCACAAAGAGTAATGGCTCACAGCTTCTATTGATCTTGATTTATTATAATTTAAATAAGGTGGTTCTTGTGAATTTTGTAAATTTGTTCTAATGAAAATGAATGATGTGCTTATTTGGAAAATTTTAGTAGACTGGCTGGCTTAGTGTGGAAATGACTGAGGTGTAAAGGATGTTGTGATGGTTTCACCTCAGCTGGCAACTAAAAATGAGAAAAGTGAGAAAACTTGTGGGTTGAGTTAAAGATAGTTTGACAGAGAAAGCAAAAGCTGTGCACACAAGCAAAGCTAAACAAGGACTTTACTCAGTGCTTCCCATGGGCAAGGCAGGTTGTTCAGCCATCTCCAGGAGAGCAGGGCCCCATTATGTGTAACAGTGACTTGAGAAGACAACACTCTGAATGCCTCCCTCTTCCTTCTTATTTCCCCCACCTTATATACCGAGCATGACGTCATATGGTCTGGAATATCCCTTTGCTCACTGGGGGTCAGCTGTCCTAGCTGTGCCCCCTCCCATGCACCCCCTGCCACTTTTCCAGTGTGCCAGTACAAGGAGCAGAAAAGGCAGAGTGAGAGCTGCTTGGCAGTGATGACATCATCTCTATATTATCAACACCATTTTCAGATTAGCCACTGAAAAGAAAATTCACTCTACCACAGCCAAAACCAGTACAGATGTCTTGGTAATATCTTTTTTTTTTGTTTTTTAGAGTGCTACATAATGGCCTGTAAATTACAAATACACTTCATGCTTCTGTAATAAGATGGGCAAAAGAGTATTGTCACACTTTAGTAATAGGTAACTTGTGCAGTCCATAAGTATACTTCAGATTGAAGTATTCCATTTGAAGACTGAAGACTTCAGACTGAAGTACTCTTTTCAATTCATTAGTTCATTACAGTCAATAATCAGCTTTTCAGTAACAGAGACCTTAGATTTATGAGTCCTGTATACAACAAAGATGGGCCACCAAGTCCCCATGTATCTTGCTTTAATATAGAACTTATCCATGTCACTGAATTACAAGCCTTCTAAAAAATAGCTTGTGACTGCTCTCTGCCATTATAGACATAAAAAGACAAAAAAGCTGCTGAAGCTGTCACTGAAATTGCTTCCTTCTGAGACTGAGAAGGATTTAGTAGGCCTAACTGGGAATCTGCTTTCAAACCTTTAAATCAGTTAATTGCTTAATCTGGATTATAAGAACCCAAATGGGGCATAGAATTATGATTTACCTTTTGGGGCTGAGGGATAAATGTCCTGCCTGTCTATCACAGGTCACTTGGAGTGCTTTTAGCTGAAAAAGTTACAAATTCTTAAGGACTTCTGTGGACTGTTTATGAAAGGCATGCAAATCACAGCTACTTCCATGCTTTTACGTGTCTGAAGTTTTCTTTATATGTTTCCTTTTTGATGCAAAAATTTTTTTAGAAGTCAGCAGTGTCTTCCGTGTATATAACTGGGCATTCAGACTGCTTTGTTCCTGCATTTTACCTGAACCTGATATGAATTACTCTTAACACTGTCAACAGCCCAACATTTTTTTTCTTACACAGAGATTTCAGATTTGGGAACAAATCTAATACAGGTATTTCATAGTGAATAGCTAGTAGTTGGAAGTGATGTAATCATAAATGAGTGCACATATGAATACTGGGCCGTTTTGGTTTTTTGTGGTCATTTTTTTTTTCCTGCAAAGTAAATTCTGGCTTGTCAGTCACATTTGCTAAATTCACAAGGGTATCAGTTCTGTTGATTCATTCAGATACCTGAAAATCAGTCTGTATATTTTTATGGTAG
The DNA here is from genome assembly GCA_013397865.1 of Struthidea cinerea. Lineage (NCBI taxonomy): Eukaryota > Metazoa > Chordata > Aves > Passeriformes > Corcoracidae > Struthidea > Struthidea cinerea. Next base: position 546,917 of record VZTI01006034.1, read on the forward strand.
AGTCAGAATGCTTTAAATAAGATTAAAAACTGTGTTTGGGAAGAAGGCCAGAGCTTGGCTTAGAGTTGAATTAATGTTCTGATAATCACTTGTAATGGCTAAACTCAACTTTGATGGCTAAATCACCCGGCTAAACATGTAAATCACTCTGCTGTCTTTCTAACAAGGCCTCCTCCTTGAACAAAGCTGTCAGCTCTGATAGCTGCCATAAACAGAAGATCCTGAGTGCTATAAATGGTTTAATACTTGTCGATGAATACAGTATTCAGTGAAACACATGAATATTTAGGCTTTGGGAGTCTCATTCTAGAGACATAGTGGTACTGTTATATAAAATTTTTAACTTTGCAATTGTGAATTTCATTGCTGAGGGTGCTCTGCAGTGAATAGTTTTTGTGGCCAGACTAGACCTCTGGGAAGAAACATGAAAGGGTATTAAGTGCTTATTTTTGAATCTCAAATTGGCTCTGTTTATTTCCATGACACGATATTCCTACATTCAAAAAAAAGGTCTTGTAATATAAAAGTTACACGTATTTTTCCATAAGTTTAAATCCTGTCTATTCTTTTTTAGTGGTGTCATTGCTATTTAAAAAACATTGTTCTGTCACAAGCATAAAAGAAAGAAGACAAATGTGCTGATATTTTTCTTTATTTTTACAGGGTAACTTACAGCTTCTGCAGAGCTGCCTGGCAGTGTTAAATGGTGACACATAAGCTACGTTCTGTCCTCCTGCTAACAAGGGCTGCCCTCCTCTGGATTTTGTTTTCATGACTTTAAACAGGCATTTACAGTTCCCTGGAGAAAACATTTGACAAAGTGCACATAAGCAAGCTTCTTCTTTCAAAAGAATTAAACACCTGAAAGTAGCTCCAGACTATATGAACAGCATACTTGTTATACATACATATTCATGTTTATTTAATCATTATATGCTTTCATTGTTCAGAAACCAAATGCTCGGGTTTTGTGAAAATAGCCAATATAATAATGTTCATGTTATGAATACTATGATACGGTTGCAATCTTATTTACCTTTGTAAGTAATTTCTGAAGTTCACCATTTGAAGCACATTATTCAAATGGCCTAAATATTACCATTAGATATTTGAATATTGTTACTATAATGACATTGTATACACGGTCTTAATTTTTTTTCCATGTCCTTATATCAAAAAACTTATCTTTTTTTCAATTGTGAACATTTCTTAGAAATTTTGGAGAACTTTGTGTAACCTTTATAACTATGTTTTAAAAAGAAAAGCAGATGCATTAGTATGTTTGCCTTAACTTGTAGACTAATCCAATTATTGTAAAATAAACCATGAAATCAGTGATTTTTCTAAAATCATGCAGACACTGTATCATCTATAAGCTTAGTATTTTCTAGTAAATTAATTTGTTTTTTTCTCTATTCACCATGTAAAAACCATTAACTAAGTATTGGATTGGTCTGACACTACTCGCCCAGTACTTTTTCACTTGCATTCTCAGGTTTTATCTGTTTCTCTGTGACTTTCCTATCCAGTGTACCTAAATTGTTTTGAGCTTAGTGGCTGACTGCAATTTCTTTGGCAGAAATACATTTGAGAGAACTTCCTGGGTTTCTTCGTGGAAAGGGGAAGCAGAGTAGCAGGAGGGAGTTCAGAAGGTGCATAAACTATCAGTGAAAAGTAATACTGCCCCACTGTGATACAGATAAAATGTTTTGCTTCAGGAAAAAAGTTAAGGTATCCCCTATAAAGGAATGTGTGAAAAGAATCTCCTTCTGCTAACTGGACTTAAGACAGAGAGCTATGAATCCAATATTGTTAGTTGTAATGATGGGTCTCTCTTACTTGAACACAAACCTTTTCCAGAGGTGCTGTTATGTTGTGTAATTTCAGGATGTCATAAAATTAGGCTTTACTTGATGAATTGCTCTTCACAGTGGGATTGCTGCTTTGTAAGTGTTTGTAGGCCTTCAGTGGAGCATGGAATTCTGGGTGAATGGTACGGTTGGAAATGCAGATCAGTGTAAGTCAATGTGTCTGTGATTACAAATGCCCTGTACAGCCACACACAGGCGCATGGTTTGCTTTCTTTTCCTCAAATAGGGTGCATTGCACAGTGTAGTATACTTACCCTGCTGCCTTGCACATTAAAACACTGCAAAGGCAGAGAAGTTTGCATTGTGCATTGATTTGTGTACTCATCACCTCAGGCTTCCATGACCAGTGCCCAGTGGCTCTTGGCAACTTACCTAGTACAGAGAGTATTCCCAGCAATCCCTACTACCCTAATACTGTGCTGTTCACCTTCCAGATATAACAGGTATAATTCCTAAGGAACTCATCTATAAATAGACTATAAGGGACAAAGATGACAATGTATATACAGTTAACAATATTGTAAATATTTTAAGTAGGATGTGGGAACAGTTTTTAGATTAGTCTTCGCTGTTGAGTGTTACTAACTCATTAAATTTTTTCCAAGCCTCTTGGTATTGGGTGTGTCTCTTAAAGCTCTAACTCTAACTCTGGGAAAAAGTGCTTAAAACGTGACCCGAGGACTTGCACCTCCAAGGAGAAAAGGGAGAAGACCCGCCTGCCCGATCCTCGCTGCGAGGCGGCCCGGGAGTCGCCGGGGCCCCGCTCTGGCGCGGGCCTTGGCGGCGGGGGCGCCTTTCCCGGGCC
>VZTI01006034.1:549625-559742 GCA_013397865.1 Struthidea cinerea
GGCTCGGCCGCCGGAAGCCGCGGGGCCGCCCGGAAGGGGCCGGGCCGGGCCTGGTTGCGGCGGCGACGCCATGAGCCGCCTGCGGGAGGAGGACGATCCGTACGTGGTGGAGGAGCCCAGCGACGAGGAGCGAGCGCTCAGCAGGTGCCTGGAGCTGCCGGCCGGGGGGTGGGCTCGGGCCGGCGGCGGCGGGCCCCGTTCGCTGCCTGGGGTGTCCTGGTCCGGGCGCGGAGTGACGCTGGCCGTGCCAAGCCGTGGGCGCCGGGGCTCTCGCCCGACCCTGGGTGCCGGCCCCGGGCTGCCCGCGGAGTGCAGGAGGATCGGCCTCGCATCAGCCGCGGTGATTTCTTTGAAAGCGGCGTATTTATATTCCTGACCGCACAGCTTCCTGCGCGGAGCGAGGGTTGCAGGGGGTCGTGGCAGGCCGCACGCTGATATCACTAAGCTAATAAAGTGTTTTACTATGTACATTGCCAATAAACATAGGAATAAGTGCTTTCCACTGCCCCCACACAATTCAGATGTTCGTTCTCCAAGTGACTATGTCCACATTTTAGCCTATTCGTAATAATTAGGTGTGTAACACTTAAATGTTTGTAGCTCAGAGGATGAGGTGGATGTGCTCCTACATGGCACTCCTGACCAGAAGCGGAAGCTGATACGGGAGTGCCTGACTGGGGAGAGCGAGTCTTCCAGTGATGATGAGTTCCAAAAGGAGATGGAAGCAGAACTGAACACCACCATGAAGACTATGGAAGGCAAATGGAAATCACTGGAAATGGGTAAATCGCACTTAACATCTGCTTGCATATGAAATCATTAATTATGTCTTAGTGGCCAAATCATCTTTAGGTTTTGGTTGTGCAGTTGAGAATATGTAGCAATATTTACACCACCATGTCCATACAGCACAGGATAAGAGTTTTGGTGCAGAGTGGCTGTGAATGCTTGGTAATTGTTCTAGTCTTTTTTGAAGTTCTGTGGCCCTGAAATTTTGGGGGACTTTTTTTAGTGAATTTTATTGTAATCAAAGTTTGTGAAACAATGTGCCACACCTGTACTTCTTTCACATGACTAAAGATGTCTTGTGTGTATTATGTAGGGCAGAGACAGGCACATTTAATGTAGTGTCCTCTGTGTCTAAAGGCAGTGTTGGGAGAAACTTTCCATCAAACCGTACCTGAGGTTCAACTTCGAGGGAGGGGGAGCAGCTTTGCTCTGAGAACGGCTATAAATGAAGTAACACAAGTGATGTGAATGACAAGGGGGTGGGAATAATTTGAGAGAGCTGTGGCTTAACACACCCAGGTAGAACAGAGCACTCTGGACAGAGTAACTTGAAAGTAAAGGTTTGATCTGGGCTGTATACTTCCTGTCGTTTTAATGGAGTGTTCTTACCACTTCTGATTTCACTTGTAGGTACTTCCTCAAGTACTGGGCTGTCTGGATCTGCCAGCACTTCAAAATACTATGATGACATTTATTTTGATTCTGATTCAGAGGATGAAGATAAAACAGGTAAATGACAGAGGCGAGAGGAGGGCATCTTTATAGTACCACTCACTCTCTCAGATCCTGTAAAATCCTCTTGGGGATGGGGGTCAAAAGGCTGTTTTTGAAGGCAGCATTTTGCAGGGGAATTACCAGCCTATATGATCTCAGTGTAGTTCCTGCAATTTTATTATGTGTCCCAATGTAATGCTTTGGTGTCATGCACTTGGAGGAGAGATGAGCCAGGCCTTTAAGTTTCAGTTTAGATTTATTGCAAGGATGGAAAATGAAAATTGGAAATTGTATCTTTTGATAATTTGTGTCTGATGGTTGTAACATGTTTTTGCACAAATTTTTCCAGATACACAGGATGTCCGGAAAAACAGGAAACATCAGCAACGTCGGATTCTCTCCAATGATGAGCTGCTGTATGACCCAGAAGAAGACAGTAGAGACCAAGAGTGGGTAGACTCACAGAGGAGAGGGTAAGCAACCATAAATATTTGAATTGTAAGATGCTTAACATCAACTGAAAATTTTAAATGAAAATGGTAAATATGGAGAAAAAGCCAATGCTGTCAAGTCCATGCAATGGAACTATTTTTTATATATAACTTATAGCGTAGGAAACTTAAAAGCCTGTAAAATGTTTTAGGTGTATGTAATGGAAGTTGAGTCTTCAAAACTACACAAAACTTCAAAATTTTTAAAATCAGGATTTCCAGATTCTGTAAGCCAGTTTTGTCTGTAGATCTCATCTAAACAACCATGCTATGAATTAAAATGTTGCAAGATAATTTGATTGCTGATTAATATCTGTTTCTGATAAATACTGTATTTCCAGTTTTGGAAAACTTTGAATTTAGCAAGCCACAGAATGTTCAGAAAAACCAGGAACAATACAAAGCTACTTTAGTGAGGGTTTTTTGAAGGTTGAAGTAGAAAAATGTTTGTTTCAGCAGAGGTAAAATTTTCCACATAAATATCTTGCATAAGATGATGTATGTTGCCTGCAGAGATCGCACTTGAGACACCTGCCTTGTCAGAGGAGAGGGTTATTAGGCACAAATTCTCATGCCAGCTGTATTTGTCTCACCAAATGAAAATACTCTGTAAATGAAATTATACTGGTATGTTTTCCCCTCACCTTATCATTTATGTTCTTTGAGTTAATGAAAAAGGTGTCCAGAAGGAGCCAAGTATTAATTGGTGTACTTTAAAGCAAAGAAAGGTTTGACAGTTGAATTGATATGACCAACAGCAAGGGCATGTAATTTCACTTTTTGTCTCCCCTTCCTCCTCTCTCGAATTGGTAGGTACCGTAACCAGAGAAGAGCACGGCAGCAGCGGCAGGCAAAACCTGCACCTGTTCCAAATAGTGATGCTGTTCTGAATTGCCCTGCTTGCATGACAACCTTATGCCTGGACTGCCAGAGGTAACAACAGAGAACAATAAGGGGTCTTTCTGTAATGTCTTTTTTTTGGTCAGTAGTAGTATTAGTTTAATCAATTTCACCTATTGATTTTTATCAATTCCGTCATGCAAGGTGGCCCTTATGAAGAGAAGGCAGGTAGATGTGAATCAGATTTAGGGTTGGATGCTGGTTTTTAAGAATGATGATCAGTTTAACTTGCAGTGTGGAGATGTGGAAGAATAGGGTGGAACGTTAGCATAGTGGAGAAGGTAAATTTTTCAGAAAAATAATAATCATGGAGACTCAACAGGCATTTCAGGCAGATTGGGGATTTTAGAGATACCTATCTATATATATTTTGGCTTGATGTTTAGCGGCATAAAACTATTCCAGGTTATTTTTGTTTAAAAGTGCCTTGTTAAAGGAGGATAAAGCAAAATAAAGATAGTGTATTCTTACTTGGTTTGAGTCTTAGCAGTTACATTTAAAAGTGTTTTGAGTGTAGCTACATTTAAAAGTGCCAGGAAGGTATTTAGGTGAGAATCCACAGTGTGTTTTGCCACTCTTCAGTATCTGACTGCATTGCAGGCCTGGTTGGTGCTGCTAACCCGTGCTAAGGAAAGGACTCTAGAATTGGGAGTAAAGTAGAAAGAAATCTTCTATAATGAGGAATAAACTACCTGTCATTTATTGAGTATTTTTGGTGATTGAGGATGAAATTCCACAGCAGCCTAAAATCATCCTAATTTACTGGGTCCTGTTTTTCTCTGTCTTTGCTTTGCTGGCTCTGGTACTTCTTGACTCTATTCTATAGTTAAGTATTTCAGTTTGCTAAGCTGACAGAAAACTCCGTATTTTTATTGTCAGACTGGTCTTTCTTGGGTTTAATCAACTGAAATAGCTCAGCACAGTGTCATACAAGCAGTAAGCCAGCAGAATTTGAGACTGGACTTCTGCAGCCACTGTTACGTTGGTTTAGGCTGCTGTAAAATTGCAGCCTGAGGGACATTGCGTTAAATTGAACTACAGCACTGAATTTTGCTACATACTCCAGATACACAGGTGTTAAGGCTGATGACAGCTGAAATTTTGTTTTATGTTTTATTACGGACATGCATCTTCTAGTGTGATGTATCAATGATGTTATTTATAAATAAGGAATTTCAGACTTGCATGACATTTTGGGATGTCAGTGCCAGTAGTTGAGTCATTTTCACTCACAGCTTCCTGATCTTTTGCCTATTATCAACTATATGTAGCAATGCATAATTCTGCAGTACCAATACCATTGTACTCCAGGGTGTTTCTTTCAGCAACAGCCAGTATTTTTTTTAAATGCCTTAAAAAACAACAGATGGCTGCAATTCCATGTTTTTATTATTTTTTTAGCTGTGACTTCTGTTTATAAAATTCCTATTTATTTGGCTTTCAGCCTTTTGGCATATTACTTCCTATCTTTAATCCCATTTTCAGTGGTGATAACAGATTTCTTGGAAGCGGAGTTGTATGAATGGTATGACTTGCATTTCTTCCCTTCTCTGTAGACATGAATCCTACAAAACACAGTACAGAGCAATGTTTGTGATGAACTGTGTTGTTAACAAAGAGGAAATACTGAAATACAGAAAGAAGATAAAGAGAAGTAAGAAGATGAAGCACAGCAAAGAAATTGGCTCTATACAATCAAATCAAGAAGAAGAGGAAGTTTATCATCCGGTATTATGTACTGAATGCTCAACTGAAGTAGCAGTAATGGATAAAGATGAAGTTTTTCACTTCTTCAATGTTCTGGCCAGCCACTCCTAATGTGCCAATGCCGGGGGAAAAATCCTGTGCTGTTTTAAAGAGCATGGGAAATGTTAGAAATGCAGGCACGTTAGCCAGTTTAAAATGTGGTCTTGTACATTATCATCGGAGAACTTTATAATGGTTGGGCTTTTTGCAAAGTTTATAAAGGGCATACGGTTAACTGTGTGTATTTGACAGCAATATTCTTTCCCACCATCAGGCAGTTGCATCATTGGGGATTAAAAATTTTGTAAATACCATGTAAGATATGTATATTATGATCATTCTCTGTATATATACAATCCATTCATTATCTCAGTGTGTATTAGAACTGCTTCTTGGAATAAATACTTTATAGTAACTGATTTTCCACAGCTGCATTGGTTATATTTATAGCAAGGGATAAACAACTTTCAATCAGGATGTTTGATGTGCTTAGGCTGTTGTTCTTGGTAGATTTGCACACATGTAGTCTGTGTTACGGTTTTACCCCAGCTGGCAACTAAGCCACACAACTGCTTGCTCACTCCCTCCACCCCCTCCCCCAGCGGGAAGGAAAATTTGGACCTGCAAACCCATGGCAAGAGGAGCCCACACTAGAGCAGGTGTTCTGGTAGAACTTGTGATCCCGTGGTGGACCCATGTTGGGGCAGGCTGTGCCTGAAGGACTGCACTTTGTAGAAAAATGACCTACATAGGTGCAGTTTGGGAAGAACTGTTGCCTGTGGGATGGACTCATGCTAGAGTAAGTTTGTGGAGTCCTGTCTCCTGTGGAAGGTACTCCACACTGGGGCAGGGGAAGGACTTCTCCTGGAGCAGTGGCAGGAACAGTGGGTGATGAACTGACTGTAACGTCCATTTCCTGTCCCCCTGCACTGCTGGTGGGGGAGGAAGTGGAGCCCAATAAGGAGGGAGAGTTGGGGGGAAAGTGTTTTTAAGATTTATTGTATTTCTCATTATCCTGCTCTGATTTTGTTAGAAATAAGTACAGTTAATATCCCAAAGTTCAGTGTGTTTTGCCCATGATGGTATTTGGTGAGTGAGCTCTCCCAATCCTTAACTCATGAACCTTTTTCTGTGTTTCCCCTGTCCATATGCAGAGGGGAGTGACAGAGCAGCTTTGGTGGGTGCCTGGTGTCCAGCCAGGGTCAACCCACCACAACAACACAACTGCTCACCACCTGCTGACTGATAGCCAGCTTGTCCCTGAACAGCAATCATTGCCTTCCAGGTAACTCCCGCAGTTTATATACTGGGCATGATATTCTAGGGTATGGAATATCCCTTTGGCCAATTTGGTCACTTGTTCTGGCCATGCTCCCTCCCAATTTTTTGTGGAACTCCTCATTGACAGAGCATGAGACACTGAAAAGTCCTTAACTTATCCCTAAGTACCACCTGAGTACTTAGGATAGGGTCAGTGAGTAGGGTCAGAGACACAGACACCAACTTAAGGAATAGTGTAATTTAGTATAATGCAAAACTGCAAAGAATCACAAAAGGATAGGCTAAGCAACGCACATAATCCTTAGCAAAACATTACAAAAGGGTAAGTAATGCACCTAATCGTTACTAAGAAAGAATGCCTATAGTGATTTAAGATAGATACATCACCAGTTACCCTAGTACTTGACCATCATCCAAGTCCTCAAAACATCAACTGGGGGGAAGCTGTCACAGCAAAGGATGGAGAACCACGCCTGGTAACAACTCCAGCGGTGTGTCCACCTTGCAGGCCACGAGGCTCCCCCAGTTTAGCTGTGACAGTAGCCCAGATTTTGTACTGTTAAACAAACAAGCTGACATAATTTCTAATTTCATTCTTCTATTTGCTTTTCCCTAAAGCCTCACTAGGGCTTCTGGAGGAACCAAGGGAGTTGTCTTTGACCCTACACCCTCCTAATAAGGCCAGATGTGGCCTTACTTGGTTTCTAGATATGGAAAGGTAAATAAATGTTTTGTCAATAAATGAATACATATAGCAATACTTTGTTAATGAGTGAATATATACATAACATTTGGTTGGAATGTTCATCTAGAGGTTAACTTTGGCTCAGGGCCTGTTGTTTGGGCCTTAGTACTTCATTTAGCAACAACCAAAACTTCAGGGTGTTAATGAGAACATTATTCTCATACTTAATCCAAGTTACTGACAAGAATATGAACTCCATCCTAGCCAAAACCAGGACACTCTGATAAAGAAGGATTGTCATGATATTTGGATTTTTGGTTCATTAAGCTCTCAAAAAATTGAAACTTTCCTTTATACAGAGTGAAGATGAGCTTACATTGATTTTGCTGGCATGGACTGTTCTGCCACTGGTCCTGTAAATCAACATATTAATGCCTAGTAATACAGCTAAATGTTGTACATGTGAATATGTATATGAAGAAAGTACTGGAATTTATTGTCCTTTTTCCTTATGATGATACATTTTAAGAAGAAATTTATAGTCAGATCTATTACCAGAGAACTAGTTTGTATGCTTTTTCTGTTTCTTTAGTACATTTACAGCTTCTTTATGGAAGCTTCTGCTACTTGGTATTTATGTCTATGAAGCCACTGTATTGTTAATACTGGATCCTTCCCTGTCTCATTCAGGTGTGTGCCCAAGAGGTCAACTCTTGTTTTTTATTAGTAATTAACATCTCTTTATAGCCTGATATTTTTTTAACTCTACTTTGAACAAGGGTCTGTCTGGAAAAAAAAAATCTCATCTTTGTGTTTTTTTCTCGTAATAGTACTAGGAATAACTAGTTATATGTGGTTTGAGGAATTTCAGAAATATTTGAACTTAGGAGGTACGAACCTGAATAACATCTTTTGTGCCTTAGATTATAATAAAATCTTCTAACTCTTGTTGCCTTTTGTAGTCCCTGGTGTGGTATTTTACTAATCTACACACACTCATTCTATGCTGTTACATGAGATTAGGAAGAAATAAACATGCTGGTTCTTCTGTCAGGATTACATGAGAAAAACACTGAATTACTATTATCAAATCAGCAGAAACTTAACCTCTGCGTGATGAAGTAGAGAACTGTTGATGCAGCTGCTGAACACGTGGTTGGTCAGTACGATGTGCCTTCTTCTGCATATGCAACGTACAAACAAAATGGAGCTCTACTGGTTCTGAGGCTTGGGGTATGCGTGAGACAAGATTTCAATGTCATCTTTGCTACCTACATTCAGACTCATTAGTGAAGTATCTAACCTGCAGTATCAGATAGCTGTGGAATCAGCTGAAGTGGGATAAATTCTTACTGGGTGCCGCGAGCCAAGAGGTGTATACAGGAAATTCTGAATGTATGAAGAACTGTTTCTTGGTAGTAGTGCAGAGGAACACATGTAATAGGGAATATGGTCTGTGCTCTAGAGCATGCTGGCCTCAATTTAGCTCTCTTCACGTTCCAGGTGAAACACAAAGGCTCTCTGTAGTGTCAGGTTAAGGATGTTTGCACTGACCTGCTGGAAACATGAGCACGTGAGAATGTAGTTCAAGGGCTCAAGTGTCGATGCAGGTGGTATCACAAAAATCAATTATGTGATGACAGTCCCTAAGCAGGGGTAGAATGGAGCTGGTGAAGGAGGGGAAACTATAGAGGAATAATGTCCATTTCCATAAGGGGCTAACTAGCAAAAAAATTCTCATGAGTATTCACCATACCAAAAAAGGGGCCACCTACCTGGTGGGTTAGGGCAGATGTAGGGCAGATGTTTGAAGCTGGCATGTCTCTAGGCATTACCTTTCCTCTCATCCCAGGTCCTTTCTTGCTGCTGCATTTTGCTTGCCTTACCACTTGAATTGCAGAGCGTCTTGTTAGGAATCACAGGAACAGAGAGGACTGGACCCGTTTTCTCCGGGTTGATAATGTTCTTGCAGCTTTGAATGGGAGTAATGCTTTAGTTGTGCTGAATACCCCATTTGTCCTTGAACTTTGGACATGTTTATACAGAAAGGCGCCTTTCACGATTACCACTGTGTACTCAAACAGCAACAGCAACACGGCACTCCTCCAAGAGCAATTGCAACAAGCAACAGCAGACTTGGATAGTGGCAACAGCTCCCATAGACATTGCGTAGGAGTGTTAGCCACATGCTCTCCTTTCCTCTTGTGTTGAAATAAATCTGCACAGATAAGGTGTGTCTAAATGTCTTCAGGGTGAATTAAATCCCATTTCAGATTCTTGCCACATAAAATAGTAGTCTTAAGTTTTCTTTGCCAACTGCTTTTCTTTTTCACAGTTATCTCCTGGTCCTGTAGTTGTATTTTGCAGCTGTATAAATAACTCATATGTGCATTCTCCTGTGGTTGTATTTCCTTATTTTTCATTGGATAAATAGTACAGATGAAGGTAGGGGTGGGATGGCTACAAGGACAGAATCACATTGCTCAGTGACATAACTGCAAATTGATTTACTAAGCAGAGTAAGCATAGTGGGTCAGTTCCAGTTTCTAATCCATGCTGTGCACACTTGGAATGTGTGGTCTGGACCAGTGGCCTGGCCCCAGTGCCTGGAAGTTGCAACACATGCTCTGCTCATTTAAGGTGCCTGGTGATTGTGTACATCCCCTTCCAGTGAGCTTTCAACACGTGCCTTCTAGAGTGCCAGCATAAACTGCCAAGGGCCTTCCTAATAACGAAGTTCCAAACCAGTCTCTGGCAATTTCTCTTAGGCCAAACAGCAGTCAGGGCAGGGGTGTCCCACACCCTCTGGTTTCTGTCTCCGAGTGTCTTAGGGTAGTGCAAAGTTAGGAACAGTCACAGTAAACAGTTGACTTATCATCTCTTTGTTTTCCTATTCATATGGGTTAATCTCGCCAGAGCTGGCCGATCTTAAGGTCGCATTTAACCGAACCACGTTTTTAGGTGTGTTTTACCCTCCGACAATTGAACGAAACTGAAGACTCGTGCAGATCATTTTTAACATGCTTCCCTTAGGCCCTGCCAAGCACAGGCTTTGACTCTTCCGTGATTCCCAGAACGTCCATTTAGATTAAACAGGATGAGAGGAAGTGGGTTGCAGCACCATCTCCTCGGTGTGACTCGGGCCGGGAGGTTACTAGGTTCAGGTCAGCCGTGTAATTTAAACAGCTCGGGCCCGATATCGGCATTCAGCGAGAGGGCTGGGGAAGCGGTGTGTGCCCCCACCGTGCCCCNNCCCCTGCCCCCGCCGTTCTCCCCGATTCTGGGAGCGCCGGAAGCACCCCGCACCGACCCCATAGGCCGCGGCGCCTCCTTGCCGGTGGCCGGCCGCCGGGGCACAGGGAGGGGCCGGGGGAGGGCGGTCCCGGCTGCACCGCCCCCGTCTCTGCTCGGCCTGGGCCCGGCGCGGGGCCGCTGGCGGGCGGGGGAGCGCCATGGCGCTGGGCTCGGCGTGGAAGCAGATGTCGTGGCTGTACTACCAGTACCTGCTAGT
>VZTI01006034.1:559940-577840 GCA_013397865.1 Struthidea cinerea
GGCGGTGGCTCCGAGGCTGCCCCAAGGCCTCTGGGCGGGTGTAGCGGCTCCGCCGGCCCTGCGCGGGGCTTGGGGAGCTCCCGGCCGTGGTCGTGCTGAGGGCGCTGCCGCCGGCGGGGCTTGCTGGGGGTGGAGGAGAGCCGGGCCGGGAGGGGAGCGGAGCCGGGCCGGGCCGGGCCGGGCCGGGGGCGGCCGGCCGGCCTGAGGCGCCGAGGGCGGCCAGAGGAGCGGCTGTCTCCGCTTGGGACCGAGGCTTGACCCCACCTTGCTGGCGGGGACTCAGCTCCTCACCCTTCCAAAGTAACGTGCCGCCCCAGCTGGGAATAAGCCTCACTCTGCTGTTTCGCATGCTGTGTCCGGGCGTCTGGCAGCCTAGTCCGTTTCTCCTCCGGTATAAGTTTTTATGTCTAGAGTTATGGTAGTTCTGTCTTTTGCACTGAAATCCCGAGCTTTCTGTTAAGGATAAGTGTCTTTAATGACTTCTTTTGTATTTTTGCCTAGAGGAAAGTAAATGTGCACGCTGCAAAACCTGGGAAGCGTAGGGTTTCATGGTGCTTTGTCACATGGCTTTTATTACATGGGTATTTAATCCTCGAGCTGGTAATTTTGCTTGGCTGTTTTAGAGTGGAAGAACTTGACAGATGCTCATGTAAAGGCATCTGTATAAACACTATTTATAGGTTTTCTTCTTTACCTGGCCCTTTCGTACAGGCAGTGCATTTTCTTAAGTATTGCTATGGCATTACAAGTATTTTCTCTGAAGTGCGACTGTTTTGATCTTGACTTAAAATGATGTCTCACAAATGACCCTGAGACATCTCCAGTTAATGCTGAGAGGCAGAAAGAGAAATTAATTAAAACATTAACATAGAGAAGGGTATAAGAAGTAGTAAGAAGCTGCTTTTACTGAGATTCTGCTCAGTTTTGTAAAGAAACTCACATTTGTTACATAAAAGTGGTTGCCCAAGTTACAGTGGTGTGGTCAGTCTTTTTTTTTTCCTGTGCCAGGTCAGTAGAAATGGAGATGACTGGAAAAGAGGAATAGTAAGTTTTTATAGACTTGCTTTGCACAATTGTTCAGGTAGGGGTTCTTCTGCTGAATTCCTTGTTAACATACCTTCTTCCTTTTATGCCATTCTTGTGTTATCGAGGAAACCTAATTTTTGTTTTCCCTGCAATTACATTATTCATTATTATTTTTTTCCTTTTTACCTTGTGCAAAATATTTAAGTAAATGAAAGTGTGTACATGTTTACTTTCATAAAATGCTCATATTGTAATTGCCACATAGTGTACAAATGTAAAGAGTGGCACGAGTATTGCTTCTGATCTCAGATCACCAAAAGTGTTTTTTTGTCCTCAAAGTGGGTGCTTTGGCTGTAGGTGGGCCATGTCTGCCAGGTGCTGTATGGATGCAGTGCAGACACAGTGGCCTTGGGACCTAATGCTGTGTGGCTGTGCTGCGTGTCACGCTGCTGCCTGTGCTCCAGTATCAGAAGTGAGCACTGATATGGAAATGTGGATTTATAAGTTGACCTTCATTTTAATGTCTCTTGCTGTATAATCTTCTGGGACTATAAATACACCAAGTAGCTCTTGGTAAAAGGCACACCTCATACCTCTGCTCTGCCGTGGGCGAGTCGGTCATAGAGCGCTTGTTATGCTTGTGGTGTGGAGACTTGATTTCAGGAAAGCGCAGAGCATGCACAGCTCCTCTGGTTTCACCTGTGGAAACTGAGTACTGCTGTCTGTGTTATCATGCTTGTTAATCTCCAGTGTGTTTTACAGTGTTTCTGGCTAAGTTTACTGAATCTCTGCAGGTAGTTGGATGAAATAAACAGTTTTTTATTAATTTTGAGTACTTCCGAATTTCTGAAACCTTAAGCTTTCTGAAACCATAATCTTTCAGTAATCTGATGCCAGAATTTGTTTAGATAAAGCTTCAAGAGCCCCTAGAGCTTGACAAAAGTCCAGCTGTACATATGCTTTATAAGCTACTGTCTCAGTTCTCTATATAAGTTTTACAAAAGTTCCCTGTTAGGAGTTCAACTAATAAAGTGGTCATCTGAAGATTTTTTAGCTGATAGCTTCATGTGAAGTTTATTTTGCAGTGCAATCTGCTATAGTAAAGTACTAATGAGTGTGTTTAAGTACACACCTTGACTCAAAGCTATGCTGATGCTCTGAGGCTTTGTGAGTGAAGTAGTTAGAAAGCATCCAATGCTGTCTGCTTAAAAAGGAGGTCATCCACAAATAAGAATGGTATTATACTTATTCAGTAAATACTCATATTATTGTAGTTTTGTTTTGTTTTGGATTTTTGTGGTGGTTGACTTTTTTCTGCTTGGCTGAATGGGGCTGGCTTCTGCAAGACTTGCTCAACATCAAAGAACATGAATGTGAAAACGTGTATTTTTCTCAGTGCCCATTTTCTGTTCTCCCTCACACTTCCTATGCTCTGGCCTGTCCTCTTGTGTCATGGACAAGGCAGTGGATAACTTGCAAAGGCATCCTTTGCAATTCAGCTGATTGCTTCTACTGGCATTCTGGTTTTCAGTGTTCAGTAGGTTCTTCTGTGGCTTATAATTGCTGAATACAGTTGATCTTGTCATTTCAGAAATGTAATGCTATAAGATAGTAACCACTAAAGTTTTAACGCTATAGTTTGTGATGTCTTGTGTGGTTTCTATTTCAAATGCTTTTTTCCTCAACTGTAATTCAGATTCCATGTTAGTTTCCATTGTTGGAATGGCACTGTACACAGGCTATGTGTTCATGCCTCAGCACATCATGGCAATATTGCACTACTTTGAAATTGTGCAGTGATGAAGAACGTATTTTCAAGAAGTAACTGGGCTTTGAAATCTGGTCTACAAAGAAGAACGAACCTCTTAGTTTTAACAAGATTTCTACTGATGTCCAAAAGACACAATTATGACTCTGAAGACTAGGAAATGAGATATGTAGAGCAGGGACATGAGATGTCCCCTATGTTGTGTTCATTCCCTTTAATTTTACAAGATACGCCCTTGTATAGTAGTTTTGTCTACTTTAACATCGTGATTGTACTTTGATATCAGTATTTTCTTAACTTTGTGACAGTTTCAATATTGCACTGTGAAAGCTTTTCTTAATTGTAATTTTGAGTAAATCTTAATTGCCTTCTATTTTTAATCAGAAAGTCATCTTATTAAATGGGGCTTAAAGCTTTTGCTATTGTATGGTATGTATTTGGCTGGATATTTCTATTAATGCGTTTTGTAAGAAAATACATCTAGATTCATATTAGAGACATGGAGATATTCGTCTAATGCTATTTACAAAAGTTAGTTTGTATGACTGAACTCAGGTGTACTGTTTGCTGTCCAAACTTTGTTCAACAGTATATTTGTGCATATCATCTCAATTTGGAATTGGCAGTTATTTCAAGTTTCTGTATTCTACCTATTGCAGGAGGGAGGGGGAGATGAGGCATTGAAGCAGAGTGAAGACTGCATTCGTTATGTTTGAGGTAGTGCTGTGGTTCTGGGCTCTGTCTGGGTGGGGGGAGAAATGGACTTTACTGGCATTGGCCCACATAAGGCTTTGGGATAGCACTTTAAATCAACCCTGTTTTTCTAGCTACCAATTTAATTGTACTTTTACAGGATGCTTTATTATGTTCCAATAGCTATGGTTTCTGCTGATTTTCACTCAACAGTTTAACTATGTCTAGGTTTTCAAGGGGTTTTCTATTGCTGCTAGTGTTCCAAACATGTTTTCGCTACAAACGACCAAAACATAGGGGTTTCAATGGACTTGAGTTACAATTACAGCAATAAGTAGCTGAATACTTGGCTGAAGTCCTGTCTTTTTTTTAATAGGGATTTTTTTCAGTTTTGTATTCTGAAATGTAAGATGGTGACAACTTAACTTTCCTTAGTGGACAATTTTTTTGTTGTTGTTGTTTAAAAAATAAAAGTTAAAAAGCAGAGCTTTGATGCAGAACTTTCCTGGAGAAGTTAATGTGTTTCTGAGTGCTGCTTGCTTTTCTCAGAACTTTCCAAAAGTGATACTTGACCAAAGAACTGTGATTTTAATGGCCCAGTGATAATAGGTACTCTTACGTCTTTTATGCAGCGTCTGTTGACATCAGAAATTGTAGATGTCCAGTATCTATAGAGATGTTGTCTTTTATTTGATTTTCTCAAAGGTGTATTCATCAGAAGAGAGTGTTTTTCCCTGTATTCAAAAACTTCATATGTATTTGGTTAAAAACCCTGTTGTTTTTGGGAACTAAAACCAGTGAGCCTTAAACTTGTTACATGAACCTGAAGTTGGTAGGAGTCTCCCTCTAATTCAGTGCTTTCACTTATTAATAACTGGCCAACGAAACATGGGTAGGTTTTTGGGATTGTGTTTTTTGTTATTTTTTGTGGTGTTTTATTGTGGTTTTATTTAAACATATCCAGAGTTGTATGTGAGTGTTTTAAGTGTATATATGGAGATAATGATAAGTTAATGTACTCTTTTGGAAGTAACATAGCATAAATCCAGTCTCTCTGTGGATTAAATCAATACTTGATTGTGATGTTTCTTTGCAAACTACTACCATGATTGATAACCTCTTTCTCCGCAGTAGATATGTTATTTGTATGAGGGTGAGAAAATCCCTTCTTTGTGGTGGCATTAGGAATGTTAAGCATGATTTTTAATTGTGAAAGTTTTTATAAAAGGGCTTTGATATACTGACTTTTATTAGCTGTCTGCTTTTTGTTGGGAAAAAAAGAGTAACCACTAATTTCCAACTATTTGTGTTATGTTGGCTTGATTGATACCATACTTGAATTCAGTTTGCTAATTTGAGTAGTCTTTTTCAGTATTTCTTTTAGTATAAATCAAGAATCTTACAGTCTTGGATAGTTCTTTTTAGATTCTGAATACTTTGTTAAAGATGCAGTACTTTCATTAATAAAATACGGTGTGTTACTAAAGTTTAAATTTCTAGAAGAAAGTTTTTGCAGTGTGTCATTTTGTTAAAGTTGAGCTAGTGAAGAGATGGTTCAAGTGGTGATTATCACAAAGCAGAGCTTTTTTTTTTAAAGTAAGGGTATTGGTAGGGATTTAATTAATCATGACATTTGAATCACAATAAATGAATCATAAGGCTACCAAGTGGTTTTCCCACTGCAATCTGCCTTATTATCTTATTAGTTGGGGGATCATGTCCTCTGTGATAGAACCATAAGCTTTTTCTGTGCAAGCTGAAGGTTGAAGGCAGTTCAAATATCATTTGGAGGCAGCTGGTCAATTATGCTTTTGTTCAAACATGTTGGTAACAATTGAGGCATTAGTAATTTAGATAAAATCGGAAAAAAACAATTGTGAGAAATGAGAATAAAAATGGCCTGAGAGACCTGCAAGTGGCTGTATGTAAATCTTTTGATAGTAATAGCTCTTGGGGTTTAGATGTATGCAATTTAGATTGTATTTAATTAGAAATAAGCATTTAAAAATGCATTAGGTGTGTCATATAGTAGAACGGCTAATTCCAGTTCTTGGCAGGCAGACTGAGCTGGAGCAACTTGCTGTGCTGGAGGCCCTGGGGCTCCCAGAGCCAGCTCTGCAGAGGCTCCTTTGCTGCCTCCAGGGCTGGGTACTGTAGAATTATTTATTAAAAACCTTTGCAGAAGGAGCTGCTCTAACCAAAACAGGCATTGTATTGCAGGACGTCAGGCTGGAGCCAGAAACAGATCCAGGGCTTGAATCAGTTATATCTTTTTATATACGTATATATGCACACACTCTGCTCTTTAAATGTGTGTGTATATATATATAAATAAAAATACTGTTTGTTTCTTGTAAAAAATTATTACATAGCAATTAGTTTGGAGACAGAGGCTGTGGGGTTTCTTTTCTGGTTTCTTAACAACCCTATGAAGGAAAACACCAGAGAATCCTAAAGTGAGACTTCCTTGACAAAATTTTGCAAGAAATATATTTGTATATCCATCAATATTAAAAAGAAATAGGTGTGAAAGGAGCATAGCACTGTAAAGATGAATATTGTGTGATAGATGGGCATTGTGTTACTGCAGATTGGTTCCAGCCGGTGTGGTGTGAAGCATTGCCGTGTTCCATTCAGGTGAAGAAATGAAGTGTGCATTATAAATGCTGAAGAAGGGGTACTTGCTGTTGACTAACACAAATAACAGTTATATTGAGGTGAAGAGACACAACTTGAAGAGATTGGGTACCATGGGCTGTGCACAAAGCTGTGGACAGAGCAGCCATCCTCTAAAATACCAGAGCAGTGGACTCTGGAATTGGCACTCCCAATAAAGGTTTTCAGTGCCAGAAGTTCCTTGCACCTGCTTATTTGCTCATGTTTTCTACAACTGCTATCGTACAAAGACAGTTTTTCCCCTCTTGCTGACATATTATCCTGATACCAGTGCGGTGCTTTTATCCTTTTTTTTTTTTTCCAGACAAAAGGAAACCAAAACTTTTATGCATTGTTTCTCCGTTTGATCTGCTAGGTCAGCCTTAAACAGCAGTCATCAAATAGCTGCTGCCTTTTCTGCCTTTTGTTTGTGTAGTGATGATTTAAGAAGAAAATCTGGCATCATAGTCCAGAGCTGTATCTGCCCTCTCCTTGTAATGGAGAGAGATGAAACTCTAGGTCTGATCTAGATTCCAGTGTGCGATTTAGGCAGAAACTCCTCTGCTTTTCATAACCTTCAGTGCATCACCATGAGATCCTCAATCCATCTTAACTAGCATTACATGATTGAATACTAAGAAGTTACAAAGTTTTGAAGAACTTTCCCAGAGAGTTTAGCTGGATAAGAGTTGAACAGGCCTTGATATAAACCTGAGTCAAACACTGATCCGATTTCTAAAGTAAAAGATCTGTCAGATAGTTGGACCTAATAGGTGATCAACACTTCACACACCATATCTGATGTATCTGGTTTGTATTTATGCCTGTATCTGCAGGTGGAGTTGTCTCAGCATGTCTTGCATTTTGTACTCTCTGCAATTTGAGATAGCATGTCTCAGGCCCACATTTTACAATGACAAGAAGATGACTACATAACCCCCAAAAGAACTTCTTTGGGAAAAAAATTGTCATGGCAATGATTGATATTATTTGTCTTTTCTGTGAAATTTGTTTGTGTCTACTGAGGAAGAAAAGTCAAGTAGTTATGATCACATTGGAATTTAAACCAAAAATCTTCTGGCCAAGGTTTATGTTCTTTCCCACTTCTGCAATTGGCTGTTGTCCTCTCTTCCTTCAAGATGTTTTTGCTGCAGATACTTCAAAAAGGAAGAAACGAATGCCTCAGAACACATTGCTCTGTGTTGTTATTTAATACTGGTAAGGTTATGAAATTCTGGAAGATGCCTCGGAATAATAGGATTATCCTATCAGCTCATCTGAGGAGTGATCCACAGGCATGTATGCACTCTTAATTTGAATATCTAGTTAGTATCTAGGTGCCAGACTGCTGACAGCTTATTATTTTGCTCATCTTATGTTACCAGCTCAAAGTAAAAGCATTTTTGAGAGAAAGCCTCCCGTGCCACATCCCAGGACCTGAGTAATACTTAGGTAATACTTCCTGAATTTTAATCAGAATTAGCAAATAGTTCCCAAACTCAGGATAGAATTGGGTGGTGATTATATGAAGTGGGGTATGTTTTGTTGTTAGACTTGTTAAAAAAAAAAAAAAAAATCTTCAAAACCCCTTCTGTGTTGTAGAGTATTTCAGTAGTTTGGTCAAAAAAGTAGTGCTCAGCTCAGCGTGACTGAGGATGAAATGTGCAGTCTGTTTGTCTTAGACCACAAAGAGGGACTGCCGAACTCTTGATTTTTCTAATCAAATGGAAAGGTGGACTTCACTGGAAAGGGACCAAGAGGCTATCTGTACCCAGAGAATAAGAGACAACCTCTGGATGTGATGCTTTCTGGGTCAGAACACAGCTGCAGGGTGTGCCTGCACTATGTGATGGTGCCTAATGCTGAGATCAGAAGTATCCTGCAGAAGGACTTGTGCCACTTCTCTGCATTTCCTTGAAAAGGGAGTTATATTAAGCTGTGCTTACATTCAAAAAATTTCAAGTGTTAGTGAGGAACCATGAAGAAGTTGAAGTAAAGCATGCCAGCTCTGGTCTCTGTGCTGCATGGTGTGAGGCAGACGGCCGTTAGGTATCTGCATGACATCTTGGGTTTCCATATTGCCTCTGCTCAATGTCATGTGCACATGTGAGCACAAATGTTCTGTCTTGTGCCTTCTGAAAAATCATAAGGCTTCTTCAGAAGACTGATAAGTGTAGTTTAAGTCTTTTGTTCCTCCTTTGGCTGGTGACTGCAATCTGAGGAGCAGGTGCTACACTGATTGGTAATCTCTGATAGATGATGGTGATACTCATTCCTTTTGAAACAAACATATTATGTACCCCATGATATACCAATGATTTGGATGTCTTTACCTGCTGCAGGAAGCAGTCTTGCTGGAAAATCCTCTTTTGTCTGACATTTCAGCAACACTGGAACTCTCCATAAAACTACTGATAAACCCTTCGTCTTGTGCATTAGACTGATTTCAACCACTGTGTGCTTTCTTAAATAGTTTCAGGCCTAGACAGGACAGTAGACCTGAACAGAAATCCATCCATGACCATTTTATTTCACCTGCTGAGTTACCAGGTTTGTTTTGACAGTTGGAGACTGGAGTAACCAAGGTAAAGCACTGAATTACATTAACAAAGAAAAACAAGACCTGGAAAGTAACAGTCGTGGTGCTGTGTTGAGGCTCTGCTCAGATGTCTGGCCTGTGAGGGTGAATTTTTTTTTTTTTTTTAAAGGCTTACTTCTATAAGCAAGATACTTGTTAGTGACCTAGAAGACCAAAAAAGAAGTGGAAATAAGTAAGGACAGGCTATAACGGAGATGTGTAAAAGCATTGCTTAGACAACCAGATGGCCTTACAAGATTAAATTACTTGTTATGTTAGTGGGGGCAGTGGTGGATATTCTCATATATTGACTTTAGAATGGCTTCTGACACACTCTCCCCCAGTGTTTGCATGTGGACCACAGGAACTATGAGTAAAGCGAACGGACTGTTTGGTGGTTTGAACTGGATGGATGACTGTACTCTCATCAGTTGCTCAATGTTAATTTCTGAAGTGGCTGAAAGTGGAGTACCCTGTAAGGTGATACTGGGGCTGATGTTCTTCATAGCTGACCCTAAATATTAGACAATGTTCCTCTATGGGGAAGAGAATTAATATGCTGCAAGATAGAGCCTGGTTTCAGAATTTGGCTGACAGAAACCTCAAGCTGTTTGACAAGGAGAAGTGCAAAATTCTCAGCTTTGCTGAGAGAGATCCTGGGCATCAGTGATGTGTGCTGAACATTAGCCAACAGTGAATTCAGATCATAAATATGGCAGCCTGGATGCTAGCCTATGGTTGGAGAATGTGGCCACCAAATGGAGGGAAATTACTGTCCTCATCATGCTGCTGAAGTAGCTGCTGCAATATTGTGTCTGGTTTTGGGCTCTTTGATTCCAGAAGGATGGTAAGAAACTATCCAGAAGAGACTATATAGTTAGGAACAGGTTTCCTAAGAGCAGTTGTGAAACCTTTCTCCTTGAAGGTTTTCAAGACTTCTCTGGACAAAGCCGTGACTAACCTGATTTGAACTAGTGTTGGCATTAGTCCTGCTTTCAGTGGGAGGCTGGACTAGGTGATCTCAGGAAGCACCTTTGAAACAGATTTTCTATTGTTCTTTAAAGACCAAGGAAGAAGTCAGGTGAAGGAGTGTGAGAAAAAAATTTACGTGGCTCATAATAGCAACTGAAGCAGTAGGCATTCGGAGAATGATACAGAATCCCAAGTGTTAGAAACTCTTAGGATGACGGAGTGAAAGTATAGGGAAGGTGCCGAGATGACAGTGGTGACATGATTCCAAGATGGTCTTTGAAGCAACACTGCATTTCCCTCAATGCTATTTTTAGTCAATAAAACATTACAGTTAATAAGACTGAAACCAACAGAACAAACCCCACTATTTTCTGAGCTTGAAATGAGAAAAAAAAAGTCAAGAGAGGCATCTGCTGCAATATTTTGCAAGTATGTTTCCTATAAAACTGAACAGCTTGCAAGCTGAGCAGAGTTATTTACCTTTTAATGAGTTCTGTTTTCAGAACAGGTGTCTCATGGACTTGCCTTTTACTTTGTTGTTATTTTTGCCTTGGAATATGTGTCCTGAGTTGTCTTCTGGGCTTAAAAATTGATTCATCCTTACTCATATTTGAGGACTTTTGTATTTGAGTCTTGAATGACTCTGCTGTTAAGAAATCAAAATATTTCCTCTCATTTTCTGTAAAGTATTGTTTCTGGAAGAGAACAAAAAGAAGAATCTAATTTCCACTAATTCAGTTTGAGGCTTTTCCGTGTGGAACTTGAAAATAGCTTATTTTTGGGAGTTTGTTCTCATGAAAGGCCCAAAACTGTAAACCAGGGAAAACAAGCTTGTTTTTGCAGTGAGTATTTATGGAGTAATTTTTTCTTTCCTTTTGGTTATTACAGAATTGCTGTTAATGTTCTTTTGTGAATTCCCGAATGATATGTGGTTAAGATTGTTAAAAAGGAATGCTGTGTTGTCTCCCAGCCCTGGATCTTCCTTAGCAAGAAAAAAGCACCTTGTAAAGAACTTTTTTATTGTAGGGGTCAGAACATTTTAAAAATGCCACTTAGAGGCTTTCTGTCAGAGAGTAGCCCTTCATTTTTTGTCCTTTTGCAGTAGCTTAAAAGAGAGAGACCTTTTCTTCTTGCTAGAGTGGATTTTTAGCTTCTTTGGACTATAAGGTCTCTGAGATCTTGGCAAAAATGAGGATCCCTGTAACTGGAATTCCTCTCATCTCTATGTCCAGTCTAATAGGTATGGGATGTGGTTACCCTTTCTAGTTGAAGTTAATGTCAGCTTTACTTAGGTAGCTAAAATGCAGGTCACTCACATGGGGGAAACCCAGCTTCCAGTCATTGCTTTCACATCCAAATAAATCTAGGAGAGTATCAGGGAGACTGCAGCATCCCTCTTAGCATGTGTCATGTTGGCATGCTATCCCTCATAGCAGGTTAGATATCCCTTGACCACACTGTGTGTTTGGCCTCAAGTACATTGGCTTCCAATTTTTCTTTACACCTGATTGAAAATTCCACTCTGGGAATGAGATAGATACATTTTCCATTGGCAACTCAGTTGATATACCTCAGGGCACCTTTACGTGATCCCTGCAATTCTCCTGGCAACAACAACTCTAAATTCAGTGACTTGTTTTGAATGACAGCACTCCAGGAATTAGAGCTCACCTGTACAGTGTGGGGTGAAGCTTGTGAAAATAATCCCTGCTCTCCATTTAATTAGCCTGTTTGTCATACCATCTTGATGTACTGGTATAACAAGCTAGGATGTCAAGTGGATTAAAAACATCAAACAACTGCCATGCTTCTAAATGAGCTGTAAGTCTAAGGTTTCTAGTCAAAACAACCTTCTCCCAAAGCCATCAGCAGATGACAACCCTGGAAGAATTACTCCTTGACAAGGGTGCTGTCAAGAGAGCTGTGGAGTTTACACTAGTGAAAAGCAAATGGCACCTGTCTGTCTGCAAGTGGCTGATTCCCCAGCTGCTCCCAGCTGTGTGCTTTTGCAGAGCTCTGTTCCAGTTAGAGATTAATTTTGGGGACTGCTAGCACAGAAAAATGCAGTGCATGGTTTTGAAGAGAAGGGAGTCTATTTTCATGATCAGTGGGGTCTTCTATAGTTTTGGAAGCTAAAAAGTGGTCTGATTGTTCTTGTCCCTATGTGTCTTTTCAGGACACTTTTTCGTATGTGTCATATGCTTGTACAAATAAAGAAACAAACCAGTTAATCTCTTGTGCGGTGGGGCTACTGCCCTTCCAGTTATAATGATTTTCCTTATTTCTAACCATAATCCTGCTTTTCCTTAAGCCTATTGCTACCTGTCTTGTCTACCATGTGCAAAGATGTGTGATCTTTTGCAATAAGTTTTTATATACTTCAAGGCAGGAGGGACAAGGCAGGGAATTAATAATCTTCCATAAGCTAAATTGCCTTAATATTTTCTGAAACGGGATGTTACCTCATCTGAGGCTTTATCAGTGCCAACTGAAGTAGATAAATTGTATCCTGAAAACCACATGAAATAATCCTGGTCATACATCCCTGCCCAGTGTTTCTCTTTTCACAATGGCATTATATTGACTTGTGTTTTGCTTGGTATCTGCTGCCTTCCCCTCCTCTTAATAGCTGTTACCTTGCCAGCCATTTCCTGTCCCAAAGTCATTAATTTGGGTGTTATTATGAAAATACAGTGCTTGACATGAATTCCTGCTTGGTTTGTGTCCTTTTTCCTTTTCCCAACTGCTTTCCAGTTTGTTTATGTTGAATTCTGTTTGCCATCCAGTGTACTTGCAGTTCTCCCTACTTTCTTATGAGCAGATTTAATAAGGTTGTTTATTCCATTGTCCAAATTATTAGTGAAAGCACTGAATGAAGCTGAAGTGGTGCAGTTATCCATGAAATATCCACCTCAATGCATTTTCTTTTTTTGAAAGGGAACCACAGATACTTAACCCTTAGGAATAGTGTCTGATGACTTTTGCAGGCATCCTGTTGTGGTTTGATATAACCTTTGCTTCTGCAGCTTACTTACTTACGAGTTTGTCATACTGGGTAATATCAAAGGCCTTTACTGAAACTGAGCTTTGACATTGATTTCTTCTTCCTTGTCCACGAGGCCTGTCGGTCTGTTGTGGAAGGAAGGTAGATTGGTTTGGTATGATTTGTTCCCTACCATTCATCTGCTTTAGTACCTTTGGTGGGTTTACAGATGGTATTATTTATTCCAGTAGTTTTCTGGTAATTGAACATGACAGGTTTTTAATTTCCAGCTCCTCTTTTTTTCTCCCCTTGTTAGAGGTGCTGTAGATCTGCCTTCTAGAAACTGCCTTTGAGTTCCTCAGGATGACTACCAACACTTCCTCTGGGTTTTTATTATTATCCTAGAACAGACAACATCATGCTCTACCAATATGAAAAGGGATGGCCAAGTTATCATAACCTATTGTTCTTATTGGGGATTTTGACATTAAGTGTTGTGGACTTGTGTCATTTTTAAGTATTTTTATTTTTTGAATTCCTAAGCTAAATTTCCTGTTCTTCTAGCTGACAAGTGTATATGTTAATGTTCCTTCTTAGTTGCATCTCACTTTGTCTTACCATTCCTGATTTTGTCTCTAGGCACTCCTACTATTCTCTTACATTCATCTTTAACAGTAAGACCTAGATTGTTTTCTGTATATTTTCCTGTTTTTATTGGAGTTGAATAAAGAGCTTTTGTGTAATTTTTTTGAGGAACTGGCGCCCTAATTCCTCCTTTATGTTTGTTTTTTTTTAAAATTTCCTAAATACAGACTATGAATTTATAACAGGCATCTTTCTTTAAATGTACCTTGTATTGAAGGTAATTTTCTTAATTCCTTTTACTCAGCCTTCCAAAGGATCAGTCAGTCTATCATTCCTTGGTTGCTGTCACTTTCGCTTTCCCAGGTGATCCCTCCTTACATGTTAGCACCAGCTCTAGCAAGGCTTCCTCATGTTCCTCTACCTTCCATGTCAGAAAGAATTTTTATCACCATCCACAGGGGTATGTCCTGCTGTGCTCCCCTCCCATGTTGATACGGCTGGTTCTCCGTTCTCTGAAATGGAGAGCAGAGCTTTGTGTACTGAGGCTGGGAAAATCATCAGATTGTCATCAAAACTTGAAAAGCCAAAAAATTCCACAGAAACCCTCGGTGGTTTTGTGATGCTCACTGCTGAAAGTCCCCCTTTTTTCCTAAAAGAAACTGAGCAGGGACAGAGAAAATGGTACTGTAGGATATACAGATCATAGCAGCAGACAATAATTTAGTGACTCTTCTTGTTCTTTCGGTTTTATCTAAATTCTGTCTGGGGAAAACACCTCGTAGCCTGTTTTGAAACTCTGCTGAAGCCAGTGGGGTACAGCCTGTCACTTCGGGTGCTTCTAAGGAAGGGTGCAGCCGTTGCCGCCCTCGTCTCCTGTGTCTGTGTGCCTCGGCCGCCGGCTCAGCTGTGCTCTGCTTTGGACCTCTGCCAGCCCCATGCCTTAATGGTGATTGCACAGCAACACGCTGCGAGTGGAAGACAGGCCTCTGGTTGTCTTGAGCCAATGCTCTTGCTTCTCTTGTTCTGCTCAATTTCCTAGTCGTCTTCAGGTAGAGCAGGGCTTAGGTAACTCTGCTGTTACAGTAGCAATTAGCTTGGCCGAAATGCCGAGGAATCCCACCCTGGCGAGTCAGGGGGATTGCTATCACTGATGTGCCAAGTGTCAGGATTTCATCTCGGTGCGTCTAGACTGTTTGGAGATACTGTGCTACTTTGCTGTATTGCATACTGAGTGCAGTGTATTTAGCACTCACTTATTCTCCCTTTGTAAGTGGTTACTTAAAATTCAAACCTTAAGCCAACTAAATCCATTGTAGTGAAGCTGAATATTGGTGAGAAATAAGTGAAAGTCTGTTCTCAAAGCATTAACACTTGTATTTTCCTTGCACTGAGTGTAAATGCTTCTGTAAAGTGAAGGTAGCACTGGTGAAGGGTGCGGATTTGAAGGCTTTAAAGCTGGAGAGTCTATCTTCAGGGCAAATCAACGGGAACTTCTGATGCAAGATCCTTGGCTGAACAGTTCAGCTCTGCACAGGGCTGAGAACTTCAGGTAGCCTGAGCTGACTACAGTACAGCAAATAGTTCAGTCTGTGGCAGCACGGAGCAGTTCCATGAGATTTTCTTACCGTATTTTTTATAGTTAGGTACACTGAACTTAAGTGAAGAATAAAATTAAAATATGCTTTCTGGTGAGAGTCCATTTGCTGTACTTCATAAGGAGTATATCTCTGGCAAACTGCCTAAACAGCTTCTCACAATTTCAATTGCACTTTAGGCTGTGCTCGGGGAATTGTGTGGAAAAGGCTTCTTGCCTTCCCTCAGATGGTGTTCAAGTAGGACTTACTTCCATAAACTTTATGATGCTGTTTCAGACTTCTCAAAGCCATATGAAACTGCACCTTATCCTTAGTTAATGCCTCACTCACCCTTCCTTAATTTGGGCATTTGCACTGCCACCTCCATGCTGCACCACTGGTGATGGTGCTACCCCACCCGAACGCTGCAGTGCAACCCAAATGTGAGGGGTGGGACTGGGGCGTGCCCTGGAAAACTGGGGACAAAGATTCCTACTGCTTGTCTTCTGCACATTGATTTCCACTCTGTTTTAACACAGAGCTTTGCAGCAGCTGAGGAAGCGGAAGGTAATCAGGGATAATTGAGAAGAAAAATGATCAGATTTTTAATTCCTGCAGACCTATAGTGGTGCTAAACACAATCTCTTTTGACATAATGAAGGGCCAAAATTGTGTAATCCAATCAATTTAATTCCATACCTTTTTCCCTACATCTGGTAGGGTGATAGGATGATTCAACCCTGATTTGAAGTATGGGCCATTTCATATGGTACAATATTGAAAAACTGGTGATAATCTGAAAAATGGGATTACCTGGTATTGAATGTTTCTGTCTTCCTGAATGGAAGTTCATCATTATGACAGTAGCACTGGAAATAGTTGAAAAATTTTTATCATTAAATAATGTTTTCATTATGAGCCACTATATATATACCATTGATAATGGCAATGATTATCTGTGTCTGAAGTCAACAGTTCTGTTCACAGTGTTCCTGAAGGGAGATGCAGCCTTCCAGAAGGCATTACTGATTCCTTTTTCCTAGAAATCCCTTCTGAAGGCCATGACCAACGGGCAGCTGAGGAAATTGGTTAACTGGGTGTGCTGAGTTCAAGCCAACCCTGTGCTGGACAGTTTGTGCTAGAGGGTTTGTGGGTTGTCCACAGTGGTATGATTTGCTTTGGGAACAGAAGGGACTGACTTTCTGTTTTATATTGACTTATCCCCGAGTCTGTGTCTATTTTGTTGGTGTTTTTTACTATGGTAATTAATTTCTGCATTCTGTGAGCATACTATTTATAGCATAGCTATATCCTACCGTACACACACTTGCTGCCACATGCTGGCTCTCTTAGGTCTCTTTTTATGCACAAGAAGCTGAAATAATCCTTTTTCTACAGGATCTTCTTAGTTAGCCACCACCACCTTGATGTCCCTGGCCAGCCTCAACTCCTGTTTTGTTTTCTAGAACTGGCTTCAGAGGATCTTTGGGGACTGGGAAGCATGGGGTTGGTGACTGTGCCAGCACTGCAAGTCAGAACTGATGGCCTCAGAGCCAGACCTGTAGTGATGTTTTCCTGACACCTGTGAAGAGTGGGTGGTGTGCTGCATAACAGGATGGTGACTTAAGTGCCTTTTTATTATGGATCTAAGTATTTGTGGTCAAGCCTGGGCAAGTAGGCAGGAATGAGAACCTGGGTGACGAAACAAAAGTGTGAAAGTGTGTAACATTGCTTGGTAAGGAGGAATATTGAGGTGAAGAGTAAATATCCTGGCTTCTGGACTGTGAGTTTAGGCAGATGATTACAGACAGTTCTGTAATTGAGCTTTTATCACAGCCAGTGAAACCTCAGCAGGAGAATATGGAGCCAGGTAAAGGTCTGTGCTCTGAGGACGGTGGAGCTGAGTGAGGATGGCCTGTGCCCACAAATGCACTCAGCTATTGAGCAGTGGCAGAAGCACGCTCCGTGTGTGTTTTCTTCTGTGATGCACAGAGATCAGAAAGGTTATGATTATTTTATGGCTTGTGGATTTAATGAAAGCTTTGATAAACCTGGTCTTTTTTATCCCCACTTAAAGCTGACTTTCTGTCATTTTTGGCTTGAAAAGAGTATGTGCATTGAAAAACCTGTTGCAGGGGCACTGTAGGTGCTAAAAAGCTAGAAGCGGAGAAATTCTTCAGCCTTTTCTCAATATTCTGTGAGCAGACTGTCTTTCCTATGTAAACTATTTTAAACAAGGTCACAGTTTCATCAACTTCTTGCACTCGCAAGCTGTTTTGCAAGATTGTTATGGCTTCAACTTTGAAAATATTTTGGAATAGGTATCTTAGAACTTGGGCAATCCTCTCAAGGGGTGGATGGCCGAGGAACCAATTACCTATTGCCACTCAACACACTTTTGCGATCTATCCTATAAAAGTCGTCAGAAAATTATTAAAGCGATTCCACTTGTTCATAAGCCTGGACTCTATGTCATTTTCTTTACCCGTCTCAGACGGGACAGCAACAGGGGCACAAACCCATACTTTTAGGGGGTTGATACTTAAGTCAAATATGGACATAGCTACAGTGTGTAACGGGTAAGTCTGAAGCTAAGTTAAACATGGTATTCTTTCACATCTTTCTCCTTTTCTTGATCTGCCATGCAGTAAAAAGGAGACACAAGAATGACTATGCCTAGCCACAGCACAGAAGAAAATACTCTGATCTCATCGCCATCTCCATTTTGCAAATATATCCAGAGCACAGTACTGACAAACTCTTTATTTATCTGGTTCCTAATTCCCCTTTGAAATGTGTTACATGCCAAAGTTTATCTGGAGTCTCCAATGCCTCATTTTAGGTCCAAACAGACATTAATTAGAGACATTAAGCTCTCTGCTGCTCCTAAGCTTTTCAGGCATCACAGCTGGAGTTTGTTTGTATTGCAACTCAGTGCCAAACAAGGCACACCCAAGTGCAGGCTCTGCACACAGTCAAAATCTTTAATAAACAAAGTGAGGTTAAGCCCATTCTTTATTAAAAAAAAAAAAGAAGAAGGAGGGGGGAATCTTTTCAGTCTTGAAA
>VZTI01006034.1:586349-683310 GCA_013397865.1 Struthidea cinerea
CCAATTTCATTATCCTTGTTGCTGGTATATCTTTCTTGGGAGTTTCTGAAGTGGACTCTGACCTCTGAAATAACATAATCTTTGACATTTAGTCAGCCACTTGTACTATCTCAGTTTAACAGAGTCCTTCAGCTGGTGTTCCTCACTGCTCAGAAGCACCAAGGAAGGAGAGCTGTCAGTCTCAAGTAGATGGTTGCTGAGATTATTTTATTTGCTGGACCACCTGCTGTTAGCTGTTACTCTGCTTCTTCAAACACACATTTTTGCTGTGTTTACTCTCAATGCTGCAGATGCTCCTGAGGTATTTGAGTAGCTGTTTGGCACAAATTGGCTCTGAGAGATCTTTGCTGGAAGCAAGAAAATCAGATGTGGGAAAGGCCTGAAGGGGTGTTTACGTTCCTCAGGCTGAAGTAGAGCTGGTCACAGTGATCTGCTGGCTTGCTCTCTGTCCCATGGTGACACCCTCTTTTCTGTGCCTTACCTGGGTTTTAGAAGCAATGATTCTTGCTGTAACATGTAAATACTCAAAATACCCAAACCTGTTGTTGTAAATCTAGGAAGAGCATTGAACTATCTCTGTATGAATCAGGATAATCATCCAGCCCTCCTGGAATGAGTTTGTGTAGTTGTCACGGAGGACTCCAGTCAGGAGTGCTGGAGCTGTGTATTGATCTATTTGTCTGATACTTCTCAATCTGAACTCCACTTTATCTTCTGCATCTTGCTTGCTGTGGGCTTGCAGGGTTTCATTTTCCACTGTAGCACTGGTGGGAGCCCAGCAGGGAGGAGTCCTGTGACTCACATGTTTCTGTCTTCCACAGTTTTTGTGGCTGACCGACTGGCATTGTAACTGGTTTTATTGGCTCTTTTAAAAAAAATTATTACTTTTTCATCCTGTTAATTTGTTCTATCAGGTATCTTCTTGTAACCACATACTAATGGGTGAAAAAGGCAAATTTCATTTCCTGCAGGAAAGTGGTATGCTGCTGTACTCATAAAACATGGGAATAGCAATATCCTGTCCTCAAAGACATGCATATTCTAGAAACTTAAAAAGAAAGCTATGCTCCTGTGTCTGGTTTGAACATGGCTTAAACTCTCTGCAATGCATCTTACACTAAATGACTAATTAATCATTTCGTAATCAAAGTTTCTGAAACTTTCCCAGAACTGGTGGAAAAGACAAATTATTTTGTGGAGATCTTGCATCTGTATTTCCTCAGCTCACATATCCTTTTGATAGCTACCAGAATTTTTATGACAGTAGTTTTTTACTTATGGGGGGGAAGTAATATTCAGGAAAACTTCTGAGATCTTATAGGTGGCTTTAAACACAACAATTAATATTAATGAATCCCTACAATTGAACATCAAAGTATTCATTAGAAGAAGAATTTGTTCCTTTCTCTTGAGTTTAAGCTTCAAGGATGTATCTGGGCTTTCTTTTGTTCTTGTGGCCTAAGGAATATTTAAGTATTCCTTGAAAAAATAGAACAGCTTCTGTCTGGTGGTTTTGACACCATCCTGGCCCTAGATGCTGCATGCTTGTGATGTGAGACATGTGAGTTTGAATTCACAAGGGGCATGAGGGAAGCTGCACCAAAATCTCTCTTTGGTACGTGTGACTTGTGGCCATGGGTCCATCATAAAGGGTTAGGTCCTTAATGCAGGGGAGAGCTGAAGGTTGTGCATCCAGACCAGAGAGGGGCAGTGCTTCTTACAGCAGGTCTCTGGTTTAGCACATGCAAGTCTCTTTTGTATCTCCCCCCTCGTGACACCTACCTGCATGTCCGTGCCCTGAACAAGGCAGAAGTTGTGGGGCTGTGGAACAGCACTGCTCTGCTTGAGCAGCACCTGGGCTCCTGAGCTCAGTACCTCCTTTTTAGACATAATTTGATATTTTGTGACAAAACTGTTTGAGCCAATATAAAACACAGAGTAAATCTGTGACTGTGCATGCTCTGGGGTAATATGCATGCTCATGGCTCTGTTGAGCTTGTCATCAGACATCTAAAATAGCTGCAGATTTGCCAGGGAGGTGTGGAGACCTGCAGGGTCCCATTAATGCTTCATAGAATCATAGAATCATCAAGGTTGGAAGAGACCTTGAAGATCATCCAGTTCCTGACTAACATATTCTTGGTAATGTGTTGGCATTGGTCTGTCATCCATGCTGCAATTGCTTCTGCCCACGACAGCAGAACCTGGGCACCTGATTTAGGACTCCCAGTTCTGCAAGCTGGCGAAGTACCTAGGAGTGCTGAGAAACTAAGTACTGTATTTCCCAAATTCTTTGGTGAGTCAAGCTTGGAGACCCTTATCACTTGTATATTTTAATTTCATACATTTCTGGAGGCCAGAGGGAGGATCAGAATCTGTTAGATGTTACACAGACATGTAGAGAGTCTCGCCCTGAAGGTCTTTCAATCTACATACAAGAAGATTAAAGATTAGAGAAGTGGAAATATCATCAGGGACAATAATCAGATAATAAGCGGTAAATGTTGCATTAGTTCCACATTAGGTTTTTCCCTTGTTTTTGTGTTATATTCCTTTACTCTTGCCACCAAAGATAAGAGGTAAAGAAAGAAGAACTGATGCTTTCCACACCTTTTAATATATCTCACCTATGGCAAAAGAGCAACTGGCATTTTTGTTGGTCTCTGGCTATTATGTTTAGGTTTGGGTTTTTTTAAATCAACATGTATTATTATTAAAATATTACCATCAATAATGTTATTTTTTCCACTATTATGGTGTGCAAAATCTGCAGAGATAGAGGCCAAATTGGAAAGATGCTCTATAAGCAGAGGAATAAATCCACCTCCAGTTGGTTTAGCAGCCCTTATTCAGCTACTTACAAGAAAATGAAGATACTTTTTAGAGGAAAATAAAATTTTAATAATTAAAGTATCATCTCCTTGAGCCCTAGCCCTCTTAAGGGACAGAAGAATATTGCTGTCAGGAAAAGTCTGTGTTTTCCAGCTTTATAGCTATGGAATGATTTTTATGCATAGACTAGTCAATATGCTTCTCTGAAGATTTTGTTTCACTTAAGTACAGCAATCAGCTGTCAATACTGAAGCCCTGTATGAAAGGCAGTCAATTTTCTTCCTATGTTCAGCTCTATCATGCTGCCTATAGCTCTGGTAGATTGCATTATTTGGCACACCTGTGAATTTAGTCAAGTGCAGTACATATGACAGGAGGCTTCAGTTAAGTTATATCAGCATCTGGCACTTGCCATGATGAGATGTCGGAGGATTGAAAGAAATCATAGTCCCATTGAAATCAGCAGTAACTCTCACTGTACTCCAGTGAGGACAGGATTTCAGGATGTGTATTGGTGAGGGCATGTCCCTGGCTTCTCTTAAATGGTTCCACTTGCAGAAATTGTCTATGTCCTATGTGGAGAGGATCTTAAACATAATTTCAGTTTATTATTGCTCAGTGTTCTGCTGGGGAGTAAATCTAACCAATTTATATAATAACAAGGTCTCAAACACCAAAGATGATCGGAGCACAATCTTCAAAAAGTTAAAGCAAAGAAAAGTTTTCCTTCAAAAAACCGAGCGTCTAGGAGGCTCGGTGATACAAATCCTTTTCCTGACACAAGTTGAATACTGTGTCATCAGTGTCAGAACCAAAACTTTTGCCATTCACTTTTGTAAAGAACTGCAAAGGGCCCTAGATTTTCTTGCCGGAGCCCCGTGCTCCACATCCTGAGCCAGAATTTTCCTTGGCTCACCTGGCTGTCGGGAAGTCGCATGTTTAAAATGATTTACAGGCTCATTCTTCAGCAGGGTCTGGCTTTAGAGAACACAGCTCTCTCGGGGCAGCTTGGAAAATGGCTGTGTCTCCTCCCTGCTTTTCACAGCTGGCACTAGATGGTGCTGCGGCACCGGGCTTCGCTTCGGAACACTCCGGCAGCGTCAGCCTGCTGCTCTCTCCAACGCATCCACCTCACACTGAAACCTGGGGACAGTAAAAAGACCCTTTTCTAATTCTAAACACGAGCAGTTTAGTACAGGGTCTGTTCCAAACATGGACATCGTTCAGCCCAATCTACTTGTTTCCTTTTCTGTTGGAAATAGGTCTGCTCTTCCTGTAATTCCTTGGTCCATGTGGAGTATGTGACGGGCATCAGAGACCCAAGGTTACTGGTAACCACAGTATCCCATTTATCTTTAATCTGTTCCTGTAAGTCCCCATCTCCCTCCCTCCTCATATGCTCCCATTTCTTAACTTAAATTTTCAAAACCCCTTTAAACCTGCTTTAAACAGACCTGCTTAAAGCAATTTGCTGTATTTTTCAATTAAAAAATTGATTGAATAGGTTCAAAAGAAATCAATAATCTCCAGCACAGAAGACAGTAAAGGCAGGCTTTTCAGTACAACACAGACAGTGCTGTACAAGGGCCATGTAGAGAGACTCTTCAAGCATCCTCCATTTTGCTGCCTGAGTGCTTCAGATTTGTCTTGAAATGCTTCTGCTGCTCTCTTCCTAAGTCTGCTTGGAGCCAATTCTGATGACCGCATGAATGAGGGTAGAGGCCTTTATTTGAATCCCTTCTATTCCCTGCCTCCCACCATATGATTTCTGCTGGTGTGAAATACCAGGCTTCGACGTTGTAGTGAGATGCTGTTGTCGGAGAGAAGTCGACTTGTGTTTGGTTCAGACCAACATGAGCATAGAGGTTTTCCTCATGCAGGTGGATGTCGCCCTGGATCCAGCTGATGAAGGAGGAAAGACAGATTAAGGGTTTATGTGGTGCTGTTGTGAGCCTTCTGCTGGGAGCATGGCTAAACTTCTCCCCGATGATATCTGGCTCCTGGTCTGGCTCTGGGCATGGGGCATAGGCCAGCCTGTTCTCCCCAGGAGACTCCTGGAAGTAGGCAGTGGGCAGCTGTGGGGGAGGAAACAGTTGTCTGAGGTCTGGCAAGATCTCTCCAGTCTGTATCTCAGTAGACTTACTGCAGCTATGGATAAATTAAAGGATGATGATGCATAACAGAGTCCGAGAAGACCATTCTCTGCTCCTGTTCAATCCAAGGATGAGGCTGAGCCCTGGAGAAGGGGCTGTAGTATCCAATGTACCTAAGAATCTAAACCAGTCGGTGACAAGCCTGATCTTCAGCTGTCCATTTGGGTTTCTTCAAGGCTTAACTTTTGTGTGTGTAATCCAAATATGTCTATACCTCCAGCAAAAAAAGCATGCAGAATGAGAAATGTAGAGTTTAGAGGATTTGAATCTGTCTATACTCCAGATCCAGGGGAAATGTGAAAGCTGAGCTGGAGATGAGAGGGATATCTAGGCCAGATTCGTTCCTCCAAATTTGTTTCCTCAGTCCTTGAAATTTTACGTCCATTTAGGGTGAAACTTTGCAAAACATAGTGTAGGTGCCTGTTTTAGCTCTAAAATACCAATCAACATGGGAGTATTTTCTCATTACTGCTGACTGAGGTTTCACATGATGTTAGTTAAAAGGGACAGAAAAGAGCCATTGAAATGGTCTCAGCACAGAAGTTTGGTAAAATGTATTGCAATATTACCATTACATTAAAGAGGAGGAAAAAAAAGGGAAATTTTCTATGACAGAGGCTGTGTGTGAGCTTGAGGTGCCCCAGAATTACCCAGGCAAAATTCAGCTGAACTGTATATTTCAAAACCTGAGACAGGAGAAAGAACGGCACAGATTAGTCTCTCATTTGTAGGAAAATAGTTAAAATGACAACAAAGACAAGAAAACCTGCATTTCAATTTCAATACATCTGTTTGAATTATGGCTATTTGGTACTTTTGAGAATAAATTGCATTTGAAATGGAATCTTTCTAATGACTTATCTTTCAGGCAGGTATTGTGCACACCTTTTTAATGCATTTTACATGTTTGGAGGGGGGAAGAAAAAAGATGAATTATGAAGAAGTTAAGAGGAAAATAATTTCAGGAGGTAATGGATGAGTTCTGTCTGGAAGATTAATCAAGGCAGTTGCAAGAGAGTGCCAAAAGCATAACTGAAGTAGAACTAAATATCTGATTGTAATTAAAACTTTAGCCTTCTAATGGCTCCATGAAAGATATTTTAATAAACGTGAAATGCACTTTCTAAATGGCACGCTAACTTTTAATGACTTGGGTGTTTTGTTTGATTAGTAACCTGGACTGTTAAATTAAAGCCAACTGCAAATGCATGATAAAATATTGATGGTTTCAGGCAAATGAATTGGGGGAGTTATGCTTGACAGATTTTTGGTATCATTAAGGATTTTAACTGGTGGAAAATATATATTGCTGGTGCTTAAAGATAGTTAAAGAGGATCTTGTCATTTATATGCCCTAGTTTTAATTTTGCAGTAATAATGGGAAAAAAAATCTGAATTATTCACAGATGGTTGGTCAAGAGAGGTCACTTAATTTAAAAAGTGTTATTTTAATTACACCTGTTTCTCATTTCCGGCATAGAAAATTAAATATTTGGTGGTATTTGGTTATTTCTTTAATTCTTAGAGTGCCTGGAGCTTTCTTGAGGCTTCTGTGTGTTTTGTGTGTGTGTTAAAGAAGGAAGAGTGACATGGTAGAAAGAATTTTATTGTTTCCAGTATAAGCAGCTTTATTGGAAGTTAATTTAATTAAAAAAAAAAAACATAATGGTGTCTGCAGGTTCAGAAATAGCACATGGGATTTCCAAAGGAAATGGGGATGATCCCAGAACTCAGCCTCTTTTAAAAACAGATTTATTGTATTATCAAATTTCAGCAGCCTTTCTGATATCTTCACATAACTACAGAAGAGAGTTGGAGGATTGTGGGGAAACCGCTGGAAGTTTACCTAGCTCCTATTAGTTTGCATCAGCTAAGAACAGGTTTACACCTGAGATGTGCTCTGCTTTTATTGTAATGCCTTAGACTTTACACCGACTTTATTTCTACTGTACTGTACTTTACTCTTCATGCAAAGAACAGAGAGCAAAATAAGGCACAGCACCCAGAGCAGGGTAAATAGAGCAACGCTTCAGAGTAGTTATAATAGGTGAGATTTCACTGGAGAGGAAGGGAGCACAGTATCTTTTGCATGCATGTGCCAGAGTGGCAACTGGAGTGAAATCATACTTCCACTGAACTCAAAGGATGCCTGGTCAGGGATTTTCATAGGACTAGGTGTTTCCTAAAGCTCTGCATCACTTTTACATCTTCTGGTCTCCTTCCCTTATTCTGGTTTCTGCTCCCCATACCCAGGCAGCCGCTGGCTGTGCTTTGGCTATTTCCATGGCACTGTTTTTCTGGCCCTAGGAACCTTTCAGGCTCTACAGCAGAACCTCTACCTCATTTTCTGCTTCTGAGTTTCCTCTTATAGGCAGTGGCCTACAGCAAAGAAGCAGGAGGCAAAAGACAAGTCTTTGGATGGCTGAAAGTGGACCTAGAGTCAAGAAAATATTAAGGGAGGGGTTTGGTGAGACTTTAGCCAAAGTCACATGTGACTACCTCAGTGGGATCTCATGGAAGAGTAACTGTCCCTCCGGCTTCCCGGGGATCCCAGACCTATGTTAGGACCAAATTCAGACCCTGATGAGAGAGAGAGAAGGTGGGAACACAGCAGGTACTGTCCCCTTCTGAGGAGTGTTGGGGAAGACATTCAAAGAGAAATGGTGTAAGCCAAGGCAAAAGTAGACAGCTGCCATCTAAACCAGAATCTGCAGTCATGGGAGTATTTGAGATGTCTTAAAATGCCGCATGGAAGTAGTGGGGAAATACCGCAGCTGAGGTACTACTTAGAGGGAAGCTCCAGGGCTAAGTTGTTTGAACCTACATACAGGAAGCAGGAACTTGCCACAACCTTTAGATAATGTCTAATGGCCACATAGTCCTAGGCAGAGGGCCATGAACTGGTTTGCAGTCTTTTGGCCAACATAGTTTATCCTGTGGAGGAAGGACTTGTTAGTTACTGTGAGATAAAAAGTTATCATATGCACTGAAAGAAGGCCTTGGAGACACTGACTGCTGTTGGGTATCTGATGACAGCTAGTTACCTGCTGCTGGTATCAGTTGCTATTAGAGAAACCTCCAGGCTGCAAAACCATGATGGTAGTTCTTCTGAATTTGATGTTATGTTCCACTTGCTTTGTATCTCCATGGACATTAGACATCACCCAATACACCAGACACCTCATATTAATTTTATGCCTGTGAATATTTCAACCAGAGCATTTCCAAAATTCAGTACCTTGGATTGCACACTCATCATGCCCATCTTCACATTGAATCATGTGCAATACTGAGCACACTATTGGTGCACAACTGACAAATTCTAAGTCCCTGGAAACTCCCATTTGTCAGAGAAAAATGTATCCTTGTTCAGTAAAAGATTCTGTCCCTCTCTTGCTGTTTGCAGCTCTCTCTCAGATTTATATATTCAGCTGATGATGAGCCATTCAGTTTGATGGGTGTGATGTGTCTTTTCAGTTGGACGGTATGACCACAAATGTTATTAAATTCCACCAGTCTGCTGATGGAAGACAAAAACTGTTTCCACACAATATCAGTAGTACCAGCGTAGGAGATAATGCAATATTTATTTATGTATAGGAGGCCGTAGATAAATTTCCCATATTGTGAGCCTTGTGGAATGCTGAATGCTCATAAATGATGTACCAACTTTGTCCTGGCAGAACTGGCAGATATAAACATGATGATGTTTCTGACTGGCTCAGTTTTACTGTCATCCAAATGGCTTAGTATATAATGTAAAAGCACGTCTGAGTCAGTGAATGCCCATTTTTGAGTGTAGCCAGATGGATTTCTACTGTGCAGGCCCTTGTTTGATGTTTAAATTTGTCTCCCACACACTCTCTGTATCAGCATGCTTGGAAGAAAACCTTGATTTAAGCTGGTTATGGAGGCTCCATGCTTGCGTTTACAAATTTTCTGACGTTCAGCCAAAATGCTGGCTTTATTCCTCACCAGGTGGAGAGAAACACACTTTAAAATTTATTTCTCTAAAAAACACAGACTAAGTGGGGAGTGGAGTTTCTACTCTTTGGTTTCAGCTGGGGTGTAGGCAGTGTGACCTTGTCTTATTTCTTTGCATCAGGGAGGTGGGTTTCTCCAGCTCTTGTCTTTGAGTAGCTCATCTGGAATTTTTTAAAACTACCCATGCAACTTTTTTGTCACTAGGTATGTACCACCTCCCTCTCAAGGATGATGGAGACCCTTAGATCCAGTTGGGAGGAAGCTGAGATGTTTCAGGGTCAAGTAAGGGATATCATCAGAGCAGCCTTTGACTGAGGAACTTTTGAACCTCTCAAGCTAAGGGAAATGAAATTCACAGATGGGATTATTAAACTCAGTGTTTTTTTCTAAAGTGCCATATTGAAATGTTGATAGGATTTAAAATCCATGATGTCTATCCTGAGTAGTTCTTGCCCTGTTCTTTTAGCCATTCTTTTCTTTTTCTAGATCCCCCTGCCTTTCCGTTAACCCAATTATATTTTCTTTCTTTTTTCCTTTTCTGTGCTAAATCCATTTGTTACAGATGAGGAAAAGAATGTGGTAAGTCACCAGTCCTGACTCACCCTCCTAACCACTGGGTTTTCTTTTCTGCCTGGTCAGGAGTGTCTGTCCGCACTATCACGTACTGTTCTCAGTTTCTGGAAAAGCAGAAGGAAATAGGTCCTAATTTGGTCACATCATAATACACCTGAGATGGTTATAGGATACGGTGCCAGTATTGTTAATATCTTGCTTTGTTGAGTATTTCATTCAGTCTCCCACTTTGCTATGGAATTTGTGTGAATTTCTGATTGTGATCTTTTATCCATTTTCCTGTTTCTCTCACCAATTCCTAGCATGTTTCTTTCCAGTTAGATTCCTCTTCATTTTCAAATGGCTGAATATTTTCCCCTTTAGTTCTAATATTTTTTCTCTTTTCCTTCTTGGTCTTTTCTCTTTCTTTTATTTCCTGACTACTCTTTGCCAGTGTGTTTCATCAGCTTGGCCTTGTTTGTTATCATATGGATGCTGCAGTTCACTCTTCCTGTTCTCCAAAGTCCTTCCACACTTACTTTGCTGCTGAATACATTTTCATTCCCTCTGCATCCTTGGCATAAGAGGATTTGGTCAGGCCCTGCAACCTTTATCTCAAAGATAAAAAAAATGGCTGGAGTGGGGGTGGGTGGTAGAAGGTGAGGGTGGGTCAAAGATCTCATCTGAGCCTGGAGGAGGTTTTGGGGAGTGCCAGCCTCTGTGAGCAGGGACCTGCAAGGAGAGATGCCAGGATTTACTGTGCTGGGTATGACATGGGGAGCTGAATCCCCTGCCTTTCTTTAGCCCTTGCTGCCTAGGGACACCCAAGCATGCCAAAACAGGGCAAGAGTGCTGTATTTTAATATCATCTGTGTGATGGTGATGTGACAAGCATTGCATCTGCTCATTTTGTTTTGCCCAGACTAGAAATTCTGCCAAGACTTAGAGCCAGGAACCCAAGTCTAAGTAGTGATGGGATCTTCCCTGTTAGTGCTTTTTAAAAAACATAGTTTGGGTGTATTAGCACAAATTGTCACTGTCCTTCCTGGGTTGCATTGATGCACTGATAGACCCCGTACTACTTTCCAGGCTAATCAGTGCCCAAGGCAATATAAATATTGTAGGGACTGGAAATGTGACTTGGTATATCTTATGAACCCTGTTTTGCAGTCTGAAGCTACTCTTTTGCTTTCATTTGGTGGGACTGTGAAGCCTCAAATAAATAGCTCATCTCAAGTCTCTGGCAGAACCTTTTCACATTACACTAGCTGAAGGCAAATTCATGAAACACATGAACAAAAGATGTTATAATGGTGGCTATTCTCACGGTGAGACTATTCCTAAGAGACAATTTCATTCAAGTAGATACATTTCCAAAACGGCCACCAAATTTTGATATGTACCACTGGGTTGTGAAGATTGAAATTAGAGAGTGCTCACTGGGGAGACCTCAGTTACCCACCTTGCACAGTGGCAGCCACTTACCTACAGAAATTGAAGATTGCTTCTGCCAGTGAAAACATCTGGAGACAGTGAGAGGGCAATATCTGAGGCCAGAAAAGAGCCTATAATGACAGCTAATGAAGCCAGAAAGAGACTTCTGCAATGAGCCCTAACCCCCTGTCACCCCGGTCCATGCTGCGTGACTATAACTAGAAAATATACCTCGGTATCTTGTCAAAACTGCTCTGTAATGTTTGGACTGAAGCTGCTTTGAAGGCGTGATCCTTTGTGGGA
Source organism: Struthidea cinerea (assembly GCA_013397865.1). Taxonomy (NCBI): domain Eukaryota; kingdom Metazoa; phylum Chordata; class Aves; order Passeriformes; family Corcoracidae; genus Struthidea; species Struthidea cinerea. Next base: position 597,608 of record VZTI01006034.1, read on the forward strand.
TTTTTCTTGTTAAAGTAGAATGAAAAATGTTCTGTCACGTTCCAGGTTACAAACTGTAGCTGGAGTAATAAAAGGTCACTTTGCCATTCAGCATCCATTTCCTATTCCTTTGAAGTCCAGCATTTACTAGCAAGTAAACCACGATACTTCAGAAGTTTCGCAGCAGTGTGGTGAGGCAGAGACATAAGTACATGAGTAAAATAACTGATTATCTGGTACTGCTTTTGCTGCTAAACTAAATAGGGCCTACCCTGGTTTTCTCCACATCTGTGCTCTGTGCACGCTTCAAAGTTGTCTCTGGCCGTCTGTACTGTATCTTTTAAACAAGGATAAATATCTTTGAAGTGTGTGGAGAGGGGAAAAAGCACCTTCTTTTGACATCTTGTTTGCTCTGCTGTTTCATTTGCTTGGGAGAATTAGAAATATTTTATCACCTATTCTTTGTCCCCTTCCTCTTTTCCCCTCTCTTTCCACAACTTTTCATATTGTGAAAAGAGAGGAAATACCTAGGAAAAGATGTTTGCTGTCCACAAGCAGAAGAAAAGACTACATGAGGCTGTAGTGTTTCTTAAAAGGTAATTTCTTTTGCCAAGCTCCCCTTGTAATCAAATAGAACCATCTGGAAACAAACAAGCAAACCAGCTTTCTGTGGTTACAGCCAGGAAGGAAAATGTCATTAAAATGATTGCAGAGCCTTTTCTCGGGGATTGATTTTATGCACAGTGCCGTGATGTGAGGCCAGCCCTGTGCTGGGGACGATGCAACCCGTGGGCTGCAGGGGGCAATCCTGCACAACTCAAGCTGGTTTGTCAGCCCTTTAAATAACTGTTTCTGACAACAAAGGCCAAAATTGTGCTCACGGTTTGGGGACTGTCAGGCTGTGTTCTAGCGCAAGGATCAGTCTCCTTTGTGCTCTGATTATGTATTGTGCAAAAACCCCTTCATCAGCTGCTCCTGTGTGTCCTTTGGATGCACTGGAGTTGCCCATTATCTCAGCAGCAGTTTGTTATTTGGGTAGAGAACTTGTGCTGGTGCTGATGTGCTGCTTTAGAGACTGTCCTGCCGAGCTCCTGGCCAGTGGTCCCGTGCTGTGTCATCAGGAGGCTTGGTTGTCTGGGGTTTTGTTTCCTCCAGTCACAGCCAAAATCGAAGGTATTTGGCAAATGAACTTATGGTAAGCACAATTGCTCGAAACCGTTGTGTTGGGTCCCAAAGAGTGGCCAAAGCCTGTTGGTGCAGTGGGACACTGGTGCAAGGGCAAAGGCATGAGAGCTGGTGAGGAGAAGTGGGGGAGCAGCTCTGACAGCATTTGGTTTTTCTGTTTTAGCCCTTGCCACACTTGATGCAAGACAGTGGAGAGGTATCTTCTCCAGTTTTGCAATGGGATGATTTAGTAGTGCTCTGGGACAAAGTGGCTGTGTTGAAGGCAGAGCAGCCATCTGTGCTAGTTTCAGGTGGGGTAGAGTTAACTTTCTTCACAGTGGCTGGTATGGGGCTATGTTTTGGATTTGTGCTGAACAAAGGGTTGATAATATAGAGATGTTTTTGTTACTGCTGAGCAGGGCTTACAGAGAGCCAAGGCCTTTTCTGCCATGCTGGCAAGGGGGCAGGGGGTGCATGGCAGGCTGGGAGGAGACACAGCTGGGACAGGTGACACAAACTGACCAAAGGGGTATTCCAAAACATAAAACATCATGCTCAGTATATAAAGTGAGGGGAAGAAGGAGGAAGGGAGAGACATTTGTAGTGATGCAATTTGGCTTCCCAAGTCACAGTTATGCGTGATGGGGCCCTGCTCTCCTGGAGGTGGCTGAACATCTGCCTGCCCACACCTGTGGGAAGTAGTGAATAAATTCCTTGTTTTCTTTGCTTGTCTGCATAGTTTTTGCTCTTCTGTTAAACTGTCTTTATCTCAATCCACAAGTTTCCTAGCTTTTACTCTTCCAATTCTCTCCCCAGACTTGCTGGTGGGGGAGTGAGCAAGTTGCTGCACAGGGCTTGGTTGCTGTCTGGGGTTAAACCATGACGCCATCCCAGAGACTGAAATGGAATTAGGGCAGGAGACTTGCTGAGATCCTCCTTGTCTAATTCCCTTGTGCAGGATTGTTGAGAGCCTTCTCACTTGTTCAGTTTCTGCATCTGCATGAAGATTGCAGGCAGCTTTCTCCTGAGCTGTCGCCCACCTGCTGCCTCTGGGCCACCCTGCCTCTGATATCCACTGATCCCAATCTCCTTGTCAAAGGATGTTTCTTGTTGCAGGCCCTGGCTTACTGCTGCTTGGTTAACGTGCTGTACCATGTGGGCACTGCCAGTGGAAAAGCATGGTGGTCATGCTGCTGCTTTCTCTCCTGCTCACAGCACAGAGCAGCCAGCAAGATGGTTTGGTGCCTGGCAGGATGCACAGGAAAGTCAGCAGCTCAGGGAGAGAGGGGAAGCTAACAAAGGGACTTTGGACAGAGGCACTAGGTTCATCCTGATGGCTCTGGCTCCTCAGCCTCTGCAGCGTGGGTCACTCTGAGCCATGCTGGAGAGAGCCTGGCTGGACTTTGGTCCTGAGTCATGGGCTTCTTCCCACAGAGGGACCACTGGGGTCGGCCTTGATCGCCTGCAGCTGGCCTGTGTGATTTCCCCTGGCAGCATGGTCCTTGGGTCATTTGTTTCACTTGCCTTTGCTCCTGAGTGCTGCAGGTGTTTTTGGTGAGTGCTGGGCACACATCTCACCATCACTCCTGCTGGTGGACACAGCCAAAAGTGGTCAGATTTTAATTGTCCATAGAAGTCCCTGTCCAGTCTTTGCATTTCCTAACAGTGACATCTGAAAAGCCCTGCATGAGACTAAGGAGCCTTTCTGATGGCAGTGGAGAGAATGTTGGTAAGTAGGGTCTTCTGACCCTGAACGGGTTGGATGGTGAGAAGAGGAGGACTTGGTGCCTCCTGGGTGCTTCCCACCTGCACAGGGGGAGTAGCGTGGGACTATCCATAGTAGCTCTTGTGCTGTGAGGTCAGTGAGCAGTGGAATTTGTTGCACTTCATTTGTATCTCATGGTGAGGCTCTCTCGTGTCCAACAGAGTGCAGAGATTGATCAAAACTTGTCCTGTGGTTACAGCATGCATAAAATATCTCCAGTGTAGATTTTCTGGCATCCAGTGATAGTTTTGTTCCCACTAGAAATTTGTTTTAGCAGAAGCAGTACACTCTTGTCAGATTTGGTTGAAACTGGACAACAGGTTTGACATTACTGGAAGGAAGTAGAACTTGGAAATTCAGGCAGCACAGTCATATCAACTGCATTGCTTCAGGAAGTTGGATTAAAAGTGAATAAGTGATGTTTTTATTAAGACCCTTAACATGCAATGCGACCCAAAATATTGGCAAAGATAAAACCTAATGTTCAAGGTGATAGGAGGCCAGTAGGTTTTTCTCTGGTTATTTGCGATAATCAAACAATGCAGAAAAGTTAAGATTTGTGCAATTTTTTTATGACAAGAGCTTGTCTATTGAATAACAAAGAAACACTATTCTGTTTTTAAATAGGAGGAAATAGTTTTATCTGTTTCTTGTGTGTGGAAAGATAAAATAAAAAGAGAGATTGTTAGAACTAGAATAAACTAGAGTTTATCATCCGTAGGCAAGCCAGGCTGCACTGACACAATCTGTGAGGAGCCCACTGTTCTCATCTAAACTTTTCTCTAGTCTTTGGAAGTGCCTATAAAAGAGAAAGGATTACATTTCCAAAGTTAGATTCAGTAATGAGACATTGATGTGACTATAAACCTTCCAACTTAAAAAGAAAAAAAAAAGCAAAAAAAAAAAAACTTTTAGAAAGGTTCTGTAATTTCAAACCCCTTGTGTTGGGAAGCATGTGGGACGTCGTGTCCAACTAAGTCCTCTCCTCACCCACCATCAATGAGTGGCTCTGTACCCGTCCCAGGACCAAGTGAGGTCCGTGTCTCCCCTTGCTGCCCCTGCTCCATGCTGGGAGAAGCAGCTTGCCTGTCCAGCAGGATCCTGCTGCACTCCTCCTGGGAAGCAGTCACTTTGCCTCTGGTAGCGTTTCTGCTTCAGGTTTTATAAATTGCTACCGTCCCTGCACAGGGCTGGCAAAGTGGAGCTTTTTGTTTTGTTTGCCCTAGATACAATTTTATTATTAATCACATCAAGGGAGGCTCAGAGGTTTTTAGGGGTAGAAGAGACCATTACTGTAATCTAGTTTGGAAAACGTCTTCCACTGTGGTTTTGAGTTTTGTCAAAAAGAAAAATGTTATTTATTTTCCTTTGCCCTTAGGCCTTAAAGTGTAATTTAAGTTCTTATAAACCAAACAGAATGATAGAATAATAATTATAATAGTATTTTTTAAAGTTTTTTTTCATTTACTGAATAAATTTCTCAAAATTATTTTAAAGTATTGGAATAAAAATCTACCCTGGTTTTAAAGGGAGGAAAACACCCCTACCCTTTCTGGTTAAAACACAGATGCCACAGGGAAGTCCAAGGATGGGGGCATGGACACAGCACAGCAGGATCTGTCCAGGGAAGTTGAGGAGAGTTTTATCTCTATCTGAATAACAAGCTGAAGTAGGCCATAGAGGAATTCTGTTCACATTTCTGACAGAAGCAAAACTTTCAGCTATTCTTGATGTTCAACTCTCAGGACTTGTTTAATATTCAACAGTGGTTTCATCATCAAAGAAATTGAGGCAAAATTAAAAATTCTTTTCCTGGGTCTGTTATTTTCACAGCTTCTACTTCCTTTCAATTTTGATACTGCCATCCATTTTGATAAAAGAAAATGATATGTGAGGAACAAGGCAGGCAGGAAGAAGACAGAACGAGAAGTGCTTTTCAACGCTGACTTCACCTCTGCAGAAGTTTATAATAAGGTGTCTGCAGATCACTCCCCGCTGAAAGCTCTCACAAATAACACCCTGTTACGGAAAGTGAATTTAACCAGTCCAGCTACGCATGACTGCTGGGGAGCACCATGGCACACTCTGATCTCCTAACAGTTGTTCTCTCTTGTCTAGTGCTGTGCAATTTCTTTCTGCTCTTTTCTGTTGAGCACATATGACTTCTGTCTTGTTTTTGTGTGTGTCTTGTCTCCTCCCTTCCAGAAAGCTTTTTGTTGGAACAAAAGGCTTCCAAAAGCTTGTTAGGCTTATTGATCTGGATTGACTCCTGGGGCTGGCTCTTAGGATCCAGAAGAAACTTCTTTTCAAGGTGTCTGGTTTGGAAAACATCCTCTCTGCCATTTGTTCCCCAAATAAATGGGTGAAGGGGGAGCTCGGGCTGTGTGGGCACCTTGAAGGGCAGCATGAAGGTGGTTCAGGCCTTTGGGGGGACCCCCTGAAGCTCTGCATTAGGGTCAATCCTGGCTGCGTCACTGCTTCCTAGTGTAGCCTTGAGCAAGTTATTTGGTCTGTTCATGTGTGCTGTGGTCAGGAGCTGCACAGAGGGTGTAACACCACTCCAAATTATGCTCTCAGACAGCATTTGTGCTGCCATCACCAGGGAAACACCTCCATTGCACCAGCCTGGCCAGTGCTGGTAGCAGCAGAGCTGAAGCATGATGTGCATGGATTTCTCTTTTGGAACAAGCAGAGTGGTGGTGGTGGCCACATAGGCAAAGCCAGCAGAAGAGGGGTGAAACTGGGAGGTTTTCTATGACAAAAGGAAAATTAAATGAATTTGTGCCAGTGCTCTAGACTTCAGTAGGCTGTTAAGTACAAAAATCAATGTTAATGTAACATTACAGCTGAGCTATTCAACCTATTAGTTAACCTGCGGAGCTCAGCCTGTAATCTCACAGCCTCTTTTTGAACTGCACATAAGCCTATATCTAAAACACTACTTGCACAGAAAAATGGTAAACTTTTTTTGCTTTTCTGTAATTCCAAAAGAGTTTTGCAAGACACAAAGTAAAGTTTGCCTAAGAACAAATTAAATCTATGGGAAGTTTCACTTTAGGGACTAAAGTTTTCAAAAAGTTCCCACATGTTTTCCAGAATACATAAAGCAAGCCAGCTCTTGTCTCTTAGGTGTTTGTTAACACTGGTATTTCTCAAAGCACTTCTGCAGAAGAGGGTAGATCTCTGAATGTATGTTTGGATGAGATGCTGTTTAGATTAAGAATGTCCTTATGATGATGGGATGCTGGTCCCAGCCAGGCCTCAAGGCATCACTGCATTTGCTGGTGTTGCTGTTGGAGTCACTCCTGTTGCTGGCAGTTAAAAGTTGATTCTGTAATTGTAATGCGTATTCATACTCCATATGACTCTCAGCAGTTTTGCAAATTCTGTTCTTTACATGGTGCCACTCTGTGCATAAGAAAAAATGCTTCAATTTACATAGTCTCCGGGGGAGTGGCAAACAAAACCTGTAGCCTGATTGTTTTTCCTGTCATTACCTGTTTTGCTGAGAACTTCTTGTGTGTCACTTTGCTCGTATAACCCGATACTTTATTGCAATTAATAGACATGAATTTACTAGCAGCAGAACATAGTGGGCATTTGTTGTTCTAGTGACCCTTATCTTCTCTTCCCCTAATAGCTCATGCAACTCATTCAATCCCAGCTGAAGCTTTGGATTCTCTGAGACTGCATACGAGATAAAAGGCTGTGTAGCAGCTCAGAAGGGTGTGCTACCTCTCCTTTAATGTGATCCATTGTGGGAATGGGCCCAGATGCACTTGCCTGTGGTTTAAAAAAGGGAGTATTTTTAAAGCTGTGTAGACATTATCATAGCTCATATGTACAGAAGGGTCAGGCTAAGGTTGTCATGGGGATTGGATCTGAAATCCTGGTGGCACTGAAGACTGCCAGAGCTTTGACAGCGCCATTAATTGAGTTTCTGTGGTTGGTAAGCCTTCTTTTCTAATGTTATTTTTAATTCCACACAGAGAAATCAGAATGCAGTGGAGTTTCCAGAAGGGGACTGAAATGTCAGTGCCCCCATGCCATTCGAACAGCCATGATGGGGTGGGGAGAGAGGGTGACTGCAGATCCTCCATCCTGGCTCTTAGCTGTCATGGTCTGGGAGGCTGCTGGCATTGCTCCAACCTGCCCAGTGCCATTGGGGAAACTGCTGTGTGGGAGCTGGAGGTGCAGGCTGGAGGTCATGGTCCCATTCTTCCCCTGGGATGTGTGGGAATGCAGAGCCCTGCGGGGTGGAACCTGTCCTTCCTGCTACAGTGGCTCTTTTTGGGGTGCTATAGTTTGGACTTTGACATGTGGACAGTCTGTGCAGCCCTCAGGGTTGAGGACTACATTAGCTAGCTGGTGGGTACCCAAGGGGAGGCTCCAGCTCTGAAGGGGATGTTGTACAGTGCCTTCCTGTTTCTTTCTTCCTCGAATTTAAACTCCTAAAAACAAATCCCTTCATTTCTCAAATAAGCTCTTTACTTCTGCCTTTCAACCCTAAATAGCTTAGCATGTAAGTAGCTTCTTTTGGAAAAAAAAAGTCGACGCTGTCCGTGTTGCTGTGATCAGATGCTCAGAATGAATTTCCGTCTAATCCTAGTTTTGAAATTGATTCAGCACAATGACCTTGGGCAAGTTACTTAACCTCTCAGTCACCCAGTTTCTCCATTTGTAAAATAGAGAGCAGAATACCCTTGTGAGCTGGGTAAACACCTCCTGAAGCCTAATTTAGATATGCCTGTTTTAGAGGCCTTTGAACTCTGTGGTTGGAAGCACGATGGAAGAGCAAAGCATGCTTCTTGGTAGGGAGTTTTAATCTCCCAGTGCTCTGTGTGGGTCTGGTGCACAGGCCAGCCCAACCAGAGCCTTTCTGTAGCCGTTAAACATAATACCAACAGGAGGTTCATGCTTGCTGGGAATGGTGTTAGAGCATCTTAATCCCACCTCTGCTTGGAGAGGCAGTGGAGCAGCCTTGCACTGCCCCAACTGGGCACTAGGTTAAGGAGGAATGGCTGAAGAGGAATGTCAGGTGTACTTGACCCTCCTGGTTTCCAGCCCTATTTGGTTTGAAACATGACATGTGCAGACTGGATGAATTCTGGAAGTGAAATGGAAGTGTTGGCATGCCTGTTTGCATACTAATACAAGCCGAATGCCATTATTTTTCCAGCTTCCACAGCTGTGTTATGACTGTACTAGAACTGAATTCTAACAACCAGGCAAAAGGTTTGTTTGCGTGTATATGTGCACCGAGATTTTGCAAGCAAAACTGGAAAGCTTTCTAGTTGTTGCGGTTGTGTTTTTTTTTTTTAAACCCAGCACACTTTTGTGCTTACATTAAAAATTATGGATCAGCTGTATTTTAACAACTGTCTGTTCCCTGAATTTATGCAGTTGATGGCCTCAGAGCTCAGTTTGAAAGGTTTCCCCCTCTGTATTGCAACTGGGACTTCTTCCATAGATTTTTTTTTTTTACAGAAACAGTGTTTTATCTTTGTATCTTTGTCTTGTATAAAAGATAAAAATCTATAGTAATCTTTTCCTATGTAGACTGCTCTATTTTTCCCGTAAAACACTCTTGCAAATAAGTCTGCAGATCTTTCAACACAATGCCTAAAGCATCACACATGATAAATCCTTCCCTAGTCTCAGTTTTCTGTAACCTTCCTCATTCCTCACAATGACACACACTTTCTCTCATTCATCTTTTATTACAATTCAATATTGTGCTTGAATATAATTAGGTTTTATGGAGTATACCCTTCCCCCCATCCTTGGGTGTTGTTTTTGAAAAAGGAAAAACTACTTGTTCCCATGCACATTTCATCTGGAAATTGACTTCAGTGTTATAGGTTCCAATATATTTACACAACAGGTAGGGAAAGGTATTGGGAAAAAAAGAAATATTTTTAACATCATAAACCTCTAGCAAAAATATGTATGTAATAGAATCTGGTACTGTGGTATTACACACATTACAACTGTCACTGTGACTTACAGCCTTAGTTTAGCTGAAAGAAAATCTATAACCCTAGAAATGCAACAATGTCCAAGTCACAGTTCAGAGTAATAAATGTTTTTCACAGAATAGTGTAATCCATATTTCCAAAGCTGATACAACAAAGGCATTTCTACTAGAAATCTTTCAATTTCATGGGCGGAGGCTCAGAGAGGGAGAGAGAATGGTTAGGAGAAATGATAAGCAATAAAATGCCTGTGTTCAGAAATATTGGCCCTTTGGCTACTGCCTTTGGTTGATCTTTCTTGCCCCCAAATTACGTCTTAATGAAGTATCATCTGTCTTTTGATACCAGTGCAAAAAAATCAACTTTTAAAGTTCCTGCTGTCATTTCAGGGTGGCGAGGACATTGGGTTGCAGGCAGCTGTGCACAAGCACCTTGGTGTGCCCTGCATCATGGGAATTCTGGATGGTAAGCACTGGTCCCTCTGGGGCAGGTGATGCAAAGTGTGCTTTAGTGATGATATGGGCTATTTTGTCTGGCCAGGGCTCTTGGACATGCTCCTCTGTGTCTTGGTGCTGGGAGCTACCAGCTGCTGTGCCCCTTTGGGGTGCCAAGAATGCAATCTCTCTGTGCCCCCACTGCCGAGCCCTTCACCTCTGTGCTGGGATGAACTGATGGCTTGATGGGTGCATTCAGATTCTTTGCTTGGGAACTTGAACTGTGCAGTCTTATATCAAATATTAGTTTTTGATTCATCTCAGCTATCTTTTCTCTAGGAAAAGTGTTCTCAGCCAAAGGTAGTGAGAGCCTTGGGGTGTCTTTGTGCCCCTGGCTTTGGTTTGACTTTGTGTGTGGGGAGAGAACTTGACCATGTGCCAGAACAGTGAGGCTATCCTGGCAGGCCTTCCTGCCGGCGACAGCAAACAAATATATCACACTACACATTTCCTCTCTCAGAAGGGTATAGTTTGAGTAGCTAAGTAGCTTGTGTTTTGGACTCCCAAGACCTTCATTTGTTTCTGCCTTCAAACTTCCTGGCAAGCTTGTTAATGTCTATTAATTTTCCAAAGTCCATGAAAGCAAAAAAAGAGCAAATTGCATTAAAGTAATCTGTAATCATTTGAGTTACAGTATGAGTGAAATACTCTCATAGCTGAGCAGTTAAATGGAAATGCAGTATTGGGATGCTACGTGTGCCATAGTTTATTGCCCACTATATATGTTGCAGAGTATCAGGTTCATTCCAGTCAAGGTTAGTAAGATGCTCGTGTTTGGCTTCAAGTTTAAAAAAAAAAAAAAAAAAAGGCAAAAAGAAAAAAGCAAAGTAGATGGTAAATGGAGACACTGGTAATAGGAAAAACATCTGCCTTATCGGGCCCTTCGTTTGTTTCTTCTCTTTTCTGGTGGGGCTGAGAAGATACGCTGGCACCCAGGGCTTCTGAATGGGGTGTGTTTTGCAGCAAGCATATGGGTGGCATGAAAAGGCCAGTAGGTTGGTCTGTGCTGAAGAACCAAGCTTTTAATCAGAAATGCAGAAGCTCAGCACATCTAGTTGTATTACCATCTTGAAGCAATGCAAGCGCTTGGTATAAATAGCACTAATATTGTCCCTACTATGCTAAGACATCATGCTTATTTTAATGCACAGTACTAAAAATTTCAACTTCACGTAAATTAGCTTTATTAGCTACTTCACTTAGTCATCATTCCTATTACTGCTTCATTAGATAACTGATTCATAATCACTGACTTACAAAGAACAGATTGCAGAGTTTTCTCCTTTCCGTCTGCTCCTCACCTTCCCAGGCTTCAGCGTGCATTCAGACTAACGCAATAGTACAACTCATAACACCAGTCCCTTTTGAATCTTGATGTGGGACAGCTCTGTCCTTGCAAAGCTGTGTTTCTCTCAGACCTACTGTAGGAGACTCTATAATCTTGATTGGAGTGTCTGACTCACAAGGATGAGCTAATTTTGTTGGCAAGTTCCTGCTTTCTTGAGCCAGTATAATCATATTTTTTCAGGTGTTCAGGTGGCTGTGATAGGAGTCTGAAATATTGCATGTGTGTAAAATAGTCAAGGCATAAAAATATCCTCACAAAGTGGTGAGGCTATGTACAGCTTATGTGCCCTTGGTGCACAGGACAGCAGACACTCTCAGGGCTTTTTTCCATCTCACCAAGGTGAAGAAGCAGTTATCATCTGGCATTTGTGTCAGGAGACTACATGGCTCTGAGACGTTGTTACATCCACTGAGGCATGACCTTATAGCTGGGTGCAGGATGTGGCCTTTCTGCTGCAACACAGCTACCAAGCAACTGGCTTCTCAAAAAAGGTTTATCGTGCCTGTTCCTTTGGGTGTTACACTTCTCATAGGCTTTGGGAGCAACTGAAAGCGTGGAGTTGGATGTTTTGAAAGGAGAAAGTAGGAATGTCTTTGTGAAGTAAAACCAACCTTTCTTTATATTGTCTTTATTTGCTGCTATCCTTTGTTATTTGATTGTTGTGTTAGCCCTGTCTTCAAGTGCTACAGAGTTTCTCTAGTGACCCCTAACTCCATGACAGTGTATGTGTCACACCAGCAGTCCATGTGTTTCTTGCTTGGAAAGAGTGGGCTCTTACCAGCTCTTGCAAGGAAAGCTGTGCTTTTCCTTCAGAGTCCTTGGAAGGAATTTTCCCCATCATCAGGTTATTCTTCCACAGTGAAATGGGAAAGTTTGGCTAAAAGACTGTTGTATATAGTGGAAAGGGATTCTGCTGCAGGGACATGAGCATCGCACAGCATTGCAACTCATCATGTCTCAGATGAGAGGCTCTGGCCTCATGAAAAGGTTCATGCTGGTTTCTCTTGCAGCAATGAAGAGAAAATTAGAAAATCCCAAATGCCTTGTAGAATTCCTATGACCTTTTGGTAACTTTTTAGACACATGCGCTTGCTAAGCTCTAATATGCATGTGGTCACTGAACTGGCACTCCTCAAAATTAAATAGACCTAATGCAAATTACTAATAATCTGAAAAAGCTTTGTGCTAAAGAGGCTGTAGTAAAATTTCACAGGAGAATCCTCTTCTGCAGGCTACATTAAATGGCCTTGTTAGACATTTGAGCATTGAGTGTCATTATGTAGTGATTTGAGAAGGACAGAAAAAAAATCATAAAACTGCTAGTAAGATTCTCACAGCAGATCTATTATGGCTAGTCTCACTCGTAATAATTTAGAGTTTTAATTTTCTCAAGCGTCCCACAGGTTTACTATATCCAGCCAAATGCTTCACGGACAAGTTGGCAGAATGGAAGTTTTTATGATCTGTCCCCACTGGTGGCTTTTAAAGCTTCACCCCCTCTTTCTCCATATTTGTGTGCCACACTTATGCACACACACCCATGCACATCCATATCCACACAGACACACACAAAAGAAGTCTCAGGGAGACATAGGAGTTTGTCAAGTCCTGCACAGTTTTCAGCTTAATTCACAGTGTTCAGAAATCATCAGCATCTTGATGCAGGGGCTCTTCTTCCCTTGGTTTTAAAACCAGGGGAAATATGAAAAACTGAAACCAAAGGCAGATTAATTGATACAGAAGCTCAAAGAGAGACAGTGGGTTCCTGATTTGAATAGTCTGCCTGAAGAACAGCACCTCTGTCCCTGGGTTTTACTCATCAGCTTTGAAAAGCAACGAACCTGCTAAAAAGCTGGTAAGACCCCTGGCAGAGAGTGTAAATACCCTGAACCTTGGGACTTATATCAGCAAGCAAGGGGAAGAACACATTTTTCTGTCTAATTGGCACGATGCAGACTAAGTTATGCATGCTGGGTGCTCATCACACGATTTGGAGCTGTTGCTGACAAATGGGGCCAGGAGAGTGCATGCCTTGGTGTCTTGGCTGTAGGGATGCAGTTAGCTGGTGCTCCTTGGGCTGCGGAGGGATGCTGGGGATTTCCCAACCCCTGCTGACCCTCCCATGAGCAGAGCTGGCCGCAGGTGTGGAGAGATGGGAATCCTGAGCCGGAGATTTTAAACGGAAGTGTTGAAATTAGCTTCAACATCTGCAAAAACTCTTTGACAGAGCCTCTTGCAGCAAAGTCCCCAGAACATGAATTTTGACAAGGAAAGAGCCCATTATTATCAGTGATGTTTCAACCATTATTTTATGAATATATTCAATGACAAGAACTAGCTTGTTTCCAAGACAACAAAATTCAAACCCGATCCATGATTGCTCTAAAGGAGGCCTCCTGTCATTTCGTTCCTTTGAAGAAACTCACAATTTGATGGGCAAAATGCCAGAAATAATTAGACAGAATAGCACCATAAACCCCAATGGAAGTAAAATATCTGCTGTAAGAATTTCCCACCAGAAATCTTGAAAATCAAATCAAAGCCTGGATAAAATCTTTTCTGTTGAGTGTAAGAATGAAGGGGAAAAAAAAGTGGGTGGGAGAAGACAATACAGTTTTTTACCTCATCAAAGGGAATACTAAAAACTGTCTTTGTGACTTGCTTATGTCTTCTTGTGAAATAATAAGTGGGCAGGGCAATCAAATTTAAAGCAGTATTCCCCAAAGCAAGGTCAAAACTGCTAGAAATGTTCATTTCATTTTTATTTGCTTTTCCTGCAAGGTACACACTGTGGCCATAATTTCCCATTCTTTATGGGGAGATCAAAAGATTTGTGCTGTGCCGTGTAGGAATCAATTCAGTCAACCTGGCAGCATGCCAATCTTTATTACATTATTTGTTAACCTGCGTTATTGCAGAATGGAATAACTGTTCCTTGGGATAAACTAGGGAGTTCTTCGTGCTTCCTTGACCTTGATTTCCCCACTCGCGCCTTGTCCTCTCAGCGCCCACATGCAGATAATGATTGTCTGTGTTAGAGTGACTGAAATACCATGGCAGAGCCTGTGCCGAAGCAAATCGCTGAATTGGTGGCGTGTAAGTGAACCAGTAGCCTTCACTGTCTGCCTCTGCTTTTGCAGCAAACGGAGTCTCAGGTATTTCTTACAGTGGGAGTCTCCTCACTTTACAAGCAGAAAAACCAGCCCATCTGAGAAGAACTGTATTTGCTCTTTTCTTCCTGCTAGGCCATTTCTGTAATCTTCAAAGCTAAATGCATCAGTCAAGCCATCCTTCTTGCAATATTTCCGAATTCTTTTTAAGAATCTTTTTCATTAAGTTGGTGTGAGCAGTGATATATTTTGATAGTTTTGGGGACATGCATTAGGGGCATGCTAAACCTAAGTTTTTGAGTTCTGCCCAAGTAAGCATCACAGTTTCACATGTACCAGTTCTGCACTGGGAGTGTTTCACTTACATTTTCTTAACAGAAAAAAGTGGCTTTGCACATGTTTTTCATAGAGAAAATGGAGGGTAGGTTCTGTTTCGCATTGAACTGGTGTAATACAACATGTACTTGATGCCAATCAAATTGTGTAGCTTTTGGATTGAATCAACATTCATCTGTGTCCTAAAATGCGCTGCAATGACCACTGCTAGTAGAAGTTTGACTTTCTGACTGAAAAAGCCATGCTGGAAGTCATGGTTTTTGTGATCATGCCGGGGCACAGAGCATGGTAGGGGAGAAGGAGCAGCCTGGAATGAGATTCTTAAGACAGATCTGAGGCTTAATTTCAGTGAAGGGCAGGGAACACTATGTTGATATGCAGTCTGCACTGTGAAATGTCAAACTGGGTTGAACTCCTCCCTGGCTGATGTAATTCAGTATAAAAAAAATCAGATTTCAGTAAGGAAATATTAGTAAGGGAGAGAGAAGAGGAACAAAACTTGCAGATTTTTTCCCAAAATGCTCTCCACTGCTAAAAAGCAGATTTTTAATCCTATTTTGAAATAGAAACTTTTGTTGAAATCTTAGGATTTTTTATAGAACAAGTATCCTCCATGACAACAAATCCCAGTCACTCAGTTGCAGACCAAAGTTGATGGCATTAGTTGATGCCAAAAAAGTGCAAAACACACAAAAATGGAGAGTGTGGAGTGGACCAGGCTCTGAGACCAGGGAGTTGGTACATGCTCAGACACAAAGAAGAAATAGCTGTGTTTTGTTGTCCTTCCCCTAAGAGCCAGATGGTGGCTGGGGAAGTCTGGGAACCAGTTGCAGGGACAGCCAGTGAAGGCCAGGGTGCTGCTGGCCAGTGCTGCGAGTCTGGGCAGATGCAGTGGCAGCGTGTGGGACAAGAGCAGGGACAGGGCTCTAGAGACTTTTCAGGTTTTCTCCATTTGAGACTTGTCTCCAAGGCTTTGTGCTTGGTCAGGTACAGAAGTTGAAGGTCACCTACCTGCCTGTCAGGTCGGTGAGCACCAGGGCGATGCTCAGCTGGGCTGCCAGGTCATCCTCCTGACTGGATCCTGCAAACCTGCCAGAGGAGTCAGGCTGGAACTCAGGTGCTGTTTTCCATCATGACAGTCCCAGTCCCTTCCTGATGAGTTTGGGCTCTGCTGCTTGAACTGAGTGGAGCAGGGAATCCAGAAAACATATTTAGCCAGACTTTGTGATGGGCAGGACTGGGGAAAAAAAGAATTTCTACCTTTGCTGAAATGCTGCATATGCTGCTTTGCAGAAGGATTTTTTTTCCCCATTCTGCTCTTCCATATTCTGATGGTATAACCTGAAAATACGTCTGCCTCACAGTAGGTTGAGACAAAGGTGTTTACAAAAGCACTAAGCCTCAGAGTCCAGCCACTCAGCATCAAAATAGGAAACTTAAATTCATAAGCTCCCTCCTTTAAACTGATGGAAATGGATCCAAACAAAACAAACCAAAACAAAAGCAGTAGGTAAACATGTTGGAATGTACAATGGATAATGGATATTGAGGGATGATCTAGTCATGCATGCTAAACAGATACATTTATGAGTTTAAATTTAATTAGCATGTGGAAATTAACAAGGCTAGAAAGAAGGGCAATGTGTTTTTAAGTGAAGGCGATGAATAGGTACTGTTAGGTGCATATAGATAAATGAGGATTTAATTTGTAAGACATAATGAGCCAGGTGCCTATAAAATAATTTGTGGGGTTTTTTTTCTGCTGGATATCACAGAAGATAATGGTGTAACACTTCAAGGTCAGTCTGTATCCACCTGTTCATTTCTTTTTGGGGAAAATATTTTTAAGAATAACTAACTGAAACTGACTTCCTTTGTAGAAAACTGCTGGGTGTTTTGATTTTTTTTTTTTCTTAATTATGCATCATTACTAATTTTACATTCAAAACCCAGCCGGCCTTTGTTGAAGAAGGCTTTAGTTGCTGCTCTGATTTTAATTTTTCGATCTGTACATTGACTGAGACAGGTTTCTGTGGAGAAATGCTAGTCCATGACTATGTTCCTTACGTGTGCCATATGGGGATGCATTTCTGGAAGAAATGATATTTCATAGTGCTTGAATCTGAAAACATGTTTTTAAAACCAGAGCATTGCTTTAAAAAGCAAAGCATTGTTTTTAAACCAGGACTTATTTAAAGAAAAACAGTTAAACTGAGTACTGTATGATGCTATGAATTGCCTTTTCCCTGTCACCTATAGGATTTTCATCTATCTCCTTAAGCGTTTCAGCAGAGACTACTACCACTTGAACTGAAAACTAATGATAGCAGGAGATCCTGTTATCCCAGTGATGGATAGGACTGTAAAAGTTACTTGTTGGGTCTTGGTGATGTTCAGCAGAGTGAGGAAAGATTAGGGCAGCCTTTTTTTCTGTTTTTCGTATTTCTGGGAGTGCTTCTACTGTCCCTGGGTCTTGGTGGGGTGTAAGCTGCACAGACCATGTAGCTGGGTAACAGTCAGCCTCTTTGTCTCCCTTCTGCTTTTTCAGCAGCAATTTCTTGGATTTCCAGCAAAAAATTGTGATGCTTGCTTGTTGCTTGTGCATTTGCTTGTGGAGCTGCTATTCCTCAGAAAATGGAAGCCAGAGAAGAGAGGTTTTTGCCAAGCAAAGCATAAGTGAAATTTTATGAAAGAAAGTAAAGGCATTTTTCTTCAAACCAAATGTCATAGGTCTACTGCGTGTAATAGCTGCATACAAATTTATTCAGGAAGAATGATTTCTCTCTCTTTCTGTCCCTCTCTTTTATGAGGAAAGGTGTTAAGTACCCTATTTTGCTCCCAGTATGTCATGCAATCAGTAACTAACTTTACCTTGAACAGGAATGAAAGGGATTCTGCCAGGAATGCAAAGGATTTGAGGAGGGTTAGTATTTTGATCAATTTTTGAACGTACAGTTTTGGATTAACACATCAGTGATGAAGTTATCTGCTTTAAATGGGCTTGTGGTGGATGGGGAAGACGGAGCACCCTCTTACTGACAGTTCTTTGCATTGTGATAAATTTAATGTGGCAGTAAAGAAGGGTTTATTTTTGTGTAAATGCCTTTTACAAACAACAGTTTCTATCCATTTAATAATGACCCTGCTTTTCTCACGAGAACAGCACCATTACCAAGCTGTTGGTATGGCTTCTGCAGCGCCAGGCAGCTCTTCCCGCGGCACTTAATTGCCCGGCCCATCTGCGGAGCACGGGTCTCGCCGGAAGACACCTGCTTCCTCAAATGTTGTTTTTAAGGATCAGACCCATTGCGGCTGATTGCATGAGGCCTGTTACTTTGGTTGTGTTTTAGGAGAAAGATGGGTAGGAGCCAGGCTTCCTACTAGGCATGCAACTTAGCAAAAACAGCCTCTAATGAAATACCCCAAAGGTGCATGCACCAAAAGTCCACGTGCAAGCATCTCTCTTTGCATAAAATATTTAAGTTCAGTAAAGGATTTGTCATAAATTGAAACTAATGGTTAATTTGATATTGCTTTATGCTCTTTTGGATACAAAGAGTATCACCTCGACTTGCTAGGGTCAGTACAAGTGGGGAGGGGTTGGACACAGTCTGTGGCTTAGCCCATGAGAGATTTGCTTTATTTCACCTTTTTTTTCTTTGTTTGGGAAACCCACTGAGGTTCAGGACAGACTTAGGACTGTCAGAGCAGTTCTTGTGTTTAGAAATGATTCATGGCTTAAGCTCTGTCAAACCACTGTTGTTTGGCCAGGTCCTGCCAGTCGAGGAAGCCCACACCAGCCTCCTCCCAAGCCCAGCCCAGGCCCCCAGGCACTGCTGGCCCATGCAAAGGCACATGGAGCTGCTGGCAGCCCCAGAGCCCCTGCCTTCACATCCTCTGGCAAGGGGCATTTGCAAGGCCACCTGAGTTTTCCTCACAGCTAACGAGCTACTTGCTCTTTTCTCATAAGGTTGGCTCCAAAGAAATGCTCTGGGGAGTGATTTGCCAGAAGACCTTCCCAGGCTTGTCTGCCTGTGGAAAAATCTGATTACAGGAAAAGGGAGAAATTTCTCAGGGTGGTGCTACAGGCTCTGGAATACTTTGTGTTTGCTCATCAAGGCAGTAACAGCCAATTTATTCAAGGGCCTGACCCAGGAAAAGAGTTTGTGGCCAAGAATTGTGAAATGGGAGTGGCTGTGGACTCCTTGTCCCAGTGTGCAGCCTCTGCCACACGGGTGGCATCCCCAGCAGCTACAGCATCACAGATGGCTGCTGATCCTGTTGGGAAATGCTGAGAGCTGAGCTGAGGGAGCAAGGCACCCAGAAAACGTGTTTTATTAAGGGCCGTTATCAGCTGCCTTGCTTTCCTGCAAGTGTGATTCATTTCCTCACGCCTTATAGAGTGGGAGAGGGCAGGTTAGGTGCTGAGGTCTGCTCTGCACTTCCCTTACACTCTTGGAAAGGGTATTGGAAAGCCAGAACTTTGCAAATTATCTCTGGGTTTTTTCCCCCCTTTTAGTGGCATTACCTCTAAACATGTGACTGGCCAGAGGGGTTCCTGCACTCTTCCTGTGCCGTGGGAGGCAGAAACACTTCAGTCTGCCTTTTGCAAATAAACGTTGTAGAAAAGGTTTTAATTTACTCAGTGTTTATGCCATCCTCACTGCTGTTTGAAGAATACCTATACCTCTGACCCCCAGTCCCCTCCCTTCTAAAAAACCACTTTTATCTACAAGGTGTAGCTTACACAATTACGTGTGTGAATTGTTATATGTGGTCCTGAACATTTTCATGCCTTCACATCTCCTGGCAAGGGACATTTGCAAGGCCACCTGAGTTTTCCTTACAGCTAATGAGCTACTCATGCCTTTGTCATAAGGTTGGCTGCTGAAACTTCCTTTCATGGAAAAGGTAGCTTCTTCCTGCTAAGAATGAAGATTTCACTGAATTGTGGAAACCTGGAGCAGAAAGTTAAAAGAAAATCTGAGAAAGAAGATTTGGATGCTCAGTTGACGGATTTTTTATTCGCTTTCTGTTGACTCAGATTGCGGACAAAGCCTCAGGAACAGCAATGAATAGTCTGTGTAACATAAGGTCCTAAAGCAACACTGTGGCACAGACCACTGCTCCCGCTGCAGAAGGCAGGGTAGGACCAGGCTGGTGGCACTGGCCCTCTACCAGACACCATGGGATGGAGGGTCTGTCCCCTGCCGAGGTCTACCACCCAAAAAGGTTGTAACAACATAAATAGGTTCATCAATGAACCACATATGCAACCATCTGGTTAGCTCCATGGAAAGAAAGTTTAGGGTTGACTTGTTTGTAGTTTACAAAACAAAATTGAAGTTAGCCAAATTCAAATCAAATTCATATAGGTTGCAGTGAGTTTCTCAGCAGTGGTAATTCTTAAAACCTAGAGTGTATGTTTCTAAAAAGCTATTATTTAATTCAAATACAATCCTGAGAAAACCTGTGCAATTTTGGGAAATGACAAAAAAGAGGCCACATCTGTAAATTTTAGCGTCTGTGATCTCAGATGAGTTGCTTGCTGGCTGGTCTTTGGCAATCAGGAGGGATAGGAGTGTGCTGAGTTTCATCACTGTAGGAGAATACTCAATGAATTGTTAATGAATATTTAATAGTTCTGTAGGGAGGCAGAGGGGTGTAAATGGACACAAAGGAAACTAACATTATCTTAGTCTATGAAAGAAGCAGTATGATAATAGGAAATAAAGGGCTAGTAAATTGATTCAGTTGCAGTCAAGTTCCTAGAGATTTTGAGAGCTGAGATCACAAAATACATGGGGAAGTGTGCTTTGATAAAAGTTACCAATGTGCCTTCAGAGGGAATAAGCCTTATATGGCAAGGCTAGAAAAGTTATTTCGTGGAGCTCATTGAGAGGCAAAAAATGTGAAGGAAAGGAAAAGAAAACAAATCTTGCATTAGGTCAAATAACAGTGTCTAGAGTTGAGAAAAGAGATCCATTTTTGAAGGTATGAGACCCATGTGATAACCACACTTAAGTAGTAGAATAGGAGTGAGTAAAGAAGTTATCAGAGAAAGCAGAACGATGATTGTTAAAAAAGTATTTTTCTGTTTGGTGTGCTCAGGGTAGGTTCAAAAGCTCTTTGTGCTAGTTTGTCCTCTCCGCACTGCTGGCAAGTGGAAGGTAATTTTTAAAGGAAATGCTGCCAGATCAACGCTGAGAATCAACCTTTGGAAATTCTGTAAATCATATCTGGATCCTGTGAACTGAAAACACATCTCATTTTGCAAGAAACATGACTGTAACTTAGGAAAATGGCAAGTAAGGAGGATTTAGATTAGTCTTCCTGTACAGGTATACTGAATATGCAGCAGGTGTAACTCTACCTTAAAAAAAAAAACCAAACATTGTCTCCCCTTCTCAAAAACCCCCTCAAAACCAACCAAGAAAACAACCCTCAAACAGAACTGCCAGGCAAAAGCTAATGGATAGGACAAAACGGAGGGAATTATACATTTATCAGATGTCTGCTGAAACAAATTCAAGACTTCTGTTTTCTGCTCAAAATTTACAAATAAATTATAAGAAGTATGATTGGATAACATTATACTAAAGACACATCAAGGTCTTTTACCTGACATTGGAGTTGCCCTACACTAGAGCTGATCCGTGGAAACCAACAGAAATTACATGAATTCCCCTCCAAAATGTTGTGTCCTAGTGCTAAATTCATCAGGTTGATTCCAATTATTGTGGTTTTCCAGTTTTCCATACCAGAAACTGTTTAAAACCAGGGATTTTACTACAGCCATTAATGGTCATGGTTACAAGCTGAATCAAATTGCTGATGGACTTCAAATCTTATTCCTACCCATTTTATTTCTTTGTTTGTATCTCCATCTACAGATCATGTTCATAACAAAGACCTGTTAGAAAGCATTGCAGAGGGAACTAGGGGGAGTCTGGATGTGACAGATTGATCTGTAAATTAATTGCAGGTCTGGACAGTGCATGCTTAGAGGCAGACAGATGAAATGTGTGTTGCCTGCAAACAACCTGCTTACCACTCTTCACCTTCTCTTTCACACCAAGGCATTGCTGTGGAGAGAGTAACTTGCCACCCCACCAGTGGTCAGGACCTACCAATCTCTCCCTGGCTTCTTGAGGCTGTTAGTAGGCACTTTACCTGGGGTCTGGCAGCATGGTCAATGCCAGAGTGGTGATAGGGAGACATGAATTCAAACCAAATTGCCTGATTTACTACACTGAAATGGCCGTACACTGCACACACTCCCTGGAGCAATTATTCAGGATCCTTGTCATCTGCAGTGAGTATGTTAAACCTTTCTGAATTTTATTTGGGCCATGTTTTACCAGTGGCAGCTCTCCATCACTGCTTTCATTGCCCGTGCCTTACAGTGGCCATGAATTTGCGCGTCCGTCATCTGCGCTCTGTGAAGCTGTGGTGGCATTTCTAAAGCATGCCTGTACTTTGCCAGCATCTGCGTGAACAAGAGACCTGTGTGAAGTATTATCTGCCTTACCAAGTCATGAAAAAGAAATAAGTACAGTCTCAGCCATAACGTATAAAAGCTGACCAGGAAAGAGAGGATTAGTGATGACATAGCAACTATTATAGCTCTGCAACCAAATCAGTGGTGTAGGAGCACATTTATGTATATGACTCCTTCTCTTATGGTTCTTTGTCTTTTATCTGTGGAGCAACATCCACACAAGTATAGCTGAAACCCAGCAGAATATGATGCTTGGCAGAGCTGCCCAGCTGCGGAAAAGCAATGAGTAATACAGACTCTGTATTGGCATAAACACCACTGCCTCTCTTTCAAATTTGAACAGTATTTTGACCTTTTCATCACAGAACTTTCACTGATTTCCTTTTTAGCTTTTTCCCCGATTTTTGTTACTTGAGTTACATCTGTGGCAAGATCAGAGCAGAACTCATGATAATGATTTGAACTGGAAATTAAAATGTTTTGATGGATAAACATCTAAGTTGAATATGCAAATTGATTTTGCAAGCTGGGGCATTCATATCCCTATTAATTCTTTAGATAATCAGAAAACTAGTGTAATTCCATAGTTATATTTATGGCTATGTAATGGGTTATACACTTTCCCAATATGTCCATCATTAGGAAAGTCAACATTTCTGTAGAGTAGAGAAAGATGAATGAGAAGGGAAATGGTCATGTAATTTAGGTTATGTGTTTATATTGGACTTGGTTTTTGGTAGTTGCTAAGAGCTCATGGAGCTGTTTGAAGCGAATGGGACATGAAAGTGCTCAGCAGTGCTGTAGGTTCATTTGAGTAACCTGTGAACCTTTCAGGCAGGAAATAAAAGAAACTTTTTGTTTTGTACAACTCCTAATTGAATTGTGCACTTATTTTTTTAACCTGACTAGAGAACAAGGTTTTGAATGGGCTCAAAAAAAGATCAGGACACTCTTTTAGAGGGGTAGTTCAACTGCTGGTTGTCAAGTGCAGTGAGATTAATGCCGGTTATGAGTGCAGAAGTTCCTCACTACCCATCCTCAGGAGCAGGGGTGGCAGCTGGGGATCCAGCAGCTGCCTGCCCCAGCCCCATCAGATCCCTCCTGTCCTGAAGACCTACTGCTGTCAGTGGTGTTCATGTCTGCCTGCACACTTCCTCTGCTGCTGTGCTCAGCAGGTCACAGGGCACGCGGATGAGGAGTGGCTATCAGTCCCCATCAGTCATAGCAGAATTCACCATGGAAAGGGTAAAGCTGAGGCAAGAAGTAAAAGCAGGCAGCTCCAGATTGCTTATTTAAGCGCTGTTGTAATAAATGCTGCAAACAGCTGTAAAGTTGGGCTCTGCTGCTTGACCCAACATTACTGTTAACTCTGACAAAGAAAACTGTTGCTCAGTTCTCTTATACTTGGTAATTAGTTCATACAAAAGCTTTTCAAAAAACAACTTTATCTTAAAATATCTCTGGATATATGTTAAAAATTTACCTGAGAATTTTTTTTGAGGGGGGAAAAAAAGGGAAAGATTAAATGTTGAGCAAAGCCATAGAGAATATTTGCATTGGCATAGGTACTGCAAGTACTGAAAAATTAAACCTTGCCCTTTATCATTATCAGGGTTTTAAATTCTTTATCATGGCTTTACTGAAGGATATGTCTTTATAGACAAGGGATTGCCCCTCATATTTTGTCTGAAAAAAAGAAAAAAACCCTTTCTGTTAATCACAATTTTCATGTTGTTGCTATAAAATTCTATACAGCTGTCATATTTTAATTTTTATTGACTTTTGACTTGATGGGGCATAAAACCTCAAAATGGAAGATACTTTCTGGAGCTTGGTGTCTGAGGTGAGTTTATTGTGCAAATTGCATAAGTATCTACAGCATCTGTGTCAAGCCAGAGTACCTTTGGTAATATGTACATGCCCACACTTCAGCTTTCAAATCATTTGGAATGCTGTCCACCAAAGTGCACACTCAGTCCACCAGACACTTGCTCCTCAGTACAGAAAAGTGGGATTTCAGTGGCACCGAGATGCTTTTACGTCTGCTGGTTCTCTTACAAGGACACAGGGTTGGAGTGAGCCAGCCACCTGGTGTTTAAAACCTGTGCAGCTGCAGCGGAGTGCGGAACTGGGGCAGCCCTGTGCCGAAGGAGCCAGGTTTACTGTGCGCATTTGTGTCCCAGTCGCCACGTGCTTGCACGGGGCAGCCTGCTGGAGCTCATTCCCATCCTCTGAAAGACACAGCTTGCTCGTGAGTGTGCAGCTTCCACTGTGCAATTTTCTCCAAGTTTCTGTCTTAAGCTTTATCTCTGTTTATATGTCCATGGGCTTCAGAAACCAACTGGCCCTTTTCTTGTAGCAGCAAGCTCTGCTCCCTCTCCTGGGAATGCTTTTGGCTGCAAACTCAACCAATTTGAGTCTGCCTTACAGCAGGGATGTTTTCTAACTCTGTGGGGGCTTGTTTGTCTTTAGCTTTTTACCTTCTCCAGCATTCAGAAATAATTAACAAGTAATGAACAGAAAATAAAAGGTCCTTGAACAGCACAGCAGATGGAGTAGGCTACAGCACTTCTTTTCGTGGTTCTTCCTTTATTTTATGATCATAGGGGAGTTGTGCTGTCTCTTTCCCTCCCAGTCTTTGTCTGTCTTATTTGTTCAGGCACTGAATATCCCACGTTAGGACCTGTCTCTAATGCATCAACACATGTCTAGATCAAATGAGCTGCAATTTGTAATAGAGTTTTCAGGCTCTGCTGATGAATATACTGGATTCACAGGCTGCACCTGCACTATCCTGAAAGAGTGATCTCGATGGAAGATGATCTTGGCAGAGCTGGCCAAGCAGACAGACATATTTCTAGCATGCTTGTTCATGCAGAGGAGACATCTGGCTTCCTGGCTTTCTTAGTACCTGATCTATTAACCCCTAAACCACCTCTGAAATTCAATTGATAACAAGGAGCCAAACACCAGCGTCTTTTTATGGACCTTCTGGTTATGGAGAGAGTAACTAGTGTGGGATACTGTAAAAGGTAGATGGTCAACTGGTTGATGATTATGTGGGTACATCTGCCTGAAAGCTGCTGATATTGCTGAGAACATTCTGAAAGGATGTTTGATATATAAAGTTTTATGAAATATAAAGTTTTACTATTTTTGTAGCAGAATGAGGGTTGCTGAATTCCTGCTGAATGTCAGGATGGGCATTAGATCTGCAAGAGGTGAAGCTGGTTTTAGTTACAGTTAGCTTTGACTCAGAGGACAAGCCAAAAGCGAATGTCTTAACTGTGTTTCTTGACACAAGGGGAAGCACCTGGGTATGCAAATCACTCTGCTCCCCTTTGCTTCAATTCGTACCTTGAGGGCCTAATCCTGCAACCCTTCACAACACGGGCAACCTTTCTGTGTTGAAGTATCATCACGTACATGGGGTTTGCAGATGCACAGCCTTTGTTCACACCTAGAGCACTGTGCGGATCCCAGTCTTTTCATACCACTGGTGACAAGAAGATTGCTTTGATTCACCTGTCACCAGTAATGAGGTAGGCTGAAACGCCTTGTCCCACAGGACAGCACTTCCATAGGACACAGGCTTTCTCCCTACTATGCTTAATTTTTTTCACATGCTCCTTCTTCATTATATGGCTGCTGCACTCTTTTGCCATCCATTGGAAAAATTTCTCCCTTGTGGTTTCTTGCTATCTACAGGTATAAGACTTTCTCTTCAGCTGCATACAGTTCATTTTTAGTAAGGAGTAACATATACTGAAAGCACTTATAAATGTTCCAAGCCTATGATTCTTAATTGTGTTGTGTGTATTTTGTGAAATACTGCTATCCCTCACACCCTTTTTGCTTGCAGAGTTATAGTGTGTTATGTGGTAACAATAAATGTTAAATAACCTGCCTGCTACCCAACTGCACATTGTGGCACTTGTATAATTATAGAGGCTTTCAGAAATCACCTTGTAAGGCTCTGATTTGCTGGCAACATGTGAACATTTCACTGTAAACACTCTTTCATTACACAAGATTTCATTACCAGAGGTTTCTGCTCTAATATCCTCTTTCCTTTGAGAATCAGGGCCAACACTACAGTAACCACATTGTTAGCAAGAGCAACGTGAGATTAAGACTGTGGACTCCATTGATCTGAGAGCTTCAGAGTAAGGGTGCTGAATATACTTTAATAAGTGGGAGCTCATGTTGGCTCTGTGCATAATGACTGCACAGAAGCATTTGAGTTATGTTGCCTCGAGCATAGTAAAAAAAAAAAAAAGGCACATTGTCAGACTGATATCAGATTATTTACCATTTATTTATCCCTGTTATATGTGGGTAAGCTACTAATCTCCTGTGGGTGTCTTCCCTGCAGAGGCAGTGTGTGCCAGCTGCCACTCTGCCTGTGTGTAGGGCTTCAACAGCCCAGCACCTTAGTGGGCTGTGTCACACTTCAAGCCAGTATTCAGGCTGAAAAACAAACACTTTTTACAGCTTGAAAGATGCAAATGTATATCAAAGACCAGGCATACAACCACCTAGTGTGTGAAAAGCTACAGAACCCCATGGCTCCCCGTGCACCTTGCAGGCAGTTTTACCAGGGAGCTGGGAGATGCAGACAGTGCCAAGTGCCAAAGTCAGATCTGCATGGGCTTTAGTGAAACGCTTCTTTGCACCAGCCTGGTGTTGGGCCCATTGGGTGCTGGCTCTTTTACAAAGCTACCAAAACCAGATCGCTTGTCTACTCATAAAACAAATCCTTGTAACTCTAACATGTGCACCTTTGTAATTAACAGCTCACAGATGCCGTATTTTTTTCATTGATGTTTCACTCACTTCTATTTTTGCTTTGTTTCCTTTTGTGAGTGGTGAGGCAGTGCTGAGCTTGCTACTAGCTTCCCTTGACAGTAAGCATTAAACTGTTGCAAATGTCTCCCTCAGACTGTTAATTACCTTGGAATAATTCATTAGTGAATGCACTTGCTTTATGCCAGATACATTTCATTGGTGAAACCCAGCCTGAGCTCGCGTGCTCCCTTCCAGCCTGCCCGTAGCACCAGCCATCCATCCCGTTTGGTGGAAGAAGTTGTTTTCCAGTTCATGTGCTGGAAGGAGTGTGGTGCTCGTGTGGGACAGGGCTGGCTGCTGGCTCCCTGAGCAGCAGGTGCCGGCTGCTGGGATGTTTTGAAGGCAGGCTGGGGAGCACTGATTGTGTTTTGCATTCTCTATGGCCATGTGTACCAGGCACGATGGGCATTGTGAGTGTCACAGCTGCCATGGCTTAGTTTCTGCACTTCAGCTGCTTCAGTAAGTTTGGGTATTTGGCCTGACAATACTTAAAGCAACACAGATTTTTGAATAGGGTTGAGTGAAAGCTACTGCTACCTCTGGATCAAGGCAGACTGGAGTGCAGATTATCATGGAACTACATTCCACTTTTAAGGGCTGAGCTCCTGGGCTTTCTGGGTTTTGATCACAGCATCATCTCTAATCTTTATACCCATTTCATAGTTTTCTATTTTTTTTTTTCCTTGAGGTCCTGATTCCACATCTCTAGAATTTATTAAACTGACACTGCCTGGAATGAATTTCAGATCTGTTGTATGGGAATCACTTTGAGGACCTGCTTGAGTCACTTAGAGAAGGAAGAGCTGTGGCAGGTGGCCTCTGAGAAAGAGACTGGGACAAAAAGTACAAAGAGGTTTGAGACTGAGACTCAGTCTCCACAGATAGCCTTGCACAGAGCTTTGCAGTCACTATCCCTTTGGAAACATATTTTCGTTATGCAAGGCTGTGGGGTGCAGCCTTCCTGTGTCCTGCTTGTCTTTCTCCTCCCCTTCTTTCTCTACATCCTGCCAAGACACTGGCAATGACTCAGCCTGGTTCCTGCAGCAGGGCTGCTTTCCTGCAAGTCAGAGGTGGGCATGCAATCTGTTTCACTAGATGCCATACTGGCTTTTAAGGGACCCTCTCTTTTCATCAGACTCCTCACAATCAGATGTGGTAGGTTCAAAAATTCTTTGTGATGCCTTGGGACCTGTCCCCTTCCTTCACCTCAGAGCCATCCAATCTTTCTGCAGCATGGTATCAAACTGCAGTGCTACAAAGAGAGGGAAAAGGGTGGGATGTATTGTACATATAACAACTGCAGCTCAGCTTTTATCCTATACGTGTATATATTTTTTTCAAGTCCGTGTGAATGAGGAAGTTCTAATCAAACCTAAAAATACAAGGAGCATTGACCTTCAAGAGATGTTTCCTATTCCAGCCATTCAACTCAGTCTGTGGTTGCTTCTGCTTTTCCTGACTGCAGAGAGAGAGGCTGAAATGAGCAATCAGCTTGTTTATGGCAGGTTTTAGTGCTTCACTGGTATAATAAAAGAGGTTTTTTGCAGAAGGGATTTGGTTCTCGTGTACTTCAGTGTTTTCTGCTCCATTTTGCCCCATAAAACCCAGGCTCTTGTTTACAAGAATTAGCAGCTTCCCAAGGTTTCTGCTGATTTTGAGGAATCAACCCCTTGCAGTTATGTGACACCACCATGCAGCTCCCACTCCACCCGGTGCTTGCAGAATGACTGTTCCCTACGTGCAGTTGAGCACTTGGATTAAACACCTGCACAAAACAATTGGCACAACCCAAAGGGCTGTTAGAGGCTCCATATCCTGTTTGGGAATCACTTCAAGTGAAATTAATGATTCTTCTCTGCATGCAGACTTCTAAAAAAGAAATCTGTTTTTATATGTGCAATTAATCCAAAGTGGTTGGTGTGCACTCTGTGCTGTTACACATCAATAAGACAGCAACTTTATGACTTTTAATTCCATAAGATGTGCAGTATTCAAGACAACCGCATTTAAGACAACAAAATCCTTGCACGGTTAGTAACTGTGACATGTACATATCCCCCTGTCCACTTACCTTTTCTCAGTTTTGGAATGAGAGGGAGAATGTCATTTAAAAGGCATTTATGCATGTGGTCCCTACATGACACAGATATTAGAGCTAAATTATTTTCATGGCAGAGGTTCAAAGACTGGAAATTTCCAGTAGACTTTGTGTGCTGATTCACAAAGTGCTGCCAGGACTTGTGATATTATCACAAGCCTTGTGATAGTTAATATTCTGTCCTAAAGCTTCAGGTTTTCTCTACATGTGATTGTTTGAATCTCAAGTTTCCTATCAAAAAAGAAAAGCCCATTTTTCTCCTAGCTCCAGAGAACAGCTTGAAATACCATTTCCCCTCCCAAGAGCCAAAAAACATCAGGAGGAAGGTAAAGTTTTCCCAGCCTTTTTCCCCCCCCTCCCCAGTCTTTGGAGTTTTTGATTCCCATTTAGCTTCCCCTTTTGTTTGGATCTTGCTTCTGGATTTCGAGTGACTGCATTTGGTGCCAGAAATGACCGATCTACATTGTGTCTGTGGTTTGATGCTTCAGATGAAGGCAGAAGCACTTTCTTGCAGCAGATAAATTTTGCATGAAGAGATGCTATTTTACTACAAATAATTGCTGTCGTGTAGGTTTGTTTCACTGCACCCCTCTTCACATGGAACCAGTGCTTATCCCAGGATCTTCTAAATGCATAGCAGCAATTAAGTTTCTTTTGTTCTGTCATGTAATTTAGCAAATAATAGTCTCCAGAAAGAGATGAACCAGGTTATGTCTTGTAGCGAGTTCTACCTGTGTCAAACAGCTAAGATAAGAATAATGGATCCTGGTCGATCAACTTTTCTTGCTACTTTCACATACGTGGTCCTACATGGACAGTAGTATTTTAATCCTATACTATAGCAGTAAAAATCTATTGTTCAATTTTTAGCTGAAATCTGATTTCTGCATTTTTACTTTTCTCTCTTGCAGTTCTGGTTCAACTGTTCTAAACAGAACTGTATAACTAAAATGCAATTATAGTTGAATATTTAAAATAAAAGTGAACTGATTAACCCTGCATGGTGCTTTAGAAATTGAAATCCAAGGCCACTCACTAATTAGCTACTTCTTGTGAAGAAGCAAACCTGTCTGTCATCTGTTACCCAACTATTTTGTCAGCCCAGTCTAATGGCATTTTGCCCTATTTACACTAAGCTGGACTGTGCAGTCTGTCACTGCACTAGACATGCTGCTGAAGCCACAAAATATTTATACACAGATAGTGAAACAACCTGTCTGAGGCGAGGTTTCCATCAGGAAAAGCCTGTAGATGGTGCTGTAATATAACTGAAAAAAAAATAGATTTACTGTGAGGCGGGATGGAGTTGTCTTAGTCCTCAGAAGCTGAACTCAGATCAATTTTGCTTAATCTCATACCTGCAGGATTTTGATTTCTAAGTGACCACAGCAAACTCAGTTCACTGGAGATGAAGAGGTACAGGAACCTGCAGATGGGCTCAGGTGCCCTGGCATACTACCTTCACCATCTTCCTCATATTTTGTACAGCCTGAGCCCCACCTCACCAGACTGGCACCATGAAGATTTTGGAGAAAATCGTGCCATTGACTGATCTGCATACTTACATCTTGGAAAGGGCTGAATGTCCTAAAAATCCAAGGCTCTTGCATAAGGAAAGACTTTCTCCAGGAGAAGGAAATGGGTGAAAGAACAGAGATAAAATTTTTTGGGTTTTCCACGAGGCTCAGTTTTTACCAACTTGGCCCTCCTAAGAAGCCTCCCAGCTCTAACCTACAGCTTACATCGTGGTGGGTCAGCTGTGGGTGTCCTGACTGCAGGAGCTGGGGAGTGCCAACTTTAGCAATTAAGCAGATTTTAGAAGAAATAATTTTGCTGAAGGGTTGACTCTGTGTAGTTAAGAGCTTCCCTCAGTAACTGCAGGCTTGGTGTCTCCCTCCCCAACTGTGAGTTATTATTGGATTCTTTACTCTCTTTCATAAACTGCTGATTGGTGGCAGATTGTTTAGCAGCTGCCACCTGCTATAGTGCTTGTTGAATAAATTTCCCTTTTTAGTTCTAGAATAGCCTTGGTCTGCTAACAGCTCTGGAAGCATTTCAGGAGGAAAGGGACAGAGATAATGCTGGTTGTTTTTTTTTTTTGGCAGGGTTCAATATTGGTCCAGTGCAATTCTTCTGGGAATCTTGAGCCCCAAAAAAGTAAAGCACTTTTAAGTGTGAATGACCTCCTCTCTGTTCAGGGGGGATTTAGACACATACCTCAATTCTACCTTTTTTCCAGAAGGTAAGTGCTTTCCTGACCTGCAGTTTTTGATCATCTGGAGCCAGGCTTGAGTGCTCCACCGAAAAAGGGTTTTTGTGAATCCTAAATGGCCATTAGAGGTTGTTCTGTGATTGCGATGATACTTGAATCCCAGAGAAACTACTAAATGCCTTGTAATTTAAGGAGAAATTGTAGGGAGAACACTTGTCTTTTGAGAATATTTATTTTGGGATAGTAACATTGTGGAATAGATGCCAGAAGGGAGCACTGCTCTGCAGTCCCATCTTGGTACAGGGAGAATTCCCGTGAACTTTGGTCTTCATGCTCATCTCAGTGGGCACAAAGCTAGTTACCATCTGCATCTGCAAAGTCCATTCCTCAGGGAAGATCCTGGTGACTTACAGTGCAGAGAGAAATTGGGAAGATGTAGCAGCACATGTGTCAAAAATGCTATGCCTACAGGAGAGTGGCAGGGGTATGGGATGGTTGAGGAGACACCCATTTTTTCCCCTGCATCTCTCAGTAAGTCTTGGCCAACAGGATAATATCTTTCCAGCAGGTTCACCCTACTCAAAGCAGCTCGGGACCCCCATCTTCCAGGAAAAATTAAAGCAGTTCAAGTAAAAAAATTGAATTTTTCCTGCATAAAGTCCAAGAGGAAGGAGAATACTAGCATGCAACTTTCCACGTGTAGGTGATTGGCCAGTTTCTTCGCTGTTTGTCTGTGGTAAAAATTGAGGATGTTTAAATCAAGTACGTGGGTGGTGTGAGCAACTGATGGATTCCTCTCTTGTAACAGCTGTTGTCGCTTTTGTCAGGGGGCTTTTTTAAAAACAAGAATAGGAGGGGGTAGTGCCCACTGTTCTGGCCAGAATCCAATTTGGATAATTGCATTCTGCCTACCTAAAATTGTAATGGCATGTTTATGCTTCCCATCTCCATAATGCCTGAGGAGCCTTTGCTTGAAACTTGTTGCTTAAATACAAAGTTATTAGTTGAGTCATCAACATTAATTTTATTCTGTATTTCAATCAACAAATAATGGTTCTTATTCAGGTAATACAGATCTTTCATAATAATACTATTTTAGTGGATCCACAAAATATTATATTTTAATATTTTTAATATAATTTCAAGGTGAATGTCTCTAATGGCCTGTTTTTCAAAGATGGGAACACCCACTGATGTAACTTGTAGTTACCACTGCATGGCAATCTGGAAATCAGGCCATTCACATCTAGGAGTTCAAAACTACCATGAAGTGTCTTGGATTAGTGTGGTACAACTGTCCCACATTTTCAGTTAAGCTGCTCTTTAAACCATACTTATTGCAATTTACTGAGGAAGTAGCGCCTAAACAAACATCTAAATGGAATTTAATCGGTTATTCAATGCCTTGATCAAGATCACTGATTTTAAATCTCTCTGGACTTCCAGGAAGGTGTGTGGAGCCATGCTCAGATGCACAGATTGGTTAGTTTATATCTGATTTTAAACATAAATGAGGTTGCACTGAGCATGTCTTCATTTTGATGTGGGTGTATGGAGGGAAATGCAAATGCAAATTTAGAGTTTGCAGGCAGATCTGATCCTGATTTAAAACTTAGACCCAGAGCAATATATGGATCTTAGTTTTAACATGTCTCTCTAATACATCCTGTTGGGGGACTTGTTGGATGAACCATGCCTAGACTCGTCCTCCCAGAGCAGATTCAGGTTGCACGCCTCAATGAAACACTCTTCAGAATGGCTTCTGTAGAAGATCATTGTTACACCCACTGAGGTCTCCACCAATCTGGGAAGTCCCTGCTGAGCAGCAGATCTGTCTCAAAGGGCCTGGCAAGTCTTTTGCTATGTCCTGTCCATATCCTGCTTCTGCAGGTAAAGCTTGCTTGGTGCACATCTTGCACTTGGCACCCAGAGAGATCGTCCTCTTGCATCTCTTGCCCTGTAGGGTCAGTGCTAGACACACATTCACATCTTTCTCCAAGGGTGGGTGGATTGCAGAGTGTGGAATTGCTCTTCCTAATCCATTTCCAGACTTTCAGCCTCCTCATGCTGGCTGAGATTCAGGCAGTTGGAAAAGCAGTCTGCATAAAAGAGCGAGGAAGCCTTTTTAAACCTGTCATCCTCATTCATCGATCAAAGATTATGATCCTACTTTCTCATTGTTTTATGGAGAGCATTTGTTTGTTTACTACTTTGGCAGCTATCGGTACACAAGCAATGCATATACTATAAATATCCCCATTATCCAAAGGCCCAGCTCGGTGAGCACTGCCAGGCACCGTGCTCACTGCCATCAAGTTGATAGAAGCACTCCAAGCAATAAGCACTGAACTCGACAGGGAATTCAGATTTCCATCTTTTTTCAGCATGAAAGGGAAAAAGAGGAAATCTGTCCTACGCAGACACCTCAGAGAGAGGCCAATCATCCACTGCTAAAATGTGTTGGTGAACGACATGTGGGAGCCAGCGCCAAGCAAGGGCGTGGAGGTGCTGCTCAGGCATGGACATCAGTGCACACAGCAGTGGCAGCAGTGGGTGGTGTAGGAAGGGGCCATTGGAGAAGTCAGAACCCTGAGTTGGAAAACAGGCTGTGAGGAGCATGAAAACAGCCAAAACAAAGCTCAGAAAGAAGGCAAGGAAGAGGGAAAGGACGCTGACAGAGAGATGCCTGCAGAGTTGGGTGAGAAAGG
This sequence comes from Struthidea cinerea, assembly GCA_013397865.1. Classification (NCBI taxonomy): domain Eukaryota; kingdom Metazoa; phylum Chordata; class Aves; order Passeriformes; family Corcoracidae; genus Struthidea; species Struthidea cinerea. Next base: position 631,146 of record VZTI01006034.1, read on the forward strand.
GAGTTAGGGCTGGCTGACAGTGGGGAAGATATTGTGGTGAGTGAGTGAGAGAGGAGGTGTTGGGAGGAGGAAATGAACATCTAGTTCTTTCTTCTTAGTTGGGCTGTGCCCTGTCCCGGGGAGTGTGAACTCTGGGGTCCTCACTAAGCAGTGGGTATAGTGGTGATGCCCCTTTCATGGTGGTGGGGGCTGCCAAGGCCAGTGCTGGATTCTTTGAAACCATTTAAACTCAGAAAAATCTAGTTCTTTTTCACACTTTGTATTTTTTGTCAGAGGGATTTTTCGGATGGACATTTTGTTGTTGCATGGAAGAATAAAACCATGCATCGTGGCCACAAAGATTAGTAGTCAGACCTGTTTATGCACACAGCCATCCAACTGCTGTTATTTGCAGCCATATAAACAGAAGCTATGCTAAATTCTGGCCAAAAATCAAACCCATTGTGAGCTGCCTAGAAGGCTTTAGCAGATGGGAGCCATATAAATAAAATGTGATGTCGTTATTAACTGGCCTAGGAGTTCACTGCATTTCTAACAATGATTATTTGGAATGGCATGAAGAATGTTCTGTCTTGAAGGATGAGTTTATCTTCTCTACCAGACTGAGGCATTTAAAAACAAAAAGCACAGTCCTTCCTCTTCAGGGGCAATGATGCTTTGAACCCCATTGTTTCCCACAGTGTATGAAAAAGGGAATTGCTGCACAGTTTGAATTAACTTCAGTGCCAGTTACATTACAAAATTCATGTTACAACTCTGTACGGCTGCTTTAATTTACTTCCATCCTAGTTCAGCACCTACTCTCTCATCCCTAGCCCCAATAATGACAGACTGTTCTTTGCTCCTTTGAGATAAAGATAGAGCTAATTTCAAATGAAGGAAATTTTAGTTGACAGTGATCTGCTTGACTCTTTACAGCGACACTATGTCCTATATCAAAACAAAATAAAGACTTGTACACACAGTACACCAGCATTTGGTTGTGGAACACCCAGGCTATATACATGTGAACCCAGTGAGCAGAGAGAAATAATTCCATTTCCTCAGTGTGATCCATGTTTCCTGTCCAGTTCTAAACTCCCCAGTTAGGAAATACCTCACAGGCTCTTCCTGGAGTGGTGACCAGCCCTTTCAACGGAGCTGAGACAATGACTGATACCTCCCAAACCGCTGTTTTCAGTTCTCTCATGTATCACAACTCCCTCTCCTTCAGTTCAGACCTTACATATTTTCGCCAGGCTTTCTCTTTCTTATTCATGAGGTGGTTGTTGCTCTCCACATTCTCCTCTCCATCTCACTAGCAGGAAAGAGAGCAGTTTTCTAGGGTTTTAACCCATTTTATTGGCTGGGCATGGTTGTTCTTTGTGCTCCATTCCCATTTTTTACCAAAGGCAATGCTTCCCAGTGCTGATGAGACCCTTGGTTGTGCCAGGTGGCTGCTGCCCAATTCTACCATTTCAAGCAGCTGAATTGCCTTACTGGAAGATTTTACAGTTCACTTTTGTTGAGAGAATTGCCTTGTCAAAATACAGATTGAGAAAATCTATCAGGAATGACAGGCTGTAGAGGGAGGCCAGTATAGGGGCTGAGTTCCTCTTGCCTTGGTGCCGCTGGTTCTCAGGGGTGGTTGTTGCTGTGCCTGGAAGTGTGGCACTTCCAGATTTTAAAAAGCCATTTTGATTGCTAAAGTTAGACAATAACTGAGTAATACAGGTGTGCTCCCATGTTCTGACTGTGAACTAAATGATAGCAACATGTGAGCTCAAGAGAAAACACTGCTGGAGGTGGGTAAGGAAAGCACCACCTTCAGGAGAACCACCTTGGGCTCTGCTGTTCTAATGTCTTTTTAAAGAGTGATTGTCAGCTGGACAGAAAAACTCCTACCAGCTCTTGAACCACTGCCTTATCAGCCCAGCAATGAACTTCATCCAGTCGTCTCTGTGTACTCTCCATGCCTTTCTCTTGGAGCTTGAGGTACATAAAGGTCAAATACTGGGGGAGTGGGTGTGTAGGGACAGCAGAGCAGGACCCAGACTTGGAAAAGGCTATGTATTGTGTAAATTGCCATATCCTTTAGCCTGCAACTTGATTGGGTTTTATCTTTTTTCCAAAAGTGCCTCAGAAATATAACCAAAAATACTAGTGCTTCACTGCTAATAAGAAAGCAGGGCTGACTCACTACTACTAAAGGTGAGTTATGTAGAGTAATTAGATTTTAGGAGATCTGTTTATGAGTTACTTTCCCAGACACAGAGATATTAAAGCTCATCCTCACAGGCCTGCCTGGTATCTCCTCCAAGGCTGTGGAAGGCATCCTGCCACGTGGTTAGCATGACCACTGGCCTTGGTGTTGGGATAGCGGCCCGAGTGTGGGCACACACAAGCACACGCACGCATACATGGGCTAGAAAGGTGAAGAATATTTTTATGACATTATTTTTATGGTAATCTATTTCAATGGTTAATTTAGTTTAGGGCACTGATTTATAACAAGTTTATAGATCTTCTTTACTATTCTTTGTTGAATTATGGAGGTGGCATGTGTGAAATGGAAGTACTTGGCCTATTGTTCTGCTTCTCACGCAACCAGTATAGTTGAGACAATAAAAAGATCTATAAAATTAATATATACAGAGAGAAAGGGACAGAGACAGAGAGAATATGTAATGCTCTAGAGTCTGGTATCACATTTATCTCTCCCAGAGAGGTTAAGACTCAGAATTTACATACAGAAATACCAGAAAGATCTTACCCTCTTGTGTGGAGAGAAATGACTTCTAAGCAACCAGGCTATCATCTTCTCTATTTATAAAGCCAGTTTTCATGGTGTAATTTATTTGTGGGTTTTTTTTAGGTTAGAACCATACTGCTTTGCTTACAGCTTGGAGCTAGGCCATCTATTGCTGAGGGCTTGCTGACCTGGAGCTATTAGGCAGGCTTTTATGGAGACATAACCACACTAAGATTTCAACTCCCAATTTTCTTTGTACCAGTACTTTAGATCATATTTAAACATACCTGCATGTGAACACACGCACATTGTAATGGGAAAATATTTATATATCTCTCAACAAACTCTACATAATCACACTTATTAAATGTGATAATAGCATTTTTATCTGACCTATGCCAAACTGTGTTCAGTGTATACTACTGACTACACACAGGCACTTGACTCCATATTCTACCTCCTCTGAGGCTCTTTCTGCTGTTCCAGGCCATTGAGAAGTGATTCATTTAAGTTTTGGTATCTCAGGTATTTTAAGACTTACTGGTTTTCCCTTCATATTTATAATAAAGTAGTGTTTCCCAGTAGCCTTACTTTTATAAGTAATTGTGTGACTAGGGAATTGGGAAATTTTTACCTAATTTTTCTTTAGAGTTTTCTTTAGCTATTATTTTGTATGAGATGGTAAGGAGATGAAAGCAGGTATAAAATACACAAAATAGTACAAATCATATGTTTTGTATCATTAACACAGTTCCTTTGAATGACTGACTGTTGGTTTGCTCTTGTACCAGCAGCAGTAGCAGTGCTCCTTTTCCTCCCTTGGTCAGAGTTATGCTAAGATAATTCTTAATCAAAGCTTTAACACAACCTTGCAATGAAATATGACCAAGGCAATTAATCCATATTAAAATGGTGAAATCACTTCAGAGCTGTGGTATCTTGTCCAAGGTGTACAAATCTCTCAGCTCTCCAATGATGTATTTGCTAACTGCTGCTATTTTGAACTCTCCTCTTTCCCCAGTCTCTCCTCTTTGATTAGTTCTCAGTATGTTAAATTGGGTAAACAAATAGGTAGTGGGTTGATAATTGTGAAGCTGGTTGATGCCTTGTCCTTTTATGTGCCTAAAGGACAGCAGCCTTCTTTAATAAACCTATTAATGTACCATCATTCCTTCTCCAGAGTATAAATATATGGTAATATGAGGTCTGTCTTCTTGTCACCACACATCACCACTTCTATTTGAAGAAAACAGAATAAATGCACCAAATATAATATTACAGTCAAATGGAAAGAAAATTCCTGGTTTCTACTGTCAAAAAGAAAAAGCAGAACAATAATTTGAATAGAATTGCAGTTTATCCTGTTTGGTGTTAAAGAATACCAATTTATTTTATAAACTGCAAATAATTTAAAGATTTCAACAGTTTTAATGAAGTTTAACAATTCTGTGTAAGATGGATTTTTTTCCTTCATTTGGTGTATCCATCATCCTGTGCAATAGAAAGCAGTGTTGTCCACACAGTCTAGGTTACTGACCCTGACAAATTATCAAACTGCTTATTTTCTTTTTAATAAACAATCTTCTAGAGTTTTTTCTCTCCAGAAATATAAACAATAAACCTGCAAGATCTGACAAAGCCAAAAAGTTGTAGAGAAGGACCAAAAAAGAGAATCTGGCTTAGTGCCCAGCAAATTATTGGAGAAGACTATTTGGTAATAAAAAAGAAAATACCCTTGGGCTCTACATCATTCACAGATACAGATCGGAACAGCCAAGAATGGCTCTTTTTTTTTTTTGGAGGGGGGGTTGTTAACTAACAGTTCTGTGAGGTTATTCACCATAGTGAGTGCTGATGTAGACAACTATAGCTAACAGTGGTACAAAAGAACTGCCTAAAATTTTTTTTAACCCAAGTCAGCTTATTATTTCCATCAGACATTGAATTTCAAACATTTGCAGTAGTAACATCACAGACTAGAGGTGTAAGTAAGGCAATATTCAGTTAATGCAAAGCTTTATCTGAGAGTAAATACCTGCAGGTCACATCACATGGGTACAAAAAGCTTAGATTGGCTTTGCCTGGAATATTTAATTTTATTTGCAAACACCTGTCAACAGAACAGTTGTGGCTTACTTTTTGAACATGTTATGTCCCACACATTCAAGAAAGCATTTTCTTTTATTTTTGATACTGCTAGGTGTTCAATGTGAAAGAGAAGAGCTGCACTCACATCAGGTAAGGATACAGTTTCTCTTATATTCTGCATATATCAAATTACAACCTCTGGTAAGGCTTGTAATGCCTGCCAGCTGATGGTAGGAAATTTAAGGATATGGAACCAATTAGTTAAATGCCCCATCCAGTCATTAGGTTTGTTGACCTTGCATCATGGCAATATGTTGGTGCAAGTGGCTGGAAGCTGGGCAGAATCACTCAATTATTACAAGGCTGGAGACTCCCTGTTGCAGAGCCCGTGGTAAGTAAAATAAGGGCCTTCTGTTCAGAGAAAGGGCTGACTCTGAGCTTTCTGCATCCTGGCTGAAGTGGAGATGGGCTCCTACAATTCTGTGAAGCATTAATACATGCTAAGCTTTTAAGAGTGCTAAAGCCTTCATAGGTGTGCCTCCAGTTGCTATGAAGGTCTGCAGTCTGCAGGGGATGTGTACCTTGGCAGCTGAGTTGTTTGTGTGTCTACTGAACCCACTCACCACAGGAATGGAACTCTAAACTGTGGCTTCAATCAGCTGTTGGAAGGAGTCATCAGCAAAGATGAATAGGCTCACTGTCAGCTGAGATCTTTGCACTAAGGTGTGTCTTTCAAAATGATATATACTTGTCTGTCCTCTCTTGCTTTTGTACCATTTTGCTTCTGAAAGTGGCAAAAGCTATTATTTTATCCTCTGCAAAAGTTTTTTCATGTGCAGTGGGAAGAAGATGACAAAAAATAAATTGGTTTCCCTCTGTCAAGGAAAATGAATTAAAAATATGTATTAGGACTGAAGAGCACTTATCTGAGCCTCTTCTTAGCCATTTCTTCTTTTAAACAGCTTGATCCAGAAGGGCAACTGACAAGTCTTAATCAAGTGTCTTCTGCAAACCCTTTACAGAGGAGCATGCAAAGGTTATAGTCATTTTTGCTTTAGGTCTGGCATCTGTCCTTGACTGCCTTTGGTGTCCCAAGTAGCTGTCTATCCTTACCTAGCCATGACAAGAGCTGCCAAAAAGCCTTCCTTCTGGCTAGGTCAGGAGCTTATTGCATTTAGAGTCTGTGTTATGCTAATTGTGTACTGTGATAACAAGCACTGTGAGCTGTCCACTTAAGCAGAAAACCACATATTCTTCATACCTGTCTGAATGATACCAGAGCGTTCCTTTCTTACCTGTTGCAACTTTCCTTTGCAGTAACAGATCCAAATGTCTTTCAGGTTGGATGAATGGTGCCCACAACGTGTTTCTTTCAACAGACAGTATTTGCAGCTGAAATTCGTGCCCATTGTTTCAAATTTCTCCATAGTCTTCTCTGTAGAATTCTTTGCAGAAGCCTTTAGACAACAACTTTGGGCCTGCAAGGGGCAAATAATGTGAAACACGTTTCTAATGAGCAATAATTACAGGTTTAAATAGCTGGCACAATCAGTGTTCAGTGATTTCATTATTAGATGGCACCGTAATTTATGCTAATCCTGATAACGGTTCCGGATGAGAGAGGTCCAGACATAGGCGATTGCACTGCAATTATTTACACCCTGTATTTCTGAAACAATAGATATGGTAATTTGGAAATCAGATGACTATGATTTCATTTATTCTGGTAGGAAACACATGTAACAAGTTGTGTCAACAACCATAAAATTAAATAGGATTATTTGATTTCCAATTCTAGGTTTATTCCTTGTTAGCTTTCACTGCCCTAGACAACCCATGAATCAAAGGAAGTTTATTTTTGGAGACCTGGAATTAAAAAATTTCCTTTTTTTTAAGACTTTTTTAAGTCTTGCATTTGGATGTATGTTCTCAGTGCAAGCGAAAGCTTTCATGAGTCTGCTTTCATGTAGCTACCACCTTTGTAATTACTGCAAACACAGCCAAACCTTTCAATCTTCTCCAGCCATTCCTAAGTGACTGGGGTACTTGCTTGTGCCTTTTAACTCCACTGGGCTCTTGTTCAAGTAAGCCATCAGTAAACTGAATTTTCAAATCAAATTGTGCCAATGTGGTGGGTGGCAGGACATCAGGGGGTATATCACAGATGTTTTAGAGGGGAAAAGAAATGGAGGCTGGAGTGATTTCAGTATTCAGAGCGGTGAGAAAGCCTTTAGCAGGAGAACCTGTGCTTCAGTCTCAGGTTCGTTCTTCAGCACCGCAGTTGTGCCAAAAAGTTGATTAGGCTGTTCATGTGTTTAAAGCCCATGCTACGTGCTTCGGGTGACTGGAAGATCAGGTCTCTGGTGTAAATAAGTGAGGTAATAGCCTGTTGATTGTTGGAAGTTCCTGGAACAATGAGGACTCTGGTCTTTCTGCCAAAGTATTATTCACTGTAATTAGGACAATGAACATCACTAAAATTCTATTCACTGCACCTCTCATCTGTTCCTCTGGTGAACTTGTACAGTCTTTCTTAACACTTCAAACTTGAAAGTTGCTGTTGGTATTAGTGAAATAGATGTGCATGTTTTAGGAAGGATTTTTTTTATCCAAAATGTGGTCTGGATACTAATGACCAGTGTGTATAGATTGTATTTCTTTTCTGTGATTGCGCGGACTTTGCTGCAGGAGGGGGTAAGAGAAGGCATGCAAATACTGTGGCTATTCATGAAGAAGAGGCAATGAATGCTGAAGAGCTCATCAATTTGCAATATTTATATCCTGGTGCATCTTAAATAGTCTCTATCATCAAGTCTTCTTTTTGATGTGATAGAAGGTCTGGGTTGGCCCTTGTCATACATAGGTGTTGGCAGTGCCACAAGAATGGGGGAGTATCGGGGTAGCTGTGCCAGCAGCTCAGCAGTGTCTGGGCTAACAGGGCTCCTGCGTGTTACTGTCCGTCTGTCTGCTGCCTGGTGCTCTTGCTGGCTTGCTTTTGCTCACATCCTGGGCTGTTCAGGCCTCCTGGCACTGCCCTCCCCAGCCTCCTTGGTCAAGTAGCAAGATGAGGCTGGCCTGGGTGCCATACTTAGGAGGCTTGGCTGCTCCTGGGAAGCGGAGGATTGCTTTTGGGAAAGCTGAATGTTTGTGTAACTGTCAACTCCCAGCAGAAAGGATGGAAAATGACTGCTGAACAAGATAGTATAATCCACATGGTTGAGAGTGGACAGTTGGAGAAGCTTGGAAAATCATATCCAGAGGCTTTGGTAAACCTTATCTGAACTGCTCAAGGTGTTTAAGCTGAGACATCTCACAAGAAAGGCTTTTGCTGTGGTTTTGACACTTGCTACTTTCAGCATAGCTTGGATTTCTGATAAGACATTCTTTGTGGTATGTAATTTTCTATTTCTGACCATAGCTTGCCCTGGAAGGACAGAAGAACAGCAGCTGCAAAACAGACAGGTGAAGCTATAAAACCCTCTTACCCTAGCTTTTTATTTCTGCCAGCTTTATTCTTTTAGTGTTTTGGACATGTGAAGCTACAGCTTAATTCCCTCTTTATATGAAGAAATTTGCTTCTGTGTTTAGTAGAAATACAAATTGCTGGAGGAAGAAACCTGTTGGCAGAATACAATGTATTGTCAGTGTTAGGATGGTAGCTGTCGAAAGCAGACCTCATTGTAATCAGCTTGTCTTAAGCTTTATATGCAACCCATTAACATTCCAGCTTTGACTTGTACAATACCAAACCATGTTTAGAAAAGGAACACTCCAGTGTCTTGATCTCTTCCAGGAAAGTTTCTTCCTTTACAAGCTTAATTTATAAATACAGCAGTTAGTTCCACAGAGCCGCATCTTGATTTCACAGGGTAACATTCTGTGTTTATGTGCTGAAACCAGTGAATGTAAACCACTCCATGTTGGAGACATACAGCATACAACCTAGAGCAAAAGGGTCTGCTTTTGTCATGGTTAAGATAAACAAAGACTTAACTGGAGGAAACATCTCCTTTCTGGAGCTGTTTTATGTGGAAGTTACAAATAGCTTTTTTGCTGTGCAATATAAATAGTTTTTCAAAATGCTAGTGTTGTGCTATTGATATTTAAGATCACCTCGTTTATCATCTTGGCGAGTAACAAAGTTATCTAAGTTCATGGACTCACTTCCTAAAGTGGATAATAATAAAGAGCAGAGAAGAAACAACATTTTAAAATACAATATTAGTAAACCTTTGGACAAGAGTAAAGATTAATTTGTACATAGTAAAAAGGTTTCATAATGTTGAGGAAATGATCTGGTCAGGGGTCAGGTGTGCAGTGTGGGGAACAGAAAAGAAACTGTATGAATGCAAGTGGTGGTGAGTGTCATGCAGAAAAATACTCTATGCTAAAATGTCAGTAGTAGATTATCTTATTTTTGCATGCATTTGGAGAACCAAGATGGAAAGCAGGATTAGGTTGGCCTCTTGAGCTGTGAGTGAAAAATGTGAAAAGCAAATAATTTCCTTGGAAGGAAAGGTATAAATCTTACCCTTGCTTTCTCTGCAATTTATGTGAACTCTGTCAGGAAAAAGAAAGGCAGCTCAAGGAGTCTAAGCTTACTCAAGCTGAAGAAGACAAGGTAGTTTCCAGGGTTAGAAAGAGGAGCTGATCTTGCTCACAGGGAAGCACAGGCGATAGTCAAGAGGCTGTGGAAGCACACAGAGATGTGGTGGGGAGAAGCAGTAATTTTTCAGTATTTGCCTTTGTCCCTCATGTCACATAAAGGTGCCAAAATAAACATGTTTGCCATACAGAGTGGTCAAATTTTCCATGTGCATCAGCTTCACTTGGTGTAAGTGCAAACAGCTGTGATGGGAAACTGGGAGTAAATGTAGATACTTAGGGATGTTTAAGAGCTTATGAGAAGGAGAAAGATAACGTCTGCATTAAGAATGGAATAACTTGTTTACTTTTGACCCTGAATACCATGCAATCTATGAAATTAGTAATATTGCATTATAATCTCATTTAGAAGGTTTCCTCAAAGATAAAGTAACAAAGATTACCAAGAGTAGTAACCTTCAGAAATGAATAACATCCAGCTGAAGCTAAAAGACTTTTTTTAACCTCTAAAGCAGTGTCATGTAGTACATTTCTGGCTGTTTGAGTGATGTGAAGGATTCCTGTTTGTTCTCACAGTATTTGGAAGTGAGTCAGGAAAATGGATAATACATTTTATATGAACATTATACAAACAAAGAAGTATAATATGAATGTTTAAATGAGTGCTCAGGTGTAGGTCATCAAGAATGCATGTTTACATTTTTTGGGTGGATTTCATTAAAAAAAGACAAGGAATTGTTTGCTCAGGTGTCTTCTGCAATGGATGAAGTAGAAGGAAAGAGTGAAGATAAATATTTTGTCTCTCTTTTTACTGATCATTTTATGAGAGAAGAGCTGCTATTTTTGAAAGGATGTCTAAGGCTCCATGTCTCCAATGCACATCAGCACCTGACCTACTTCTGCTGTGGATAGCCTGGGGACTAGTTTGATTTATTTCTGATGGTTCTCTAGGACCAGATGCTGGGTTTGGCATTGGAAGACATTGGACAAGATTTGAGGAAGGTCTGGCAAAACCCCCTCTGCAATATGGTACATGGGCCTGCTTTTGGTACAACTTAACCTGGCACTGCTTCAGTTTGCTTCCACTGACATCAGTTGCTGGTTCTCCTCATGCACAATGTATGCAAGAACAGATCTGAGCTTTATGTTCAAGTTGTTTTGTTACCCAAATCCATTTAGTTGAAGGGGAGATTGGACTATTGGGAGGGGAAAATCCACCACCCTGCTGCTTTGACCTTCCTGTGGACTGCATTTTCAGGACAAGAAATTGAAACAAAAGGATTGCTAATAATTCAGAGCAGAACTCTTGCATTCTCTTCTGTAGTGGACTTGAAAAATTTTATGAAGTGGCAGAAATTGTTTGAGTTGACCTTTTCCCCCCTGACTTTTCCAACTCTTTACAGTATTGCACGTTGTACTTCTCTCATCCCTTTGACTGAAGACAACTCTGTTGGGGATTCCGGCTTCCTTACATCCAGCTCTTTCTCCCATCACAGTCGTGCCTAGATGTAGACATTTTGAGGAAGGAACAACTTTTCGTCATGTGCCTGAGTGTCTGTCACAATAGGATGCTTCCACCTGACGGGTATCCAGCAGCTACAACAGTGCAAATAAAATGTAGTAGCAGGAACCGCAATACTCATTTATCCACCGTTGCTACCTGAAGGAACTCTTGAAAATATGGCCAGGATGTACCAAATCCTAGCCTTGGGCAACCCCAGGATACCATCATTGATGCCAGAACGTTTTTCCTTTTGCACAGTGCAAAGGAAAGCTTAACACATGAGGCATCTGTCAGAGAGGAAGAAAGGGAGAATGAGATGAAATGTTTATGACTGTTGTGTGAATAAAAAGAAAAAAAATGAAGGCATGGTCTAGGATTAGAATAAGTAAATACGTTGCTATATTTGTGAATATTGTACGAACAAAAGTTATCAATTGATTCTACTTTGAGACTTTGACTTTTTAAAGCGAGAACATTCATATGTTTTATGTTGTTTTAATCCCTGGTTTAGAGCAATTCAACAGGAACTCCAAAAATGCATTTTATATTTTTTTTTTTTTAAGAAAAATGTATTTCTCTTGCAATTTTTTCTCCTGGCCATCTTTAAGAACCTGAAATTCTTTAGAATTTCAAAGATGTAGACTGGCTCACAAGCAAGAGACCACTGCTGTTTTAAAAGCAATTTAGTATTAATACAACTTATTTTTGATGCAAGATGCACTGAATGGCTCAGAGAATTAGTAAAAAAACACCTTTGAAGTCTTTAATTTCTTTATTTCAGTATCTAATAGGGCCCAGTTTTATAAAGACGGAGGTTTGTGTACTTCATTTAAAAAAACCCAAACCCTGTAATTAGCATTAATTATCCTTTCTGGAGAGGTCTTTGGAAAAAAGCCAAGGATTAACTGAAAAGAGGAACTGACATGCCTTCTCCTCAGGGGTTGCCCGAGTTCAGCTTGGAGAGATTCTGTAACGCAATGTGGGACCTTTACACTGGCCAGTCCCTGTAGGAGTTGGATCTTTCAGTGAAGCAGCTACATGTTAACATCTGGGCTTTTGTTTGTTTTTTTGGTTGGTTTTTTTTTTTTTTTTTCTTAACAATCAGCTAGACTGGAGGCTCTTCAGTGTGGAGAACAGGCTTTCCTAACTTCTTCCAGTAAGGTATTCCTCCTTCTCTGTTGTGATGTCTATCTATAAAATTTCCTACGTGAGCCTTACAGTATTTATTTAAAATTATATTTCCTGTGTATACCACTGACACAAGTCATATGAATGTGATGTAATTTTAAGGAGATAAATATTTAGAATTGTCTGCCTGTGTGAAATGCATTTAACTAGATTCTTGCCCCTTAAAACTCTTCTGTTAACTTTGGAAAGTGTTAATTACATTTATGCCTTCCACTCTATTAAGTTTCAGGTGTATTATGCAGCAGAAAAGAAAACCGTTCAGGATTGCACAGAAGATTGCCCAAAGCAGAGCTGTGGCAGAAGCATTGAAGCAATCTACTTCAGGATTTCTATGTGAAAAGTTATTTTGAATTATCTGTGGTATTCTTAAATTATGTGAGAAGGATTTGTATTGTATGAAATCTTCTTAATGAAGAAAAGATTCCCCCTTGCTCTGTAATAGTAGCTCTAGTCTAGAAACCTGGTGGCATTCTCACTGCAGAGCAGCTCAGAGGAATTTTGAAGTCTGAGAAATGAAACTTCTAAAGGGCTCTGTGTGTGTGTGTATCACCTGTGCTTAAGGGACTTGAAGTCTTGCACATACTGTGTTTCTGAGCAAATAAATCCCATTGAGTGACTGCATAGATCAAAAGTAGTTGTTTGCATGGCTTCTGCACCATATCCCCTCCAATCTCAATTCTCACTTGGCGAAGGAGAGGGACTGCCCTAAGCTCTAATGCAGTCCATGGCCAAAAATTAATTCCCTTTACCACTTTTATTCACATCACTTAATCAACCTTTGTAGCACAAATACTGTAGTGTAAACAATTCTCTAGATAATAAGTAGTCTTTTTTTCTTTTCCTCTCCCTGGAGGGATATTTTGCTTTTGTTATTTAGGCAACTATAAAATATCTGTACCAACTTTTAAAGTGCAGAAACATTGAAACTGGTCTTCAAATACAGTCATTCATGTAAAATTGTCATGGTAAGCCTACCCATGCTGTCTGTGTTGCCTTAATAAAATGCCTCTAAAGTAACGCTTTTGTGAGTGGGGAAAACATCTGCAAATCCTTCTACAAGAGGACTCAGAGGATTCAAGAGGAGCCTTTAGGAAAGGTCTTCCCAAACAAATTATTCTCCTGAGCTGGGAATTACATTTTACTACCTCTTAAAGTGATTTTTACTTCTGATCACCTTCCTTAAACATATGGAGTCCCTTTCTCCTTAACTTGTTCTTTGTTTTCTGTGTTGAGTCCCTGCTGCGAAAGGTCTAAAATGTCAGCAGCTCCAAATGAGAAGGCATCTTAAAGACCAGTATTGCGAGACTTTGTAGGACAAGGCTCCAGTGATATCACTCCCTCAAGTTTTTCATCTGAAGCTATTTGAGTATTCATTTCCTTGTTGGCAGTTTGTTGTTTGGTTTTGGTTTTTTAACTCTTCCTTCCTACCACCAGCACCTTTCTCCTGGCTTCTGCACGTTTACTCTCATAAAATCAAGGAGCAGCTCTATACCTCAGATATTGTCCAGACTCCTTTCTAACTAGATGAGCAAAAGCCTTTCTAACAGCTGGGCAGAATGATGAAAGATAAACAGCTTCCATATGGAGACTTTAGGTATCGTGTATGCATCTGTAGTATCTTTTCCTTCTCTCAGGCTGTCATCTCATCCCACTACATCCTTTACCACTTCCATGGCTTTCTTGCGGCATATTGGCTCCAGCCTGTAGGTGCTGTAGCATATTTTTATACACATTAATAAAATGATATGAGATTAAGGATAGACCTTTCATGCTGGTCTATCTCCATGGCCATGCTATTTTAAAATTTTATGTTTGTTAAATGCTGTTTGATAAATATTATAAGAACATAACTGCTTCTGTGCCTGATACAAATATCTCGATATCCATTTTGCCATCAGTAATAAGATTACCTTTGGGGGTAGTTTCTCTTACCCAGCTGTGGGAGTTTAACACTACTAGAATAGTTGGACTTGATGATTTTAGAGGTCTTTTCCAACCTGGATGATTCCATAATTCTGTTCTATATTTACTGCTAAAAATAGGGGTTGCTGTTTACTGTGAAGTAGGTGGGTACCCTTTTCTTTGATACCTATGCTAAATTTATAACTCTGTCTTAAAACACACTGAAATTTGCTTGAGGCACTTCTGAAAGCTTTGCTAGAGCTCAGTTTAGTTTGACCAACAGAATGGCTAATACTTACTTGGATTTCTCTTTACATGTATCTTAGTGGGTCCCACTCTGATTTCCTTTATCAAAGTACTGCATTTAAAAACTGTCTTCCCATCCCATGTAGGTAGCTCTGATCTCACTAGGGAATTTTAGCTCTTTTAATCAAGCCATTTTTTTTCCAGAGCGGATTTCTGATTGTACAATGGCTCATAAATTGTCTTTTCTTAAGTAATGTTTATTTAGCAGCAAAGAAAATGGAGTAATTGTTAAATGGTGAGTATCTGTGCCTGTGAGTTTGCCAAAAGGGGAGAGGCAGAAGAAGCATAAGGGTGTGAAAGCTAGTATATGCCTTCAGGCAATTTTTTTAGTCTAACTGTGTAGGTTTCAGTTGGTCTTGGTTTTTATCTCACAGTTTTCTGTTATTCCAGTAAGTTAAAATTGTTCTAGCCCAGGTTGTTTTGCTCCTAGAAAAGTGAATGTACTCATTGTGCTAGATGTAATCAGCACAGGGAAATGAAAAGTATCTGGAAATAGGAATTACTCATGCTGGTAGTCCCATTTTTACTTGATTAAACTGGTTCTGAAACTGGCACAATGCAGCAAAGGATTCTGTGTGTTGTGGCAACAGAAGCTGACAGGAGTGTTGCTCTGCTATACTAAGGCTGCTTCTTGAGCTCATCCTTGGCTTCTTGCAGGTGCCGCATCCTCATCATCTGAGCAGAGGGTTTGTGGCAAAAGGGCGTGATCAAGGCCTTGAGCTAACGTGAAGCCAAACTCTGTCCATGTGCATGGTCTTCTGGAACTCAGTGTCAGGTGAGGATGGATGTAGCTGCAGTGTTGACAGAGGTGAGGGGTGGCAGGGCACTGCCAAGATGAACACAGGCTCTCTGTGTATGACAATAGTTGTTATACACTCTTCACTAAATATGGATTTGAAATTCTTCCAGCTGAATGCCTGTAAGGGTCTCCTGAGCAGACCTTTCATGCTGGTCTATCTCCTAACAGTGCCAGTGAGTCCTCACAGAGACTCCTTTAATTCCTGCCTGCACTGAAGTGCAAAACTTTCCTGCAGTAGTTTAATAGATAGATATTTGCCTAAGGGTTACTGAAAAGTCCCAGTGTGACACTGCTGGGAACTGGTGCATTTTCTATAGAGTGTGAACAGTGTCAGTACCAGCTTTGTTGCTTTCTCTGCAGGGATGCCCTTGTTTTAGAGGTCTTGTTTAGATCAGCCCTCCAGATGGATCAGTCATCAGCCTGTTGAAGTTTCCATAGAGATAGAGAGTTTGCTGACTGCTATTGTCACACCTGTGTTCTTGTCATGGCCTTTGTAACAGCTTCAGAGTGACTGAATTGGACCTGGATCATTTACTTTGCTTCTTCTGCCTCACAGAACAGCTTAGTTGTGTTTTTCTTCAAATAGGTGCTTATCTAACTCATATATAAGGAGGAAGTTTCTTAAAGATTGGGTTTGTGTTGTGGCATGGAAGTCAAGTTTATAAATATTTCAACAGACACCTATCTCCTTTGACGCTGTGCTGGTGGGTGTGGCAAAGTTGGCCTATGGTTGCTATATGTGAAGCCTGAGGGGGGAAATCTTTTTTCTGAGGAAGGGCGAGAATGAAATTGGATGAGGTGTGACTGCAGGTAAATGGAGTAGCTTTTGGTAAGGAGAACAGTATTATGAAATATTTGTTCATATAGATTTTAAGTCAAGACACGTAGGAAAAGCAGTGACATCTCTAAGGTGGTTTATGTCAGACTTCTGTAAAAATACACCATGAACCCAGCTATGTTTGGTATGTATGGTATCACCTTTGACTGTCAGTTGCTTGCTGTCCATCCTGGGCACAATTCATATGTATAAATGCGCCAAAGTGCTAAATCCTGTGGTAGCGGAAGAGGATGGCATGGTTCAGTCTTAGATGCATTTCTGAAGCACTCTGTGATAGCATTAAGTTACCTAAAAGCCAATCTGTGAGATCTGTCAGGATGCAGAATGCATTTTGGTAGCTTTTTCCCTCCAACGTTGTGCCTGGAGGTCCTACCACTTAGTATTTTGTTCATTCCATATGTAGATCAAAAGGCCAAAGAGTAAAATAGGAGGAGATATTGCCTGTCTCAAGGGGTCAGAAAGCCTTTCCACATTTGTCAAAATAACTGGCTTGCAGACTGTGCATCCTAGATAACTCTCTGGTTAAGTCGTGAAATGCTATTTTTCAAATACTGACTTCCACTTCTATGGCTCCTTTGGAGTATGAATTGTTGTGGTATATTTGAGGGGTATTTTTTGGTCTGAAATGAAATACAGCCTTATGAGGTAGTTACTTGTAATGAATGCTATCTGCATGGCTGAAAGGTAGAAGGTTAGGGCCTGAAGTTGCAGTTTACTTTTCTTTTTGAAGCTTGCTGGTTTGGTCTTTCACCCATATCATGTGTGATTTCAGCTCTCAGGATGCTTTCAGAATCCAAGAACTTGCAAGTATAGCAGCTCTGCTTTCCTCCTTTGTGTCATGACATCAAAAATTTCACTTTTAGTTTCAGTATTTCTATATTGGCCTTTTCAGAAGGAATAAGCAGTGGTGTAGGTGCTCAGTTGCTGAAATTAGTTCATTAATTTCCACCTAAAGATTAAATGGAAGTGAATGTCCATGTTTCCCAGGAGCACAAGATAATTTGGTCAATAGCCAGAGGGTTTGGCTAATAACTGAGCTTGTGGTGAACAGAAATAAACTAGTGCAAGATGCCTTAGAGCTATGGAAGCTATTAAGCCAAAATTTCTCTTAGGTTTTCCTGCTGGATCATCAAATTCCCCTGAAGTGAAAACTGTTGCTCTTGAGACTCATCAGGAGAACTATGAATTAAGGTCCATATTTACTGCATGGCTCTGATATAGGATTTTGGGAAATGAAAAGTATTAGCATTGTATTCATTACTACAATAGGAAAACAGTGAAAATATTCAGACAAAGCATGAAAAAAACCCAAGGAGAAACTTGGTTTCAGTCATAGGTTTTCAGACGTTGGTCATGGATGATAAAAAAATTCTTTAGCATATCAAACTGAATGCTTGGCAAGTGTTGGTCTTGAGCAATTCTGAATTTTCCAACAGTGCTGAAGATGCATCTGAGACCAACACTACCCTTGAAGGGTCTCAGCTTCCTATGACTGTTGGAAGAAACCAAATATTTGGTTTCAGTAGCTTTAATGCACTTTCTTCTGTGTGTGCCAAACAAAGTCCCAGTTCCCTGAGCTGTAATTTGCTGGCAGCAACACTTTGATGTTTCCTCAGAAGAAGTAAGGAAAAGTCTGCCTAAAGCTCACTTTTGTTCCTGGCAGACATCAATGCAAATATCTGAGTATTCTACTTCCTGTCAAAAAATGTGGGCTGAATTGTCATTCCCCTGGAATAAATCAAGTCTGTATATGGTATCATAAAAAGAACAGCAGGAATTTTTGGCTCTTGGCACAAAGCCATCCAAAAGGTGCCTCAATCTTTCTTTTGCTTTAGCTGCACTCATTCCATACCACTTGTTCAAGATAAACTCCCCATTTTTTTTATATTGGCCAAAAGTCTATCATTTGGTTTTCAAATATATGATTTATTGCCAAGCTCCTCTATTATCTTTCACTCTTATTTTCTTCAGTTATGCAGCAAACTTTTCATTACAACTGTCATTGAAAGTTTTCTGCTTAACTTTTGTCCTGGGTATCTGTGTGGAAGAACCCATGATAAATATTTTATGTAGTGTCTAACACCATGGTGCATTATCCATGTCATGTGCTTTACTCATTTCAAAAAGCCCACCTCTTCATTTGACTGTAATTCACATTTTCTAATATAAATTTTAATTTCATCATAGAAGTCCTTAATTTCCCAGGTATGCAGTTTACTTGGCTTCTCTTCTCAGGTTATTCTCTGCTCATCCCATGAGGATGGAAAAGAGCAATAGCCTCAGAATGTGGATGTGAGCTAGACTACCTGTTTTCTTAGTTATAAAGATAATTCTGTTTGCTTTGGATATCTCTAGTATGTTTTAGCTTGTATCAATATGGACTCCAAAACACCAAATATAACGAAGTCCAAATCTAATGTACCATAGAAAATATTTTAATTACCTTTATCTAAGATTTCATCCTTCAGTTCCACACTCTTATCTCCTGGGATTTGTGATAACTGGCTTCCTATTCTTCCCTCCCCTGCATCTCACCTATCTTGATTTAGAGAGAAATATTTTTTACCTTTATCTGTTTTGTAAAATTTTCCCTATCCATTGTCTAAATATATTTTGGTTTTCCTTTTAAGATAATACCCTAATACATAAACTACTTTAAAAAAAAAATAATTTTATGTCTTGGAGTTTTATTCCTGCCACCATTGATTACATCAACTCCACCTTCACCTGTAGATATGTGCATCTGTTCCCACCTGCACAAGATCAGATTCATGTTGTAAATCAGCAGACCTACATATCAGGTCTGGAGACAAGAGTATCATTAGTTCAGGAGATTCAATTCTACAGCCTAAATGATGTAATGATTTCCATAAAGCTTTTGAAAATAATTATACAACTGCACTTTGATGTATTTTTCTTTCCCAAGATAATGACCTTATTTTAAAATGACTGTTCTGATACAAGATGTATTGTAAGCAATGCAGATAACCAAGCCATTTGTTAGTGGGATGTGGGCTGCTGGTCAGTTAACTTTAGAAGTTGTAATGTTTTGTTTACATTAGTTGGAATAACCTAGATCTGGGATATAATATAATTTTCCTCTCAAAGCTTTGATATTATGGAGCTTTGGGGACGCTCTGTGTGCTATATGTCTCCATTAGGCACAGAGCAGGAATATTTTTATGTCAGTGTCTCTTTATTTTTAGGAGATGAGACAATGGAAGTAGTAATAACATGTGGAAGAAGGCCAGGTGACAAGAATAAAAGCCAGGGTCATGACAGAGTGTACCAGTTTGAAGCAGAAGCTAAATGTCACGTTTGGGACTAAACTGCCCTCTTAACACTCCAGTAAGGAACAATGAACCCAACAAGAAAAGGACATGTTTTCTGAACCCCTCACCCGAAGCTGGTTCTTAGCTGACTTACACAAATTATCAGCTTCAGAAAATGCTTTTTAACTTGATGTCAGTGCCCGTTTTCCAGGTTCCTAACCAAACTGGAGAAAGATTACATGTGGGAACACAAGGCTTTTTGCTAGTCTGGGAGTTTCTGGTTATTTGACTTTATCTGTTCTTTGTCCTGCTCACTTAGAGAAAAGGCTCCTTCCTTCAGAGGGAAAACAACCTCCAGTGTAGGGGGATGAGGTGGCCAGACAGAAAAAATTATTGTGCTTCTGTGTGGACACTTCCAAATGCTGTCTATGTTTCCAGCTAAAAAATATCATGAGCTGGGTTCACGTTTAGACTTTCCTTAACCATGATGTGGTGCTGACATGATCTCTTCCTAATTTCCAACCAGTAAAATTTCTCCTGTTGACTCTGTCCTCATCAGTGTGAACCACGATTTGTTTGGCTGCAGTTTGAAGATACTGGATTGGTAATTTTTCTTATATATGTATCCTTCCTTCTGAGCCTTTACATTTGCATTCATTCTTAAACTGTTTCTTCCTAATTAAATCAGACCTATTCAAACTCTGAAGGAGAAGAGCAAAGGTCAAAAAATGTCAGACACCCTTAACAACCTCTATTAAATCTTGCTAAACTGAAGGTGCTCTTACTTTCAGTCCAGAAATGGCATCTTAGATTGCAGTAATTGATGTGACCTCCGAATAGTCACATATTATCAAGAATTCCACTGAGCAAAAGAGGGAAGAATGGCATAAATGCACTTAACAGAAACTGCTCCTTAGTCCAAGTCCTCATACAGCACTGGGAAGAGGAGTATTTTATCACTCTGTGCAGATTTGAATGTAAAAAGTGGTAGAAATGAAGTCCACCAAATTTGCCAAATCTTCACTGGGATTTATTTTTAAGCTGGAGAGAGAAAGCAAAAACCACTGTGCTGCATTCAGTCAACATACCAAAATTGTGCTCTCTGTGTACGGAAGGGTTTGTTACTCTGTGAGGGAGAGTCAAGCTGCTTGGGCCTGAAACGCTGCTAGTAGGAAACTCTGAGACTTCATTTAATTTTAATTGGCATAGGCTGTCCTGTGTGTTAAAAATAGCAAGTTAGGCAAATGGAAGGCTCTTGCATCAACATTTGATATGGATACTTTCCTGGCAAGTCTGAGATTTGGGGTTCAAGTTGGTTTATAATTTTATATTTAGAGAGGGGAAGATCTTGCCTCTGGAAGCAGTGCCTGTGCCCCTAAGGAACACAGAAGAATGGATAGAGCCTTTTAGCTGCTGGAACTTGAGGATGTACTTCAGCCAGGAGTGCAGTAAATAATCTGATTCTCTTTCTTTTACCCTCATTTTCCCAAGTCCTAAGGTATTTAGTGAGTTGGGGTAGAAGAGCATTTACACCTGCTGCTCGGTGACTGGGAGCATTCCCAGCTTCACTGACAGCTCCTGTTGCTGGATGTCACTAGAAGCAGCAGAATTTGCAGCAGGGTCAGAATAAGTCTCTAAACTCAAGTAAGGTGATTGCCATGTATGTGTGAGCAGAGGCTCCAAGGCCCAGCCAGCTGAAATGACACCCCAAGAGCTCCTTCCTTTGAGAGCACAAGAGCTCATTTCATTTCCAAAACACACCCATAATAAACTCATTTTTTCATTGTTTAAAATGTTAATGAATGTGATGAGAACATGGAAATAAGTAACACTGTGCTTGACAAACTCTAGTCTGCAAAATGAAGACCAAACACAGGTTATGGTTTGAAGCTGATAAGAGGTTTAGAAGTGGAGACTTCAGGGACTTCTTTTTTTGTTCCATTTGTTTGGGGTTTTTTTCCTGGGATTTGACTAATAGACACTTTTACAGAGTTAGAATTATATTTCAATGATGCGAGTAGTGAAAATCCAGAACTTAGGTCATTTAGGCTTCAGAAAACTGTGGAACAAATTTTTCTGAAACACTAAGTTGCTTTCCAGGTCTTTGAAGCCACAACATGGCACTAAGGCAGCAAATTCTTTGTGATTCTCAAGACTAGCAGGAAGAGCTAAACCATCCCTAGTGAATTCAGAAAGAGTGGTGATGAATTCAGGTGGTTTGTGGTACTTGTATCAACACCCTCCTTGGTGTTTCTACTAGATGGCGGTGATCTGGAGGAATCTCTGGGAATGTGCTAAATTACCCAGATACTGGAATCTTTTTCCACCTGAAGTAGTGACAGCAGAGAAAGGAAAGACTGAATACATCTAAAAAAATAATTTTTAGCCCAAGCAGTCAGTGAGGTGTGAGAATGATTGGAGTAAAATAAAAATGTTTTCTGACAGGAAGGAATGGATTGGTTATGTGCGGAAGTAAATCAGCTGCATAGAAGTTGAGTATATGGTGAGAATCAGCTACGTGGAAAGCAACACTCCCTAAATGACCTTTAGATCCTCATAGCTAAAGGTTCATCAGTTTGAAATTACTGTCTTGGATGAAAATGGCAAACTTAGCATGAGCCTCTGAAAATATAAGAGTATTTAAAAGTAGCTTTCTGAGCACTTGGATAGAAGGCTGTTAGTAAAGACAAAACCAGTTTGATAAAGGAGAAATGAAGCTGCCTCATCCAAGCATGTATAATAGCTATCACCATTCAATACGGCTGAAAGGTTTTTCCTGCAGCTAATGGAAAATTCAGCTTCTAGGGTGTCACTAATTTTGATAGAGATTTCAATGTCTTCAGTTGTCTCACACTGAAATGGGATGTGCAAATATTCTTTCATGGTCTCTTGTTTTCTTGTGTGGTAAATCCAAAATTACTGACCCTTGGTGCTAGGACCATGTTGCTGATAGTTGCTTAAAAGGTTGCCTGTGGAAAACCTAATTTCTGTCTCCACTTCAGAGTCCCATCATGTAATTTAATGTCTTTTCCTCCTATTGACATCCTTGGGAAAAGTAATCTTCATTCTGAGACCTAGATTTTTTTAGTTAAAACCAAACAAAAAGTCTAAACAAAACCCACACAACTTATTGCCTTTTCTATTCTTCTCATCCTGCGTTTTATGTAACATTTTCTTATATTCCATTTGGTTATAAATGGAATTTTAGGTGCCATGTAGTAGTAACTGGCTAAGGCTCATTTGCGATGTGATTTCCACCCTTGTGTCTAAGGGTCCACTGAAATCAACAAAATTTCAGAAGCATTAGGAACTTTAATACTCTTAATCTGGACCTAAGTGTTCATGCATTAAGAAGGACAATAAAGTCCAAATATTTATTATAGGATGTCAAAACATGAATGCTGTAGGATGCTTAGAACCAGTGTAACCTCTTTGAAGCCACTGGCGTGATTCTAACTTTCATGGGGCTTATTACCCAATACTTGCAAAGAGAGGGCTATGACAATCAACTTCAGACCCCTTTTTAATACTTCTGTTTGAACTCTGCACTCTGCAGAAGTGTGGGGTTTATTTTAAATTTTTGACTCATTTATTTGTGCACTTCAGATACAGCATTAATATGAAATGCTTGTTACTTCATGCATGCTGACGACACACTTAGATTATTGCATGCATTGTAAAGTTCAGTATTATTGAGAAGCTCTGCTCCACTTCCTTTTTTACTTTAATCAAAAAGCAGAGCTAACTCAATCAAAAGCTGTTTCTTAAATTAAAAAAGACAATGCACAAGATTCATCTTTCTCTGGAGCCTAGAGTGGGATTCCTGGAAATGTTAGACCAATTATTTCTTAGTGACTTAAGAACAGAAACTGTGGGCAGCATCATTTAGCTCTTAGCCTTTCTATTCAGGAGTTTTATGCAAGGTCTCAACTAAGGCCGTGAGTGTAGAGAACCAGCACAGGTGTGATGTATTCTGGAGCACGATGATCAAAGTTTTAGTTAGACATGGAACTGCTAAGAGTAAGAACAAGGTGACTTTTTTGCCTCCTGCTAAGTAGAGGGGCTCTGCATAGGGGCAGCTGAGGGGGAACCAGAGAAGCTCAAAATAATCAGAAGTGTCCCATAAACATCTTACCGTGATCCTTGTTGCAAAGCAAGTATCATGTCTGTCCCTGATGCAGGGTGTGACTTCATTGCCCCAGTTTTGTTGATATATTTATTATCTGCTTTTAAACAAGACCTAATGGCTTTTCTGGATCTTCTTCTACCTGTTTTTTTCCCTTTGCCTGCTTTTCTAGAGCAGGATGCAAACTGGTTTTCTGTTTTACATGCTGCAGGGGACACTGCTGCCATTGTTGCTCATTGGTAAGCATTTTTGTCCATAATTCTCTTGATGACAGTTTTCTTTGTTAGGGGTCTGAATGAGGGATAAGTGTATTATAGGAGGTGAATGTAAACTTACCTTGTGATGTAGCAAGAATCTGACAGCCCTGTCAGCTGCAAGGATTATAAAGTCACCAAGGAGTGCTGTTTTCTTTGCTTCATCCTTCTGAAGTGCCAGGGCCCTTGTGTTAAAGCAAAGTATGTTCTGCAGCTTGCATGAGTTGCAAGGATTCACAAGTTTTTAAATGTGCACTTAATCTGCACATTAAATATTAAAGTTCCTCATGACTGGGTTACTGGGTTTTAAATTACACATCTCAACATCGCAAACTGGTTCTTTAAATGACTGCACTTTTATTGTCTTGTTATGCAAAGAAAAAGATATCAAGCTTTGTTAGAGCCCCTGACAGTCTAGAAAATCTGTGAGTTGTTGGGCTTGATATCCCAGATTTTGTTCAGACAGTTGTCTTGCTGTTCAAATAATTACATTGCCCAATAAAACCAGAGAGAAAAACAATTTTCAGAAACAACAATTTGAGTTGGCCAAAGGGTAACTACTTTCATTATACACAGGGGAAACATGAAACCTGCTTGTATTCCAGGAAAAGAAAGGGATCAGAGTATTCTGTCATAGATGTAATACTAAGAAAACAAACTTGACCTCATTAGAGGTCAGCACAGGATTTTTTCTCCATAAATGTAATGAACAGGACTCTACATAGTCACAAAAAAGGACTTAGTATTTGTCAGTATATTCTAGAGGCAAAGAGGGAAAACCTCTTAGTATTGAGGATAGTAAGATATGCTGTTCATCCTGTGTTATACTGGGATGAATGCCATCTGGTTGACTGCAAGGAAATTTGAGAACTAGTGTTTCAGCTTTGGCAATGGAGTAAAACCTCAGTTTTCCACAATCTAGAGCCAAAGTCACCTGGGTCTAGTTTGTTTGGAGACTTAACCTGCTTTACCTCTTGAAACAGGCCTCTCCAAAGTTTTAATTGTCATGGTGAGAGGCTTTTTCCTGCAAAGTGGCAGCTGAGAAAAATGCCAGACTTCTTTGCAGCAGATCTAATATTGGCGTACTCTTTGATGGATTATTTGTGAATGGTAACCTTAAGAAATCAGGAGGAATTATCCTTCATTGTCAGCATGATCATCATGGTGTCAGTGATTGTTCTTGGAAATATCCCACATGGCTTGACCCTGACAACTATACACGGGGTGGTGCAGTTCTTGCTTCAAAGTCGTTACATTTCTAATTAATGACATTGTACAGGTTTTGGGAGGAAAATGCTGTGTGATTATGTGGCCATGTTTTCTTCTGTGATAACTCTATGCATAAAGTAGCCTTCTATCTTCCTGACTGCTCCAAGTAGGAATGACATGTTCACAACTGAAGACCATTAAGAAAGAAAACCAGCAGAAGGACTTAGAGTAATGAGGTTGGGGATGACATAATTGATGCAATGACGAAAGGAAATGATTTTGGTAGCTGGTGTTTCCAGCAGCATTGACAAGTGAGTGTAAAGTTACAACGACAATGTAGTTTTAATATCTTGGCAACAGCTCTGGCAGGCTGGCCTAAAGGGGTATGCGGAAGGGGGTCCCTCAAAGTGGAAAAGGGAAGCAAAAAATGTTTGCAGTTTCACTGGAATGATTCTTTCAGTTTCAGCTGACCCTGGAGGTAGAGGCAGAAAAGACAGATAGAATCATAGACCCACTTAGGTTGGAAAAGACTTCCAAGATCACAGAGACCAACCTTTGACCAAACACCACCCCAACTAAACCATGGCACTAAGTGCTACGTCCAGTTGTTTCTTGAACCCTTGTAGGGGTGGTGACTGCACTACTTCCCTGGGCAGCCCATTCCAATGCCTGTCCATCTCTTCAGTAAAGAAATTCTTCCTGATATCCAACTGTCCAACCTGAACCTTTCCTGTCACAGCGGGAAGCCATTTCCTCTTGTCCTGTCACTGGTTGCCTGGAAGAAGAGCCCAAGCCCCACCTAGCTACACCATCCTTTCAAGTACTTGTGGAGAGTGATAAGGTCACCCCTGAGCCTCCTTTTCTCTGGCTAAAGAACCCCAGATTCCTCATCTGCTCCTTATATGGTTCACAAGAAGTGGGAATATACAGAGAGAGATAAATAGCTCAGTAGAAGTGAGGTACATTTGCAACTCCTTGGCATGCACTGCACAATGGCAGCAGCAGGACTTGGACAGCAGATTTAAAGGGAGGTATTTTGCAGAGGGGAAGAGGCTGGACCCTCATTCCATACCCAGGGGAGAGAGGCTGGCCGACCTAGATTTGAGTGATCTGAACACAAAAACAGCCAAACATTCCAGTGTCGGATTCTCCCCTTCATTTTTTTAAATGAAATTACAGGCATTGAACCCAGCAGCTGAAATGCCTGCTGAATGAGTTTCTTTGTAGATAGAAGGAAAAATCTGTAGTCTGAAAAAAAACATTATATGTGACATCTTTGACAGAGGGCTCATGAAATCACAGGGAACATGAACAGAATATAGCACTCGGGTTATCCTGTCAGCCCACCTTCATTTTGTTACCACTAACTGCCTCATTCCTGGCCAGCCACTATGCAGAATCACAAAAAAAAACCAAACCCCAAACCCCCCATAACAAAAAACTCCATATAAAGATTTTCTGCTAGGTGAACTTTGTATAGAAAAGCCTGGAAATATCACACTTGATTACCTGAAACTGCTTATGCTGCCTGCAGCTGAAGAGAGTGGCTGTCATCTTGCAGTGTGTGATTTGAGGTAGGATTAGATCTGCTGTAGATCAGCAGCCACTAGGCTGACCGTAATTCCATAGTATGTGGATGTTACAATGGTGAATTGCCACATGCTTGGCACTCCTGGGCAGTGCTAATGGATCTGCCTGGAATACAATCATCTTGTGGTTAGATCGGTTTCCTCAGAAGAAAACTAAATAGAGGGTGAGAGTAACAGAAAACTGCCTTTGAAATAACCTCTGACAGTCTGCGGATTTCTGTGACATCCTTATGTTCCCACTGCACAGTCAAGGGTGTAGTTTATAGCTATTAATGTGGGTGGAACTATTGTTGAGTGTTTTAACTCTTGTTCTGTGATGCAGCAGATGCTTAAGGTGCAGGTATCTGTATATTGTTTGTTCCCACTTTTCTGGCATAAGGAAATGCTGCTATCGTGCTCCTGGGGAGAGCTGGGCCAGGAGACGTCAGTGGTGGAGGAACAGGAAATCTCAAGTGTGGCAAGAGCCCAGCTGCAGTCTCTGGCTGGAGAGGGTCCAGCACACATGCAAGGCACTGCTTCCCTGCGGTGTTTCTGGTTGCCATACACTGAGCACTCTCTCCTGCAGAATTTCTGCAAAATGTCTTAGGCAACAGAGGGGTCTACTTCTTGCTTCAGGCTCTTCTCCCAAGATGAGGGGATTAAAGAATAACATGTTCAAGATACTGCCATCCTTCCTTTAAATGCAAATCAAGGTGGTTAATGTAGTTGCATAAAAGATGTCCACCTAGTTAATCACACATCAAGGTGTTGATCAAGTGAAGCATTTTCTAGCAACTTGTCTTTGAGATGAAATAAATAATTGTAGCTGACCTTCAAGCAGGAAAAAAAAAAGGTAATGCTCTCCAAATTAGTACCACATATTGGTTTCCTTTTAGGGATCAAGTTGCAGCCTCAAGTTATTACAAAGATGATGGACACAACTAACAATTCCTTCAGTTAGTCACCTGTAAGACTCTGTGAGGGAGCATTGACAATTTCCTATTACTTCTACTTTGCATGACCTGGTAGTAACCTGACCAGTTCTCCTTAGGCTCCCCATCAGTAGGAGTCATAACCTGTGTCCTCTTGGACAGGTAAGTTGTGATGAAGATACACCAAATCAGTTGTAATGACACTAACATCCATTACTGATTTTTTGTTTTCCATTGATTCATGGATACACTTTTGCATAGGAAATCCCAGCAGAAGAAAAAAAAGATGGTTTGCACAGAGCAACTCTCAGGTTTTACTTGAATTTGAAATCTGAAATTGGGAAACCCTGGTGCTACCAGCTGGCTGGAAATACATCGGTGATGCTTTTCAGACAAGAGTGCAGTAGCTTTGAATCTTTGAATTAGGGAGCACAGGTAAGTCAAATGAGATATTGAAAATTTCAAGTAGACTGGTCTCAGTGTTTCCTTACTAGACTCACTTTAAGAGTACGCTATAAGCTACTGATCTGAGGCACCTCTAGCATTTCAATAGCAACTGTGGGCAATATAAAAAAGCCTTGTTTAATATTTTTTAAATTTTAGTCTCTCTCTTTGGATGTATATCTGGTGATATCTAAAATATTTACTTAAGTGAATAGCATTAATAATTTTTACTGGAAGAAAAATCCAGTACAGTAAATCCCTGTATGTGAAACTTAGTGGATGATCTGACAGATGAGAAAATCCACTGGTTTTCACCTCTGCACAGCATGATTTTTCAAACAAATCTTTGCATTCAAGTCAGTCAAATTCAGGTGAATACATCTGTCAACATTTGGTCTTGGTCATCTTTTCTCGTACTTCATTATTTCCTGGGCTCAAGCCCCGACAATATTTAAAGTGAAAAGGGTAGCTAGAGATTTCTGGTCAGTTATGAAGAACAAGAGCCTATTAGATGACCCTACCAAATGTAATACCTGGCTAATTCTTTTTTTTCCAAGGCTAGCTGGGAGCTTAAATGTCTCTCTTACTTCATAAGTCATCTGATGAAAAGAAGCCTTTCCTCACCAGGATAGAAGTAGTTGTACCTAATAGTGCAGATATAGAAAAAGTCCTTTCACCCACTATGTCATTATGTGTAGGTATGCTAAGAGGATGAACATACTATAAAATGTCCACTTTTGTGGAACTCTGCATAATATTCTGCTTTAAGTCAAAATTCAGAGAAATCTGACAGGCTATAAAGTACAATTAAAACTGAGTACATCAGTAATAAGGAGCCACAAAGCATGCATAATCATGAGATAAATGACCTCAATGGACAGATGATGATGAGCCAAGGAGAAGCCAAGGTCAATTATCAGAACTTCTAATTTTAATGCTATAATTAATAATGAATATTTCAACAAAGAATGTTTAAAGAATAATTGTATTCTGGTATTAAAACCTGTTAAACGTTAAACTTATGCAATTTATGCAAATGAATCTGATAAGAAGAGACAATTAAGGTTTATAATTAACAGATAAATACAAATGATCCAGTGATGAAGGTCTTGGTTTCTCCTCTGTCTTATGAGACAATGTAATTGATTTTTATAAATGCTAATTTATATGCACTGCTAACCATTAATACATTGAAGAGATCATTTATTAAATTAAAGATGAATAGTGGTATATGCAAAGATAGTACCTGAGTTTTCAACATCCTAAAGATGAAAAGGAAGCAGAAAAAACCCAAAGCTTTGAATGATTTTGCCTTGGATTTTTTTTTCTGCCAAACAACTTTTGACATGCCAAGTACGAGGTATAGGAAAAAAAGTTTAATGGAGACAAACAGTCTTTGTTCAATAAGTCTTTACGTGACAGTAAGAGGGACTTTTGGCACAATGCTTGCCTTTTAACATTTGTTCTCATGGACTAGAAGTAATGTGCATTCTTATTTTGCTTTGCTGTGCTCTTTCTTTGTGTTCTTGTATAAGAAGATGACACATTCACCCTGGAATGAAGCTGTTTTTAGCAGGGCAGGAGGAGTTTTTCAGGATAAGTGTGCTCACTTGGCATTCTCTCACAGTCACCTCCTTGTTTTCTGAGGTGTTACATTGACTCTGTGCTTTTTTAAGAATTACTGACTTCTCCTTTTAAAATATATGATGGCATTTTGCCAGCTCCTGTATTTATGAGTATGTATAGTAAGTTTCTCTCCTTTCATTTGAATCTCAGTATTAGTGGGAGTTTTGAACCAGCTATAAAAAGGGATGCATTTTACATTATATTTTGTATCCACCCCCAGAACAGTAATGCTATTTAGCTTTGCAGGAGCAGCTGCAAACAATAGTTACAATTAAGTGTAGCTAAGACATTGACAGCTCTTCCCTTCTGCTCCTTTATTTTCCAAGGGTGAGGTTGTTGGCTGAACTGCAGCAAAGCAGGTGCTTGCAAGGCATCTCCAGGAAAGTGGCTCCCAATGGCCCAAAGAAAGCCCTAAAGGGTCAAGGAAAGGGAAATGAAGAAACGATGCTGTGGCAGATTTGATTACCGCTACAGTTAAATTTCAAACAAAAATATAAGCGATCTTTGCAATATCTAAATATAACTGCAGTCTATTTTAAAGCATGCTTAGTAATTTTTCTCCCTGATTTTCTCCCGACTTCTGACTTCTGTCCTTAGCATTGTAGTCTGCTGAATTGTGCTCTGTGGAACTGGCTCAGGAGGTCAACACTACTAGAGCTTCAAAAAGTATGGAAACTTTTGCAGGAATAGGCAAAATTTACACCTACTGATGCAATCAGTGGAAAATCCATGGTCTTCCACTGGGGAGTGATGTGGTCTGCGGGATGCAGAAGGGCTTCTTGATCTAAATCCATGCAGAAAAGACATGCATTTGTTTTCTGCCCCCCAGCAGCTGTGGTACAGCCCAGGGTATTCTTCTGAACACATTTCCGGTGCTGTCGCAGCCAAGTAAGGAAAAGCACGCTTATCTTGTCTTCTCACACAGATCACCTTCTGACACAGATTAGCTGGGAATATTCACCATAAATCAGAATTATGGCCCTCTGCTTCTAGATATCAGTATGCTTCTCCCAGTTTCTGATTTCCTTGAACGAAAAGCACTGTTGACTGTGATAGTTCTGCGGTGTCTAGCATGGTACTGACATAGGCATTATAGAATAAGTGCATTTAATTTCAGTGGTACATTGAAGAAATATCTGTTCCCTAGTTGTTGTACAACAAACCCAAGTGGTAAGGCAGAGTTTGTTCAGTCACATGCCGATTTTCCCTCCCATGGGAGTTCCATATTTAGTCATATTTTAGCCCCCTCTGCAAAGTGTGGTGATGGCGAACAGTAGCCCCCTGTTGCCAGCTCATCAAGTACATCAATACTTGGAATAAGAGAATGGTAAGCTACTTTTACTACATTTTTTGCACTGCTTTTTAGTCCTAAGTAGCCAAATATGTGGACAGAATGCATGATTAGGAGGGAGAGCTGTCAGAGCTGGACTCACTTGAGGCTTTTGGGGCTTCCTAAACCCCTGGTGTGGCCAGAGCCAGCTGGAGCAAGTCTCAAATAGAGGAGGGGGGTGTCTCTGTGCTGGGCACTGGAGCAGCCTGGCAGGTGGTGGGCTGCAGCCTTTTAGGTTCTGCCAGGTTTCAGAATGGCTTTTGTTGCTGTTGCAGTGATTCAGCACTTTGCAGTGTGTCCTAGTTTGGACAAATTTGGAGGAGAATATCCTCTGATAGAAGTCAGGTCGCAACCACCCCTCCCCCCAGGTTCGGGAAAAAATTTCCTCAAAGGAAAGTGAAAGAGATAACAGGCTATTTATTTAACAAACACACAGGTGGGGAATAGTAATGCTAAATAATGAGATGGATCTCTCTGTGGAGAGAAAACCTGAGAAGATTTCAGAGGTCCTCTGTAGGTGCGGTCTCTCCCCTCCTAGGAGCTGGTCGGCGAGGGGCCACCCCCCCCGGACCTCTGGGAAAATTCTCCTGATGTGTTCAGATGTTGTTGAAACAGTCCAGAAGAGAAGAAAAGAACAAAAAACCCAAAAATCCTAGGAAAACGAAATTCAACCCTCCGTCTCTCGCTGGGAGAAAAAGAGCCGAAGAAAAAAAAAAGGGTACCGCAGAAACAGAGGAGCGTATCTCCGTGTCCTTGAAACAACTGCTTTGAAAAGTTTTTTGTTTTCTGTCCTTCTCAGGCTCAGTTTAAAGACACAGACAAGATTGGTGGGCATAGGGTAGCGATAGGGGATACACATTATAAAGTCACCCCACGACACAGTGAAACCCCCTTTCACTGGGAAGTTGCAGATTGATTCTAGCAACAAGTGTCAGTAAAGGTCTAGAGAATAATTTTCTTGGGAATTTTGAGCATACAGCCTTTTTTTTTTTGTTTCCCAAGTCTTTAATGAGCCTTTATATAATTAATAGATTTGTAGTGAAAAAGCTTGTTTATTACCGTAATTTAGCCCGGTTCCGTGGGGTCCCGCAAGCCCACAGAACCTGGGGCACATTCGGTAATACAGTCAGGTGACAAAGAGGCAGGAAGGAGACTCACTTTTCATCCTGCTGGATGGTTTATTCCATGCTTACAGCCGAACTCCAAAGCAAATCTGAAACCTGATCCCGAGGGCCCCCAGTTTACACGGGGCCAGGGGGAAAGGTGGGATTAGGGAATGGGGACCAATGGGAGAATGCCAGGGGAGTGACGAGGCTTACAGCCAACCGGGAGATTCAAACCGGGACAGACCATACCAAGGAAACAAAGCATCCCAGGGGATGCTTCTGTTCGCCCCTAACCAAAGGCATCACCCCCACACTTGTTACCTTTGATTCTGAAGATGAAAGTCCAGATATTTCTGAAACATTTAATTATATAACAGATGCTTCCCTTGTATTAAGATTCAAGAATGTGGCTTTGATTAAAAAAAAAAAAAAAAAAAAAAAGAGGCAATTTCAGGACATTTTCTGAATGACCTACTATGTTTTCTATTCTTTCCTCTGCTCCCCCAAAAAGGCACTGGCTTTATAACTACCCGTATTCAACTGTGATCTCTCTTACAAACAGTCTCTAGAGCTCACAGCCTCTTCTAGAGGCGGACTACTCCCTGAAAACAATCAAGCAAAGACCAGGCTGAGGTTCCTATCCTTCCTTAATGATACAGGTTGCAGCCACACTGAGGATGTCTTTTCCATTTCTACTTTTATTGAAATCACATAATAAGGACTGTCTTTAAAATTACTCTTCCAGAAAAATAATGCTATAAAACGAAGGGCTTTTTATTTATCTGAACTGCTGTAGAGCAATATATGATTATACACCAATAGTCATAACAAAAGCATCCTAATAATTTGAAAGACATTTTCTGAAACTGTTGAATTCTTACATGTATATTGCACTTACCAGTCCTTTACATGTTTTGTCATGGTTTTTAGTTACATGATGGGAATTAAAATTACAGGTATTTAAATTTGGAAAACATTGGCACTTTGGAATTTGTCATATTACGTAAAAGCAGTATTTCAGAAATTTCCCGAGAAGCTGGAAATTGATTTAAATGTTTTTGGAAAACTTCTGTTTGAAATTCTGTGAGGGTACTAGCAATTGTTCATGCCATTTCGATTTTGTAGTTTACATAACCCATTTGGAGAAAACATCCTCTTTCTTCATTTCAGCCACCAGGAGACACTTGCTGTATAGAAGCAATAAGGTGTTCTAGTTAATATAAAGGAAAAGCTGACCAGAATCATTTGAGGAATAAAGTACAGCTGACAGCATTGAAATTGTTATAATGGGCTGTATTTTAGCCACCAAGTAAGCTGGAGGGAACCAGCAGAGGTCATTTAAGTCTGACACACTGCTCAAAGCAGGGCAAACATCATGAGTAGCTCAGATTGCTCAGACTGCACTGATCAAGCATGAACATCTATGCAGAGGCAGATCCCACAGCCTCGCCAGGCAGCCTTTTCCAATGTGTTACTGCTTCTATTGATGTTCTTTCCACCCTTATACCCCACTGGTATTTCTCTTGTTGCAGCTTGTGACCTTTGCCTTAAGTCAGTTGCTGTGCAGCTCTGTGGAGCAATCGGCTCTGTCTTCTTGAGCTGCTGTTGGTAATGGAAGCAGCTAGAGTGCTGCTTTAGCATGCCAGGAAGAAATGTCAGCTGGTAGTCCTTGAGTGCAACCAACAGGAGGGCTTCCCTAGGGTAACATTTTGAATGAAAGTTTCCATTTCCAAAACAATCTTTACATTTACAATTCTATTTAAAAAAATTATGAGATGTAATCTCAGCATTTCTGAATTTTTCCCAGAATTAAAAATAAGAACTTTTAAACATTTTGGAAACTGCTTATTCACATGTCTGAAAACCCCAGCATTTTTCAGGTTAGGTACAGACTCTTTTCTGCTAAGGGTGGTAAATGGGTGCAGGGCAGCTTATTGTGCCTTTTATTTATTCTTCTTCATCTCCTTGTCAAGGGTCTGCAGCTACAGTACAGAGCTAGACCAGCACTAGCTGGGACCAGAGCAGGATGGCTATGCCCCGATAGAGCAGTGCTTGGCCACAGTACTGATGGTTCCAGTTGTCAGCCAGGGCTAATGAGCTGGATCC
Source organism: Struthidea cinerea (assembly GCA_013397865.1). NCBI lineage: Eukaryota > Metazoa > Chordata > Aves > Passeriformes > Corcoracidae > Struthidea > Struthidea cinerea. The sequence continues at coordinate 665,080 of VZTI01006034.1, forward strand.
AGCCTCACGTTAACGCAGCTGTAATGCTTCTGGCAGCTGAGCCAGTATCTCTGTGTGGTGTGTGCTTGAGAGTGCACGTGGCCTGTTTGTACGGAGCAGAGCTGTTTGTGCAAAGGGGACACCTGAAGCTCTGTCAGAAGCTCTGTGTTCTGCACGAGGGATTCAGCTTTTGGGGGGGAAGGCCAGGAATTGCTTTTTCCTGCCCAGTTGGTGACTAGGCTTTATTCCTTTACTCATCTCCCTACCAGCAATGGTCATGCTGCTCCTCTGCTCATGCCAGGGACACGTGTGAGGAAACACGCCGAGGTGAAAGTGTTGGGCTCCTCTCTGCAGGGCATCGGGGCTGACTGTGAGAGGCTGGCATTGAGGAGGGTTGGGAGGTTTAAGCCTGGACCAGAAGCTGCAGGGGACAGTTAGAGAGGGGAAAAACATAAAATCTTTACCCAAGAGATGAATTTTGCTCAAACAGACTTTGAAGCAAGTTTTGCTGGTGTTTTCTGTGAATTTCCAAAAGGCCTTTTGCTTTCTGAATGACAGCCAGATGTTCATTGCAAGCTACCTATTTAAAAAGTAATATTGAGAGATGTTCCCTGTATGGCATAGAAAAGTGAAAATATGTCTACTTACATACAGGCAATAACACTTCCACAGTGAATGCTTCACTCTGGCTGGGGGAGGATCTTCAGAGCATGTTTATATTTGTGTTTCTGTCTAAGCATCGTGGTTTTTCCTGCAAAGAGATTTTGTTCTCTTTTTGGCGTGAATGCACCAGTTTATTGAGCTGCAAGCAATTTTGCTGGGCTGCAGCACAGGTTTGACTGACTCTTTCCTCCTACAGCATGGCTGTAAATCACTGTGAGATGCTACTAAAGGCACGTCAGCCGTGGAGAGGGCAAGTTCTGCGTGGAGAGGGGGGAGAGGAGTTCTCTTTGATCAGTCTGGCTTCAAAACCTGAACGTGGCTTCAGCTGGGAGGCCACAGCCATGTGAAGGGGGAAGTTCAAATCCCTCCTTCCAGGGGATTGCTCTTGTAGCTGCTTCATGAATGTTCAGTGTTCAGTTGTTAAAAATTTTACCTGCTGCAGCACTGCATAATTTGGGATTTCACTGGAGATCCTAAATGTCCTGTTAATTTATGTAACAGCGAGCACAGTGCTGTTATGTTAAATTCAGAATGAAAACATGAATGGAAACATGAACCCTTGAGATCAGCATGAATCAGATGGGCAATAAAAAGAGGATTTGATTTGTTCCAAGAGATTTTATGAATTGGACTACATCTGGCACTGATGATATAATCCAATACCTTATTAGTTTTTTCAGTGAATTAAGTAGCCAGTTTTAAAGAAATTAATGTCTAAAGAGGAATATTGCTTGTTAAGAGACTGATACCTAAGTGAGCTAATTAAGTGAGCTAATTAGTAACTTGGTAAGGATTTGACATGATACCTTTTGTATTTAGCAGGGGAGAGAAATAGGGCTAAATTCTCATATGATCTTCAGCTCCATTACAACATTTTATGTCTTATGATTTCAAGCAGTTCTTGCATGGATTGGTTGTTTACTGTTTGCTATCAGCCAGTCAAAACTCAGGTGTATTTATTTATTTATTGTATTGTAGTAGGCAAGAAACATCACAGTGAGGAGGCAGAACTTTTGACAAATACTTGAAGCCAAGGCCTCCTAAGTTTCAAAATCTAACACATTGAAAAACCTGGTTTCCTTTTCTCTCCTACAATTAGATGACGAGCAGAGATGCAGAAACACCCATCAGGAAGTTTGTAGCTCCAGTCACATTCTGTTATTATTTTTGCTGTTGTCTTTCAAACAACTGGCCTTTGCAGTGGACCAGGAAAGGCGATAAGGGCAGAAGATGTGGAAGTGCAATTTTTTACTTGTGTGAAGAAACTAGAAAACGTCAAATAAATCTGACATTCAAGTATAGTTATCTGTCAAACAAGTCTGACTTGTTTGTGTTTAGAAGCAGATACCTTCCCCTCTGTTCCAGCCCCACCTCCACACTGTGATATGCAGGTCTCTGAATCTTCAACACTGTGCCGTGTTCTTATACAGGCAGTTTCTAAAGCCTAGCACTTAATACCTTAAAATGATCGACCTTTGCACATTCTGTTCCCAGTTTCCACAAGATGTGCATTCCTTAGTTATGTGTTCCTTGGTATACAACCCATTGACTTTCTTCCAGGTTGGTTTTAATTGGGTTGTTTGATAGCCAGGACTATTTAGCTTCAAGTACTTGAGCAGATGATTGGATTCTTTAAAGGTTAAAGAATCCTATTTGTTCCCTTCTGCAATAGATTTAAATCTTTACTCTTCTTTATATAACCAAGAAATTGTTTTCTAAAAAGCAGTCTGTGGAAAGCATTATTAATACTCACCAGGTGCGAAGCATGTGGTGACAGCTTTGTTCTTTTAGATATATGTAGATGCTTAAATATTTGTATCACAAATGAAAGCATCTGTACTGGCCTTTAGGTTTTCAGCCTGTCATTTTAGAATGCCTAAGAGAAATAAAAACAAGACAAGGAAATCTTTCAGTGGGAAAAGTTAGAGACTTCTCTTAATTTTGGCTCAGCACTTCCAAAAAGTTTTTTTTAATCAAGGAACTAACTGCTTGCTTTAACATCCCCTGCAATTCTTTTTGGACTTTTCAGGAGGGGAAGATAGTCTGCTTAAGTGGTGGTGTTAGGCCAGTGGCTTGATGCTGATATCTGTAGCAGTGTGTATTTTACATATTCTGCAGAGTCTTGAAAGTGTGCTGAGCTCCTGCAGGGATCCAACATACACATTCCTTGTGTGCTTGTCTGCAGGAGCTCAAGGCAAAAGCAGGAATTTAGGAGGAGCTAGAAGACAAGCATCTGAAGCTCATCAGACAGCCAAGTCGAGATATTTTAATATATGAGAAGGGAGTTAAATTAAAGATTGGAGGAAAAGATTTCTTTTTTAGCAAAGTATTCTAGTCCATTACAGCAAAGGAAGTGGCTGTTTATTTTGCAGTTCTGCTTTTTTTTTCCCTAAAAGTACTTTGTGCACAAGGCTCTCACTTGAGGGTAATCTTTGTCATAACTCATTAGTTCTTATCTAAAATCAAACTACTATACTTGATTTTACATGTGTAATGCCCTGCTTTTAATATTGTTACATGGTTTCATTGGTCCAGAGAGCTAGAGAGCAGGAAAGAGGAGATGGTGAGAATGGAGCTGTGTGAGTGCCTCCACACACGGGCAGAGGGAGGAGTCAAGTCAGAACTGGGGTGTCATTTAATTGCCTGTGAGATGTAGGGGTCAGTCCTGGATTATTTATTGATTATTTATTTATTTACAAAGAAACATACTGGAAGACAGGACTGTAAATGGGCTGGAGCCATGCTTGGATGTGGAAGGAGTTTTGAAAACTGAATCTGACTTTGCTATTAATTCATGCAGAACTGAGATATGCTTGCTGAATCACTTGCTTGAATACTTGCTGGCATGGTTGTGTGTAGGTACAGGCTTCAGGTCTATCTCTGCTGTCACTGGGAACTGCCAGTTTTCTCCAGGTCTTCCATATCGAAGGGCTTTTGCTGGAAAAGTGTGCAAATTGCATGAAATTGCTGAGATGCCTTTTTTCTTAGGTGCCAGACAGCACAATTACACAATTCATGTATTAGAATATGGCTAAAAGGATATGTCTCATTAATGAGATTGTAATGACAGTGTTTTTCTGGCTTAGGACAGAAAAATAATAAAAAATTATGTGAGGATATAGCAATACCAAAAAGAGTCAATATGAGAAATACCTTTTGAAAAAAATTCCTGTTTAAAAGTTGCCCATACAATTCCAAATACTACTCACTATATTGTATGTTGTATAACAAGAAGCAGAGGGTTTTAAAGTGTACCGAGAAGCAGAAACACTTCCTTCCCTATGTATTATGTACAACAGCTTTGAATTCTAACTTGAGGAAAACCACCCCAAGTGGTCTGGAAAGCCAGAACTTTGGCCTGCATTGCAGCTGGGAGGCACATGAAGATGTGGTAGTATTTACACAGAATATTATTCAATATCTAGTTATGTAAAGTGTATTAATCAGCACTCACATCCTTCTTACCTGTTTCTGAACTCACCTGAATGCCTCCATAGCTTATGCTTAACTAGACTTATTTGGCTTCCTTCCTTGGCTCTAGATTTCTAGGCATCTAGAAATGAGCCCCCTTTTAGCTGGAATGCTGATCATGATGAGTCGTCACCTGAGGGAATCTGGGGAAGATTTCTAAAGTTTGTGCTGTAAGTGCTGCTTCTAGATGCAATATATGTTTGTGAGTGAAGATATCCTTATGCTATGGCACTGCCTGCTGCAGTCCTGTGTGTGTCTGTAGAAGGACTGTGCTTTCCAGAATGAGAACAGCACCCTAAGCAAGGAGTGGACATAGCTGCCTTGCCTGTGATCCTGGAAGAAGTGTGTTTGAGGTGCTCAAAAAGAAAGGTAAGTTTAAAACTGAGATATGTAGGAGATGAGAGGCACCTGAGGTGGGAGTTAGGGATGCTAAAGTCCCACTTTGGGTCTCAGACTGAAAAGGAATTTTCCTGTGTTCTCTTCACAAAGCCTGGGAAGTGCTGTCTTTCATGAAGCATCAAATCTGCTGAGCTAAGTGTTGGAAGGTATACAGTATATAAATCTTACATTATTCTTGTGTGTTCTGTAGGGGTGTTGGTACTGTTTGCCATGAGCTGTTCATCCAGTCAGCACTGCTGTTTTATCTGTTTTCTTCTGGTAAGTTGCTGATAGAGGCTCAGAACAAATGGCTGTTGTGCAGGGAGCTACACAATGGATGGGGGAAACAAATCTGTTCAGCCACTCCTGTAAATGCTAATGAGTTCAGCTAGATAATACTTTTGTTTTTAATTCAGATGTACTGCTATATGCTGGTTCCCTGAGCACTACTTGTACAAATTTTATCTGTCTTGGTAATAAAACAGACAGTAAAATGGGTGTTCTACTTGCTAAATTGCTACAACTGCTGTTGTACCAACTGAATTGCAGCAGGTACAAATGGTGTGTGCTGGCATGGCTACTCAAGCTTTAGAACTCTCTCAGACACAGAGGCAAGGTGCCAGAAAGCCAGTGTTTGCACCTACTTCTGCAGACTGTACATAAAGTACCAGATACACTCTTGTTATGTAAAATAGAAGTACAGTAATGTAATTAAAGGGTTATTGAAATTTGGCACTGAAATAATTCAGCTTGGAAAATCTTTATTTATCCCTCCATATACATAATTTTAAATGGAACCTGTATTGTGCCATGCTCCTCATGTGAGGCGTGGAAGTGTCCTCCTCCCCCACCCCTTTGTGCTGCAAAACCTCGACATTAGAAACAAATCAGGGCAAAGAAAAGAAGACCAGGACAATTCCTCAATCTGTCTTAACATAGGCAAATTGTATAAGTCAATGTTCCTTCTAGCTGTGAATATTTTGGTGCTTAATTGTCCAGCCAGAAATGTCTACAGTGTTGCTAACAGCAGCAGTTTGACATTCTTTTTCTTTTCCATTACACATGAAGTGACTTAAATTAGCTGACTTATTTTGTGTGTGTGTGTGTGTAAGTTTATTCTCTGAAAGATAATGTCTTGGTCATTATAGATTGAGGATGAAATTGCCAAATTGTAATTTCAGTTTAATTAATTTTTGTTCTGTGAGATGAGAGAAATGAGTTTTCACTTGCAGCTGTTCAGTGGTTTCAGCCTTTGGGCAGAAAGGGAAGCCTCTGGCTCCATTCCTGGCCGGGGCACCTAACCTCTGTTTGTCCTTGGGAGTGATGGGAGGAGGATGCACCGTGATGGGGCTCTCCCACACGACAGGCGCTGCTTTCTGGCAAGAAAAGCTGTCAGGTGTCTTGGGTGGCAGCGTTGTGGCAGTGGCTTCAGTAAGGGGCAGCCCTGGCCCTCTGGACTGCACACCTTCTGGTCCACTCCACTGCGCGGCCACTTGAATGTGTCTGTGTTCAGTGAGAGGGTGACGGGTTTCCTCTGTCTGTGGGTGCTGGGACTGGTGGACCAAGTCAGGCATCTGCAGGGAGGAGGGCTTGGAGGAGCAAGAGGACAGGGGGCAGTGATCGGGGAGGGGTCGTGTCTACCCGTGTCAGTCCAAGAGCGTGTGGTGGTTCGTGGCAGGAGAAGTGGCTTCATGGCTTCTTCCCGGACCTTTTCTCTTTCCTTGAGTGCAGCTATCAGTTTCTGTTGCACTATTTCAAGTGGATCTAGTATTCTCCATTTTTAATTGAAAAAAAGATTGAATTCAACCCCCCCAGTTTATTTATTTTTTTATTTCAGCAAGAAAAAGGGAGGCGGGGGTGTTGTGTGGTTTTTGGGTTTGTGGCTTGATACATAGCAGCTTCTCTGCACTGTCCCTCTTCCACACGCTTACTTGATGAAGTAACAAAGTAATTCTCTGTACATAATTGCAAAGCATCTCCAGCTCCACTTGCTTTCAGCTGGAGTGCTCTGCACCTATGGAGTACTGACGTGTAGGAATTCCAGTCTGCAGTGATTCTCGAATTCTTAGTGAATGCATCTCACAGTGAGCCTTCACAGCTGTTCCTCAGTTTCCCTACCCATAAAATGAAGATAAGGTATCATAAAGATGGAAGAGCGTTTTTGACAGCTTTGAACAGAAAGCATTCATAAATGACAGTGTTTCCTACCATTATTTTCTTCTTATTGACTAAATCAGAGGGACTTGTTTTTGAACTTGTTACCTAACTTTGTTTCAGCAATTTTTACACTTCTCAGCCATTTTAGTCTGAGCGTGGAAGAGACAGGTATAACAACCTGTCTAAAGTACTTTCATAACCGTATGAGAAATAATGTTGAAAATTATTAAAATTAAGGACACACATTGTATACCCAGCTGCCAGGTCAAGGCCAGAGCTACAGGAAACTTTAACATAAATATTAATATAGCATGCACTTTAATTAGCTGTGCCCTTCAATCACTTGTTATTTGCCCCCTTGGTCTCCATCTTGAGCCTTCATAGAATAGGATGACCCCTACTTGTCAAGTCAGATTTCATTCAATTTATCTCATTACTTTTGGGACCCTTTTAATACATGCTCCATGGAGTGCTAAGATTGCTCAGCTCTGTCTCTATTCCTGGACTCAAATATATAATAGAGGATGCAAAATGCACATCAGAACTCCTGCTTAACATATGCACAGCCTGCTTTAAAGTGCACCTCTTATTAGCAATTCCTTGCTTCCAATCAGCTGAAATAGCTGGGAGCAACTGTACTTCATTTTTGTCATGTTAATGCTTTGCCTTTTTATTGCTGTCTTTTTCCCTTCAAGGCTGTTTTTACTCCAAAGTTAGTGGAAGGAGAACTGAAAAAACTGTCTGAGAGCACACCATAGAAGTGTAACCTTTAGGGAGGCATTTGTACTGGTGTAAAACCACTTTTGCAGATCTTGCCACATGGCAGTGGTTCCCCCATGATGAGCTGCAGTCACAGTCCCATTGGTGGTCTCTTCCAGCTTGTGGATGCCTTGCTGGTCTCAAGTAGCAGTGCACATTTCAGGTTAAAAGAAAAATAATATTTTTTTCTTATCTGTTGCACAAATTCCTTAGGAGTAGTACACAGGCCTCAAGATCTATGCAAATTGTGTGTTGAGTCTGATCTCCTATAAAGTTAAGTACTAGGGCCTTATGTAACCTTCAGATTTAAAACACCATTCTCTGATTTAGTCCTGGAAAAAAATTGATTGGAATCATATGTTGAGTTTTAACAAGTACCATCCAAACACACCTGACTTTAATATACAGTTGACAGACCCACTTTGACTATTTTCTAATCTTCCTCCTTACAAGGTTAGAGCTGTTTTTAAGACAAGCCTCGTGTGAAAGGGAGAGGCAGAGATAGTGGCAAGGTAAGTGAGTCAGATTTACCACAAGGATTTAAAAAAATAAACCTTGAAAGCAAGGGTGATGTGACATGCAAGATTTATTTTTTTTAATCCAAACCCTCTTGTTTCTAAAAATAAAAAGTATTGGAAAGAGAACAATTTGCTTGCTATGAGGGGAAATGGGCCAGCTGCTTAACAGGACACAGCAATTCTAAACAGTCCTAATCAGGAGGGGAAGCAGAATGTGCTACTCAGTTGAAGTTCAAGGGCAATTTATAGAGGCAGAAAATAGTATCTATTACTCCAGACAGAACATGACTAAATTAAAATGGATTATATTTTGAATGTGTGAAAAAAAATTCAATAGAATTACTGGGATCTGGTGGTAACCGGCTGGAAACCCATAGCTTTTGTTCTGGATCATTTTGCATTTAGTATTTTAAATTGTAAATTTGGAGTGTTCAGCTGCATTGGGCGGTATCCATGGGATGCTGGGCTTGCCTGGGCCAATGAAACCTGCGGAGGTTTCTGCAGCCTGTTGCAGGCCTATGTAATTAGCAAGATTGGATGTCTTCACCTCTCTGGGCATTTTGATTACAGTCATATTTTTTACTGTAATTAGGAGGAAACAGCAATGTTTTACTACATTTATGGGTCCCTTCCTTTCCAAAAAGTTTTGCTTTTTGGCTCCTTCCCCATTTTTCTCCCAATCCCCCACCCCACACACTCACAGAACATAACCACAAATCTCAGCACTTATTTTCTTAGCAGCTTTGGAAATTGGTTGAGCATTGATTGAAACTGAAACTCAAAGGGTACAAATTCCTGCAAGTGAGGCACAGACATTTACAAAATGTATGAACTGTGATCTAAGAAATCTCTGGCAACAAAGACATGCTCTCTCAAACATGGTATTACTTAAGGTTTCTTTTGATACTTTATATTACTTTAATGCATTTTCTAATGTGCTAGTGGAGTAGAAGAAACAGAGCAACATTTAGGAATAAAACTGTCTTCATCAGTCTTTTCAGTTTCTAGTTATGCATAATGTGTTTCTGCTGTGAAGATGCTATTTTATTTTTGTGATATTTAGGCCGGTTTCTTAAGTATGAGTATTTTGCAGAGAGCATACTTGAATGTATGCATATTTATTAAGACATGTCAACATTTTATGAAGTAGTTTTGATACTACATTCTGCATTCAGCCAGTCCTGCTGGGTTTTCTAAGGGCAAAGGGGGAGGTGGGAGGGGGTGGAGGAATTATTATGGGATCTCTATGGAGAAATTATTGGATGGATGGATGGTCTGCAGCTAAATTTCTTGAGATATATATGAACTGAGTAAAGATGGTCAAATGTTCTTTTAAACAAAAGAATAGTTTCCCAAGGATCTGGTTAAGCTCCCCCTCCCCCATTTGTTTTCTTCAAAAACCTGGAATTATTGCTATGATATCTTATGGTGTTTTTTGAACTTCTGTTTTGTCCTCTGTAAGTCGTGCCTCCTCTCCTGTCTGCAGCTCTTGCTTTACTGTGGTGCGAGAGTTTCCAAGTGGAAGGTGCTGTCAGCTCAGTTAACAGGGAGGATCACAGAATCCAGGCTTGTCATCTGAAAGTTGAAGGGAACAAAGAAGTATTTGAATTGATCACTGAGGTAGTATTTCCACACCTCCCTTTTTATGTTTGCATGTGTTAATTTTCAGCCCAAAACTGAGAATATTTTTGAGACATGGAAACTGAATGTCCAAATGCCCACTGGTAGAGTCATTTATGCTCCTACCAGAGCAATGGTCTTTGGACCTTACTGACAGGCAGGTTTGGTAGGGTCTGATTCAGTTTATTTTGGAGCAGCTGAGTCAGGCCCTTAATTAAAAGCATTGAGAGACCTTTCAGTGCTAAGGAGACCAGTTTCCTGCAAAGAGCTTGCAATTATGCTCCGAATGTATCCTGCACAAAGGCGTGTTTTGCCTTTACTTCAATGCTGCAAGTCAAACCATCACATTCCAGTCACAAACAGTTTCAGAATTATCCATCCTCCTTTGCCATTTTATGGAGTGCTGCTAATATGACGGAATGGGCACGAGAAGACTTCCCCGTGCCAATTTGAACAAAAAGGTTTTGGCTGCCTTTCAGACTGAAAATAGTAGGTGCTTACATTTTTAATCACAGCATGAGCAAGAGCTCACGTACACACATACACACACGCACACAGCACACTTGCTCTGACGTGTGAATGCGGGGCTGGAGGTTTGTTGTTGACAGCAGGGTCACATTCAACAGTGGCTGTCCAATTCAACAAAAGTAGGCTACAGCATGGCAAACAAATTGTGCTCTGGGTTTCTGATCTATCAGCAGCCTTGCCAAAATGCCAGCTAGCTGAAAAGGAGATTTCATTGTTTCTAATGAAACATGCTGTGCTCACTTGTCTAGTGTGTGCTTTAGGAAGCAAATGCAACTGGTCCCCTTTCATTTGCACAGTTCCCCCTGTGCTGCTGCCTCCTGCTCCTCACACATTAAACAACTGCATTAGATCTTTCCCAGCAGCTTTATGTATAGTTTAATAGTTACATCTTACAGATAAGATGTGCTGATTTCTGTGCAATTTGTGGTTACAGAAAAGCTACACTTTTGGGAAGAGAGAAATCTAAAAAGAAACATTGTGTCCTCCTAAGTAGCATCATTATTATCTTAAAAACAATTCCTTGCACATATAGACATAAATCTATGTGTATGGGCTTAATGTCATGAGATTCTTGAGTCGTATAGGATGTGTACGGAAGGTTATTGTGGGAATTTTTTTTGTTGTTGCCGAACTGCAAATGAAATAGTGGCACTTCCTGCTGCCATAATGTACAACTCCCTGCCAAGACACCTGTTGTAGACCAAAACTCTTATGCTTAATACAGTTAATGAGAATCTCCTTAATTGAAATGATTCTTATTTAACTGTGGAGTATATCAGCTAACATAAAAAAGGCATGATCAGATTTCCCTGTGGCCTCCAAGCTCAGCTGACTAATTTTTGAACTCTGAAAATTCCAGATGGGGAAGTAGATAAGGAGAAAGCATTCATGAACAGTAGGTGATATCAAAAGATCTCACAAGCAGGGTCTGTCCCTGTGTGTGCTGAACAAATGATGCTTGTGGGGCATGGTCAACAGTGACTAAGGAAGTAGTACAGCCATAACTTTCAGAGGTTTAGTAACCATGATTTGGGTGAAAATCTTGGAAGAACTGAGTCTATCTAATCTAGAGAAATGAGTAACAGCCTTAAGGTAGATCCAACATGGTACGAGTGCGGAGGGGAAGGACCTGCACGTGTCCCTACCTGCTGCAGCACTGTGGCTAAAACACAGCAAGGGGATCTTATGCTAGACATTAAAGCTGCTTTCCAAGCTATGTATAGTCAACTATTGGAAAGGACTCTGTGCAGTCCCTGTCACTGGAGGTTTTACACTTTTAGAGTCCTACAGAGAAATGGATTGATTATTCTGGAGGTGAGGAAAGAGTGTGGACTAAGCGTCCTCTTGAGAAGCTCCTGGTTGTGAACAGGGGTGTGATTTATACCTGGCGTTCATTTGACTGCCACAGCTGTTGCTACCACAGCAAAAGGATCAAAGTCAACTTGCTGTCCCAGTTGTAGCATAGGTGTGTTTCCAAGTCAAAGAGCATCTTTTACACTTTCCTTCAAAAGAATAACAAATACTGCTCAAAGTGACAGCCTGTAGCAGATGGTAGGTTTCTAGAGGTGACTGCAGCAAAGATCAATTTCTGTCTTTAGTGGAGGGGCTTTAACAGTTACAAACAAATCAATTCCTAGTAAACATTGGAAATGTGATGTGGAAAATGTACATATCCAGGGGTCACCTTTCAGAATTGTTTTACTCCCGCAGATGGGCATCTTTTTAAGAAACCTTCTAGTGCCTCGCTAAATTCACAGTGACAGCAAAATACAACACTCTTCTAGCTATTTACTTTATTGATGCTGGCTTCAGCTGATGCTCTTGAAGACTCTTCCTGTGATTTGTTATAGGACCAGGTAGACCTTATCAGGATAATTGCAAAGCACTGTGCTATTTTGTTAAAAGCAGCATGTTCTTCCGGAGTGTATTTGTTTTAATAAGGCTGGAGAGATGAAAACTTTGGCTTTTTCTAGTGCTTTATGCTTAAGTCATTAAGTCACTGGCCTGCGATGAGACCATTTTTTCGGAATGAGCTGCTGAGACCTGAAGTTGGCTTAGCAACTTTACAAGTCAGTCTCCTAAGCAAATATATTCCTCTGTGGTTTTGCTCTGGGTGAAAAAGACATGAAAATACTTTCTGTTTCTGCAAAAGGCTGTCAGTTGTGGTTGGTTTTTTTCCATGGAAGAGAGGGGGCAAAAGAGAAAACCTTGAATATTACTGCAAAAGAGAGGGAATTTTTTTATTTAACAGCTTGTGAAGTACCTGAGGTGCTTGCTGCTTTCCCATGACGCTGTATTGCATTGCTCCTTATGCTTTGTTAGTGTGTCTCTCTGTCCTTTATCCAGGTCTGAAAAGAGACGGTGTTTTAACCTTCAGGGCTGTGCAAGGCATATAAAGTTACGCTTTTCCTGGGTTGCAAGTCAGATAGACTCTCCTGACTGATACCTATATATAATGTAAATTAGCACTTTGCTGTAGGGAGAAGCTGATCATCCCTTTTATTCTTCTAGTAATTCGTATTAGGCTGTTGGACCATCTTAAACCCAGATCTTAACCTTTTTCTGGACTCTCCCATTTTTACCCTCTAACCCCTACTTGTCTATTCACTGTTCTTGGATTATAAACAGTAAGGGCCCTCTATTTATTCAGTAGGTGTGGTGGCCCACTGGTTCACAGCATAGTTATATCAGCTTCCACACTGCAGCTTGGCCAAAAGCATGTGGGGATGGGAATAGGACAGGATTCCCTGCCCGTCCTCACCTCCCATTCCACATGTGACTTATGCAGTAGGCTGTCAGAGTACCTGTTCCTAATGCTCCCATAGCTGGACTGCGTTGTAGCCTGGACTACATACTCCACACCATACTTCAATAACACATCATAGATTTCTGTTTAATTAGGATACATATTTTAATACAATATTTTTTCCTGCCTATATCCGAGAGATACTCAGTGGTTGTATGGTTGGGATGTACTTTGGCACCTGACACAGCTCCACAGCATATCTGAAACTGGAGGTGAGAAGGAATAACAATCATGCCAGTCTTTGGCACAATTTTCTAAACTCCCTCCTAAGCGAGGGTTTAGAGCACGACCTTTCTGCCTATATCAAGCAGAAAGCAATCTGCTTCTTACCTTTGTTCCCTGCTGATCTTGTTTCTAAGCTGTGGCTGTTTTGGAAAACGGAAACTTCTTTACAATATAGAATGACCAGACATTACATGTTATACTCTTTCTCTGTGTGTGTGCATGTAAAACTATTCAATTGTGTTGTAACTTGGAATTCTGAATAGTATTCCTTCATTAATGTGTTTAGAGAGCTTATGTTTCACACTGTGTTGTAGTGTACTGCCACAGGAAAGGTTTCATTATTTATTGAATTTCTTCCTGAATAAACATAAAAATCCAGCAAAGGAAGTATTACTGCACAGATAGGCAAGTGATGTTCATAATAACTGTACTCACTTCAGGTCACCGTTCAGGTCACTATTTTAATGTTATTTTTTTCCTGACTTCAGGAATAAAAGATTATTTCAAGGAGTTTTTAAAATAATTTTCTTAATTTCTCTCTCTTATCACATAGGGCTAGTCTACACACAAGTTGATACCAAGAGCATTGAAAGTATTTTGGTGTTAAGTCTGCTTATAGATTGGTCTTTCCACTCAGCTTTGAAGTCTTGCCTATCCAAAGAAAATTGCTACTGATGGCCTGTGAGCAATGCATGCAGTTGAGCTGGTAATGAACATAACTGGCCTGCAAGTGGCAACCAGGATAAACCATCTTTTACTCCTTGCAGGAATTGTGGCTGAAATACAGTTAAACACAGAGATTTCTTAGTACAGACTTTACAAGCTTTGTTTTCTAACTGCAGACGTTTGAGGGTGCTCTGCTTTCCCATGAGAGTTGCCTTCTACTTCCTCTCGTGTTGTGTGAGAAGTGTAACAGTTTCCAAAGCCCTTGGGTCTTTCCAGTGCTACACCAATGGCAGACTGGGATGGGAGGTAATGCTCCTGGCTCCACAGGTGGACATCCCACAACTGATAAGAGCCATGTTCCCTTGAGACTGCACGCACATTGTTCGGGTGATCCATTTTCTAAGGTTGCTCTGGCAACCCAGGTATGCATGAACAAAAAATACGGTTATTTCTTGTTAGACATATTTTGTTGCCGTGGTAACAAGAGAATAATTCATCTGAAATGCAACTGGATAGGATAATTGATGTATTTTGAGGAATGCCTACAGGCAATAATAGGAATTTGTCTGCCACCAACCGTTCCTGACTTCAGAAAAAATAAGGTTAGGCTCTGAAACAGGAACAAGTGTGTTTTCTATGAGTCTGGATGTAAAGGTTATACTGTTCTTCCTTGTGCCCCTGAGGGATCCTTGATGGACTTCTCTGCAACTTTAGTGCAGATCAAACTGCATCTATGATTTCTTTTGAATATTTATTTTACACAATCCAAAGAGTTTAGAAAACCTCTGAAGTAATGAGCTCCCACTATTGTTTGGTTTCTTTGTTCAATGAATGAAATGCCTTGCAGCAATCTTGGAGGCTCCTGTACAGGAAATTCATACTGACACTGATGACCCATTATTACAGATACTAATGACTGACTACCAGGCCTGAAAGGCATTAAAGCCCCTGGTTGCTAAGCTGGCTCACTGTACCCCAGTCTTCATTGAAAATGTATGAATTTTGATCATCCAGTATTTGATGTTTACTTAAATGGCCTCGTTTTCAACACCTTGTTAACTTTCTTCCAAACCCTGTGCAGGACACAGTAAGACCTACTTCCCAGTGAATGAGAGGTTAAAGTCTGATCCCTGTTCATCTCCTTCTGCACAAAGGCTGACAGGAAGGGGTGTAAGAATGGCACGGGAAAAAAGATGGGAAAAGTGCCTGTGGGAAGACAGAACAGATGACCCTGGGGTCCTGAGACTTGCTGGGTACATGCTGGAGCACAGCTCTATCTGACTTCATAGCTAGTTAATTTTCCTCTTGTAACACTGACCTTTTCAGCCATGATTTTCCTGCTAAGCTGTTCTGCCCTAGGCTTTTTTCTCTCACCTGACCTCAAGAGTCTGTCCTTCCATGACTGGTGTCTTGTCTTCTCCCAGTAACTTCTTCTGCTCCCAGACAAGATATAAAGCTGGCAACTAACTTAAACAAGGAATGTTCAGACTGGTTTTAAAGCTGTTTATGTGAATTCATCAGAAGCTTGACAGTTTAATAGCATTTCTGGAATATAATATCAATTATCCCTGACATTTTATTAATTTCACTGTTTTCATTCAGGATATGGAATCTGATACCAAGAAAACTCTCTATTCATTTTAAACTAGCTCTGAATCAGGTAGAGCTCACAAGGATGTCGGTTTTCCTGGAGAGGAAAACTATAACTTCTCAAAGTTTCCCAGGAATATAAATTCCAGCAGTGACAGATCACAAGGTCAATATGATTAGAAAAAGGAAGTATTTACTTTATTATAGCAAGGGACCAAATGGTGTATGCTTTCACCTTGAGGACCCTAGAAGGAAAATGTTTCCAGAAAAAGGAAGTTAGAACCCTAATGAAAGCAGAAATACTTTTCATTCCCTCAAGACACTGTTTATTGTGTTGGTATACAATCCATCAATGCAGTAAATAGAGTCAATAAATGAGGTAGTCGTCTAACATACTTCAAGATTTTGTGCTAAGGGAAATATGGTTCTCTTTCTAGCACAAGACAAGATCTTTCTTTAGTCACAGACAAGGACAGCCTGAATGGATAATGTCTGTACTTGAATCCTTATAATGAAATTTGTATCTGGTCAGCCATTGAAAATCCTTCTAAATTTATCTGTGAGGTGCTATAAACTACATGAGCCTGCAAACTTGTGACTTTTAGAATTCACAAGTTACTTTTCAAGCCATGCAAATAGGTAATATTTCTTTTTCAAGGAAAATGTTCAGTTCACTCTGGTTGAACAATTATGAGTATTAACTCTGTAAACAAAAGTAATTTAAAAAAGTATCGCAGTTGAGGAATTCTAATACTAATGCAGTAGATGGTGGTATGTTAGCTCTTGTTAACTTCTCTATTATTGTATATGATCTATTGCAATCTATTTTCCCGCAATAAATAAGCATCTTAGACTTCCATTTTCCTGAAGAAATGTACCTTTTTTTCAGTCGAGACAATGATCTCAGCCTAAAAATACTCGGGGTTTTCCTTGTTTTATCTGGCCATGGGCAATCTCTGTGGAAGTTTACCTTGACTATTTGCATGGGAATGAAAACTGGAGCATCTTATCATACAGAAATCATACCTTGAGAAACTACATCGTGCTTGCCTGTTGTATAAAGCTGAAAAGTACTGTTCTTCCTCCCTCCCTTGGTAATTTCAGAATAGTTCCTGACATCCACACAGCTGTCCAGCTAACACAGGGCAGAATCATTTAAAGCTAAGTAGCAGTAAACCAAGTTTCAGTTATCTTAGAAAACATTTGACATACTGTCTCAGGCTATGTTATGGTCTCCTTTACTACATGTTTGATAAATTTTAATATAAAAATGGACAGTTCTAACACTACTCTCAATTTATTCTTTCTCTAAAGGAGCATGTAATTGATAATGCTGAGATGTATGGTATGCTAAGTTATGACAACATACCTGTTATTTTGTCATTATCTTCCCCATCCAATATATTTGAGAATGATTACAAATTTCTGTAACAGCCTCTTACATAGTATGGAGTTTCCTGGAAAGCTGGTGAGGCTAAAGCTCACAGAAGCTTACAGCTTCTTCAAAGGTGAATAGTAAAACAGTTATTTTGAAGTTTGGTTGTACTGTCTGCCTTTCTTATCTCTCACAGTGGAAAAAGCCCCTGACACTCTATGGGGATTCTCTTCAAAGAAAGTGGAACATGATCCACACATGAAATTGTAACCTTCATTGAATTATTAAAAGTCTGCTGCTTTCTGGCAGCAGGGTCAGAAATCTTCAGTCCTACTCCATATTTTACCTTTCTAGGCTTTGTCTCTTACTACAAAATCTGCAGCTGACAAAATTCAATATAGTCTCTGAAAGGACTCCTGAGCGCTATTATAATTGTATTGTTTTCTTTGATTGCTTTGGAGATGTTGTAAAAGGAGGAACAGGGACAAAATTAAAAAAAATTACTAAAACTAAGTCAAAGGTGGCAATTTGAAATGAGAAACTCCTTGACTCTTTTCCAAATGCCTTTCAGTGTTTCCATCTTCCCTCTATAGTTTCCCACTCTGCAGAAGCTGTACATTTCTTTAGGATCAAGAGAATGGTCTCCATTATTTCATGGGAACTAGTTTCTGTGCATGATAGATGGAAGGAATTCACTTGTACTACAAGGATTTCTTCTACAACACTGCAGAGCAAGAACTGTAGAAAATATCCTGCCCATGGTTTTCCTACTTCTGGAAGTTCAGCTCTGTTTAAAAAGAATATACAGTGTGATGAAATTAGACCCATACTAACCGTATAATTAGGAATGTTGCTGTGGAGGGGAAGTTCTGAATCACTGGAAATGCTATAGCCAGTCAACCAGGTCACCTAAACTCTTCCAACAGCTGATTGAGTTCTGTTTGAATCTAGCTTTTCTTTGTAGTTTTTTATTCCTGCTGAAAGGCTGTGTTGGGGCCTTCCTGCTTTTAAGGCTACAGGGATGATCCTCTATCCCAGCTGACCTCTTATGTGTTCTTTTGAAATTTATTGCTCGTTTATTCAGCTTGTTTTTGTGCTAATATTTTCTTTTTTTCATGGCTTCTTTTCCTTTGTTTTTTTCTCTTTTACCCCTGCTGCCTGTGTCTCATAGACAGTGTACCATCAAGCTGTTAGGCAAAAAAAGTCATCTTTCTTAGGCAAAATGGGTGCTGCTCCACAGGATATCTGCTGTGTATTTCCTTGCTCTGTTCAAACTGGGGAGCCAGTTGCAGTGTGTTATGGCTTCCTTCTGTCTCTCGTCTAGGTTGCCTTCCCATGGAAACTGGGGCATAAAGGAGAAAGAAGGAAGCAAGGCCTAATGTGGCCTTGTCCTCATGCGGAACTGGGACATAAAGGGGAAGAGCTTACAAGCTAAAGACATGAAGCAGGCTTTAAGATCCTGCAGTACAGCTACAGCTTGATTTTTTTTTTTTTTT
>VZTI01006034.1:683325-697454 GCA_013397865.1 Struthidea cinerea
TTTTTGAATGACAAGGGGATGGTAAAACTAATGTATAGCACCTGCTCTATCTGGAGTTCATGTTCTTCGGACACAGAATGGATCAGCTACATCTCCTGAGTACTTTGTAAGTAATTTTAATAATTTTTTGCATCTCCCCAAAAATCTTGCCTAATGGAATCCTCCTCTACAGTCTAACTCTTTCACATCTGAATTATATTGGTAGTTCATCGTAGTTCAGGAGCCTCCATCCATCTCAGGTTTTCTCCATCTTTGGTTGTTACCAATAGATATATTTATAGCAAGAATGCTTGACCCACACGTTTAACCTTGTGCTTGGTACAGATGACTTTTTCATCCCATATGTCTCCAGCTTTTAACATCCGTCAGCTTTTTTTCAGCCATCTTCCTCTGTGTTGGAACCCTTATGATCTGAGACAACAGCAAATTTTAATGCTGCAAACACATTTTTGCACCATATTCATTAAAAAAAAACCGAATCAAACTTATTCTAAGAAAAAGTAATGAGACATTACCTATTAATTACCCTTCATCTCCAGGCTTTTAATTTTGCTGTAATCTCTCATTTAACTAGTTCTTCTCCTAATTTATAATCTAATATTATATTAATCTTTAGTTTCTGACTCAATGATTCCTCTCTCATGCCACATCATTAAGTATTTTTAGATTGAATCAGCTGCTTCTCCTCAGTCTTAATAATTATTTACTTTCATGTTTAGTCTTGCTTGTTCTACTTTTAGTAAACCTGTGCAGCATTTCTTTCCACTTCCTTCCATGTCTTTAATTATTCTTTCCATCAAAGTTTGCTGTAAAAAATTGTGTACAATTGTGGTCAGACTAATGATCCTCTATTATGTTTCCTCCTCTTTGCTGTTCTCTGGCTGTATAACCTCTTGGAAGATTTGACAATGAATTCTATGGAGTGGACCTGCAACTTCAGAATCTATTTCTTTTTGAGGCTTGAAAGTAACCCAGACTTTTGCAAGTTGGAATGTATGCAGGCCTTCAGCCTCTTTCTGCTCTAACACAGTACTTGTGGTTCTTATTTTTGTTCTGTTTAGCCATTCTTCCCGTACATCCCCACTCAATATTTCCAATACACTTGAGTTAACTGACATAAAAGCACTTGGGTTTTGGTCTGAACTGCAGTTGTCTTTAATATCTGTCCTATTCCACCACAATTTCTGTTCCCATCGGTACTTTATTTTTATTTATATTCTTGAGCTTTTTATTGCTACCTTTTGGAATGCCTCTGCACAGTCTAATTCTGTTTGACTGCCAATAAAATTGCTAGCAAAATTATTCCCATAAGGTTTTGACGTCAGTAATTTTCAGATTTTACCTCTTAAAATGCCTGTCAAAAGAAGGAACATGGCATCAAAACAGCACTTGTTTGTTTCTGGTCAAAAAGATACCACATCAGATCACTGGGTTTTATCTTCTTGGATGTTGTGTTGGAAGTGGTAATATGTTGAGTGTTTCTCTTCCCTTCCTTGAATTTTTGGAGAATTCTTTGCACAGCTCATAGATATTTTCAAAGTGTTCTCCAGCATTTTGTTAAAGGGATAGAGAAGAGGAAAATGTAATAAACAGGGTTCTTTTGGGAGGTGTGTGTTTCTTTGCCTAGTATCAGTTGTGGCACAAATCACAAACCTTTAAACAATAAGGAAGAAAAAATTAGTCAACTTCATTGGTAGATTTTTGCTATATATATTCTGGTTCACTGTATATGCAAATGATTTTGCAGGTAACTGTATCCTGATTTTTAATGCAAAACCAACTAAGCAAAGGAGAAAAATTAAGGGCATGATTTTTTTCTTAAATCATAGCTAAAACAAGTTTGACACATTAGTCACTGTTTGAGATGGAGAGAACAGGAGGAAGAAAGACATGACAGTCATAAGGCTACCTGATCAGTTTGGGAACAAAAGCTTTTACTTGGTCTCAATCCATCTTTCTCCAGTTTGGGACTTTGAAGACTATGAAATGGCAAAATTTTCCCAGGATAAGAAAATTTTCTGCTCAGTTCCAGTTATTTGTACCCCTATCCAAGCCCCAGAATTAACACTGAGTTGATTTTGAGGCTACGGTTCCTAGTTTTATGTCTATTACCTAAGAACATGTGCTGGTTTTGGTCGAGGTTGAGTTAATTTTCTTCAGAGTACCGGTGAGGGGCTGTGCTTTGGATTTGTGCTGGAACCGATGTTGGTAGTTCAGGGATGTTTTTGTTGCTGCTAAACAGTGCTTACACAGAGTCAAGGCCTTTTCTGCTTCTCACACCACCCAGCAGTGAGGAGGGTGGGGATGCACAAAAGGTTGGGAGGGGATGCAGCCGGGACAGCTGACCTCAACTGACCCCAGGGATATTCCATACCATAGGGCCTCATGCTTGGCAATAAAACTGTGGGGGGGAAGGTTGTCTGGAGGCCACTGCTCAAGGACTGGGTGCACATTGGTTGGTGGCGAGCAGTTGTTTTCATTTGCATCACTTGTCCGTCTTGGGTTTTATTTCTCTCTCTTTGTTATTTTCTTTTTTGTGACAATTTTGAATTATTATTTTTTAAAATTTTATTTCAATTATTAAACTGTTTTTAATCACAATGCATGAGTTTTTTCACTTTAACCCTTCCAATTCTCTTCCTCCCATCCCACTGGGGGAGCAGCTGTATGGTGCTCAGCTGCCAGATGGGGTTAGAACATGTCAGCCCTTGGCACAGTCCAGAGGGACCTGTGAAGACACAGGAGGAAAAAGAAGAAATCCCTACCCAAAGACCTCAGGAATGATTGAGGGAAGATTTCTTGAGTAATGTGTTTAAATACAGTTTTGAGATAGATATACAGACACACATGTTGGAGTGATGCATAAATTATCACAAAGGCTTTCTTTCTGCAAAAGGGCAGATTTTAATTTACATCAATAACAATCAGTCAAATATCTGGTGAAATGAATACCGGTTTTTTGAGCTGAGTCATCCCAAAATGATATAAACATGCCACGGTGCTGTGGGGCCAGGAGTAGGGGGGCTCACCATGGCGGGATGACAGAGCAGGGACCGGCAGCCAGGGCCTGTCCCGCTGCCCCAGCCCTGGACACTGGGCACATCCCTAGGGATGGGCAGAGGCCCGGCTGGGATGTGAGCTGGGCTCGGTAGGGCCCTGGCCCGGCAAGGCTGGGAGGAGCTGGAGGTGAGCAGATTCTGGCAGCCCCAAGGGGCTGACGCGGGGTTCTGAGCCACGGCTGGGGTGTGGGGAGCCCCAGGAGCTGGGCAGGGGCAGTCAGGCTCGTTAGTGCCCTCAGGGCTGTGAGGGACATCGATCCTGCTTGTGTGACCATCCTTGGCATGCTCATTTGAATGTAGCATCAGACAGATACTGTATATTTGAAATAAAAAGTAAAATTGGGTCAATTCAGCCTATAAATGTAATTTATGTAGTTTAGCCATCAGAATTTGGTGTAATTTCCTGACCTCAGAGTGATATAGCACTAAGACTCAGAAACTCACATGAAAAGACTCTGATCTTTGGTAAAAGCTATTAACAATTTAAATGAAATATAATCAGGATTTGGACACAATGTTGTGGGAGTATCAGTGAGACAGAAGGTCCCATTACAGAAGCCTGTATTTAATGCTGTAAGCGACTTAGAAATATGTTATTCTAAAACTGAACATAAGAGCCATATAGTTCAAACAAAATTATTTTCCTAGCTTATAAGGATCCCAAATTTAATGAAATTCAGGCCTATCTTAGTATAGTTTCTGATCTTTCAAGAAAAAGGTGAAGAGAATGAGAATTCTTTTGCTTCCTCTTCTTGATACACCTTATCTTGCTTGGCTTTGAGTTAAAACTGTGACATTCAATTAGGTGCTGAAAATGTACTCATTGATTTGACACAAAAAGAAAAAAAAATATGAATAATTTCACATAAAAATACAATTTCTGCAGGATTTCAAGTCCCCACTTAATACTATAAAGCGGTCTTTTTTCTTTTGTCCCTCTCCTGCAAAGATTTTGATGGGAAAATTCCCATATTAATACCTATAAATATAGGTATTAAACATAGCCAGAGGAGGGAGCCTCTAATTGTCCTATGGACACAATGAAAACCTGTTGGGAATTACAGCAAAGTGAGAAACTTTTCAATTAAAGAAAAAAGCAAGCAATGAAAGGCCTTTGTTGATTCCTATAGCTTTTAATGGAAAAGCCCTCTATCTTAGCACATTTATTGTAATTATCTTTTTCATTGACTCAGTGCCATGCCTCCGTGAAATCCAATCCATGAAATACTTGCAGCTGGTGCTGCAAATGCTGCCCATACTGCCAGAAACCTCTTCCTGCCTTCAGACCAGGGCCTCCCTCCTTCCCATGTCACAGCAGAGTAGTGCTGCTCCTTTTCAACTCAGGTTTGCTTTGCTCCTCCCCTCCTTTTGTCTTCCTTTCTGCCCTTTTCCTTCTTCCAAGCCTGTCCTGATCACAACTCCTGTTGCCTACTTTATATGGCAGCAGGTTGGGGTGGGGAGCCTGGCAATGGGTGCTGTGCAAGGGAGAGTAGTGAGATGGAGGCAATGTTTGCATCAGCCCGATAAACATCCATGGAAGCAATTCACAGGAGGATTGTGGTCATCTAAGTCGGTTCACTCTGCTTTGAAGAGTGCAGACACAGTGTTCTCTTCACATCCTGAAAATGATCTAATCTATAGCTGATGAGCGGTCATTGCAGCTGCTGATTCCTCTTTGAGGCTTTACCCAGTCTCCCTACATGCTGCTAAATAAAATATTTGAGCCAAGTATTACTTAAAATTACAGACATCAGAGTAATTCAGAGTGTATGCGTATTTTCTGACTATTGTAGCATTCTGAATCTTCAAATTGCTGCACTTATATAACCCTACATCACGTTTCTTTCTCCTTCGGCTTCCTGAGTCTGGGTAGAAAACTCATAAAACTATATAAAATAAAAAAGTTAGAAAAGTCTGAAATCTTTCAGAACAGTCTGAAAAGATTGCCTATAGATTTGAAATTGTTCCTCTCTGCATACGGCTTGCAGTGGTTAAATGCTTAAAACCCCTCTATTTCTTGTTTTGTTAAACAAACTATTCATAATTACCTTAATGTACACAATCATGATTCACTGAGCAGCAAATGAACAGAAGCCTTCTACAAACTGGCTAAAAGGAGTCCTACAGTCCTTCCTCACCACACATGAATGACTTCCAGCAACAATGAGCAATTACAGCGTATACTAAGTATTAAGACACTGTTATCCAAAGATGTAACAACTATTATTAAGGGACTGGCATTGAAGGGGGATTATAATCTTTACCAGTGAAGTCACTTTTTTGCCTTCATTTTGCTCTACAATTCCCATGCTGATGAGTTGTTTTAATAGCAATTTGTATTTGGTTACTGCCTGGGTCTGGTCAAAGCCTTAGTATGCAGTGAAAATTGTGTGCAAAGATTCCCTCTGTCTGCTCCTGAACACTTTCTGTTTTCTATTTGACTGGCAATATTTTCCAGGGTTTCTTCTTGCATGTGAGAGATGTGATAGAAAAAGCAGCTCCCAAAACTTCCAGAGGAAACATTCATTTAACACTTGTTACTTTTGAGATTACAGGTGCCTCTTTAACTTCTGCTGCATGTGGTTTTAGTTTCCTTTAGTTTAACTTGTTTTAAGGAATATATCCAAGACATAATGTTCAAATCCAGATCTTGGATCTTTCCAGAAATTGCAGCTCAATGTTTTGCTTTATTCCATTGCTGAAACACAATACTGTTTTCCTGAGTAACATGTGAATAAGGGCCCTAAGGAATAGATATCAAATTGGTAGCTTCAAAAGTATGCAGTACAACTAAGTGGTAGTTTTACTTCATTATAATTTTTTTCCTTTCTTTCATTTTTTAGCATTATATCTCAAATAAGCAGGTATGAACTGGTTCTCAAATGCAAAACTCTTCTAGCTACTCTTAGATAATCAGGCTTCAGATAAAAATCATGGCACTTCTCATTTTTATCCTCTGAATCTGTCATTTGATCTTCATATGCTTAAAATTCGAAATTCAGCTCCTTCCAAAGGTCCAGTTAGACGTTCTCAGTCTGTTGCAAGTGTTGCAAGCCTTTCACTGTAGGTTGATTATGACCATTTTGCTCAGCTGGTGGCAAATATCAATTAGTGCCCGCTTTTCCCTAGATGATGTGCCTCTTGAATGTAAATGACAGGAAGAGAATAGGCATTAAAATTTCACTCTTTTCTCTTCTGGAAGCACTGTATGAACATGTTTGTGTCACGCAGGCATGAACTGCCACTGTCTGTTTCTCAAAACTCACTAGAATTATCTTAGCATGCTGTACTGCAGACAAAGCTTTTCAGTGTTCAGTTCTCACTGAAGTGTTTTCCTTCCTTGGCCCCCAGCCACAGATTAATAGCCTGTAAGCAAGCTTGCTCTCAAAAATGTCAAATTTAATTGAAAAAGGAAATCAGAAAATAAAAAGTTGTCTGGCATGGCTCCTCTAGTTCCCACTCTTACTAGCTTCACAGGTTTCTCTGTTTCATTGACCAGCTCGGTGTTGGAGGGCTAAGCCCTCACTGTCCCCACTGCAGCTTCTATCTGGAGTGCCTGGGGCACCATCCAGCCATGGTGACATCAGAGGAACACAACGAGGTTCACTCCTGGCTCGCAGGCTGCCCAGAGCAATAACAGGCCTTTGGTCACCTCCTTCCCTTCCCTGCATTGGCAATAAGCTGAAGAAAAGCAATAGCATGAGCACGGCTGAGGACAATGGGCTGCCATTGTCTGCACCTTGTTATTTCTAGGCCCAACACTGTGCATCCCATGGGGGGTTGGAATGGAAGGTGCAGACCTCTTAAAGGAGACTGGATAAGTGGGCCAAAAGTTTTTCCTAATAAAGAATTAAGCAGGAAGCGTTTGGCGTAGAGTCTTCTGGTTTTCTGTACTTTGTGGGAATCAAACGGAATTGTGAAAGAGCTGGATGTCTGTCATGGCATGCTAGGAATCTGAGAAAGTGATGACCCCAGCTCACCCCATAACTCTAGAACTGAGAGCTGGGAGGTGCCAATCCCTGGTCTACAGAATTGCCTGCCTGGTCAGTTTTACTATGTGCCTCTGAAACTGGTAGGAATGTCTAAACCACAATCCCATTCTTGTGTGAATTTACTGAAAAGCAGAACACTGAGGTTTTGGCTCAAGCTCATGCTGAGAAAAAACTGTTGAAGCAAAGCATCCTGTCTAGGAAGCAGCTGTTTATAGCTGTTGTGAATATGCACTCGTCCCAAACACCCCGTGTTTGATAGATAGCATATGCCCTCAGTTTTCAAAGCTTTCCAATGCTTTTCTTTGGTTTTGAGTCTGGCAGACTAAAGAAATCTCGTATCTTACAGGAAGAAAATTTGTGGTTATAGGAACTTGCTGTTATGGAAATAGTACCTTGAGAGGAGAGTGCCACCCTGTCCTGGGAGGGTCTCTTCAGGCTGCTGAAGAGCAGCAGATTCGTCTGGCTGCTGTATTTGGATGCCAGAAGAATCCAAGTGATCCCCATTTCTGGCCTACAGGTAGAAAACGGTTTTGATCTAGAAAGCAGCCTAGTGTTGATGATTATCCATTCAGAGGGTGCACACACACAAGGCATTTCAGTGTTGGGTTTTTGCCTGTGACATCTGAAAGAATTCTTACCATTTCCCTTCTGTGTTTTATCTTGGAGGGAGGTAAAATACAGCAGAGAAACAGCTGCAGCCAAGTGAAAAAACAGAGTTCTCAGTCCAATGCAGGTGTGCAGCGAGTCCTCAGTATTCATGTGTCATAGACTTTTTCCTGCCTTCACACAGTGCTACAAAATTGCAGAAGACAAATTTATAGCAGGAGCCATTGTTAGAACTTATTGCTTGCCTGTTTACTGTTGAGTATGTTGTGCAGTACAAATAAACTGCTAAAACTTGTGCATGTGGGGAATTCATTAAGAAAAGTGTTAATTTCCTTAGAATAGATTTTTAAGGATATTTTTTTTTTGCGGCTCCATAATCTGATAGCTGTTCTCCATAAAGAGATAAAAACACTTGGTACAGACAAATGAGGTCACTCTTAAGTAATGCAGTCAGAGATGTAGTCTAAATTTTCCTCATGATTTCCATGGTTTGGCTCTGTTCCAGACAGACTCTTCCCCAGGCAGGCCTGTGGGAGAGTGAAAGGTTATTTGTATTGAGAACCAAAACTGGAGAGGTAGGGGAGGGTCCTCAGCAAGTAGCCTTAGGACTTTCTCCAGTGCTGTCTGTAGCAAGAGACTTGCCTTGACAGGGGTTGTAGGACATTTTTGGTAGATGGAAGAGTGCCACAAGAGAAATAAGGTGCTCACCCACGTTCTGTATTCTCCAGCTGTATGATGGAGGGCTAGGCTGCTCCCCCCAAAATACCCTCTTCCTTTAGGACTGGAGGCTGTGCTGATTAGTGACTAGAATAAGAATGGGGATAATGAAGGTCTCTTCACAACTCTTGTCATTTATTTACCTTGGGCTAATTGCCTCACCTTCCTTAATCCTGAATTTCCTAAGCTGTAAATTGTGAACAGTCCTATCTGTGACTTTACAAAGTTAAGCAATAAAAACTGAGTAATATCCATGAGACTAGTCTAGATCTGCCATCCTGTAGATGGGCAGTGTTTTCCCCAAGCATGCCAAACAGCTGCAGCCTGTAATGGATTGCTTTTTTTTGTTCATTTCTGTGTGAAACATTTCTTCAAGAAGTGGGTTTGCAACGTTCACTTTTGTTTAGCTCTGAATGTTCAAGCCTCTGTAGGTGTTACTCCTCTCTGACTCAAGGGTGGTATGCTGAGTGTTGCTAGGAAAATCAGGCTTCTGCTTTTTATTTTTGTCATAACAGTTTAAGGCAGCTGGTCTCCAGGTTTCTTTTGTGAGAACAGGAATCAGACTGCACCAGCAACACTTGTGGGGCAACACTTTTTCATAGACAGAGAGAACCTGGTGCAGACTCCCAGGCAGTTGTCAATCATGGAAAGCTTTGCATTTTCAATCGCTTCTAAGAAATTCTGTATTCCTATCAAAGCAAACAATGCAGCCAACATTCAGCCTTAGTCTCTTCATATTGGGGGGAAGATTGAGTCTACATTAACAAAATTAGGATCACTTTTACAGAGGTTTGTTGGAAAGGGTGGGAATACTATCTTCAGTAAAATAATCATCCATTTTAAAGTAGAACTAGATAGAAGTTGGAAATCAGCACACAAATGCTACAAAAGACAAGTAAAACCAGGCTCCTGGAGAATACAATGTATTTTCAAAATTACACTGAAGGGAATTTACTGCCTGCAGAAAATTTTCAATTTGAATGATTTCATAAAGGCCATGAGAACAATCTTCAGACATTTATAGAGAAAAACCAGTATGCAATCTCTTCACAGATTGAGAGAATAACTAAATAAAATTAATTTACATGACCTACCTCCAAAATTCTTTAAATGTTAAGTACCCTAAAATTAATTTGCAGTCCAGCTCAACACTGGGTTTGTAAAGAATCTGTGATTGGTTCTAAATGGATGAAAATAGTTACCTAAAACTAGTAATGGTTTCCTGATGGATGGGGAACGCAGCTGACTGAGACAGTGGGGGATATCCCTAGTGTTAACCAGCTGACAGCTGTAGAAACAGATGCAGTTTCAAGGTATCATTTCAAGAGATAATATGGTTATGAGTCAAAGCAACATTTTGTGGTCAGCAAGTGCACCGATACATCTGTGTGTTGGGGATTGTGGGACAGTGTGAAATCAACCTCTGAAGAAGCAGGTCTGAGTCATTAGATGTTGCTGAGGATATGAGTTGTAAGGAGCATTTTAGTTTGAACCCTCTCAATTATCAAGCAAAAATATCCTAAGAGATCAGTGTTTCCTTCAAGTTGCAATTAATATTGGTTTTTATCAGTATGTTGGACACATAAGGATTTGCAATCTCTTTCAAAATTGCTGGTTACAGTAATAGCTACTTTCTTTATTAATTATTGGAGAAATAACAAATTAACTTCTCTTGCAGCTCTTTAATAAGGAAGTACAAGCTGTCTTTGAAGTACTAGCAGCCCTGTTGTTCCTGTGTTATTCTGGCACATGTAATTATCTCTCACTTTAAGCCATCATGTTTATCAAGCAAATCAGCAAATAAGTCAAAGCACAACTCTAAAACTGAAGCAGCCTTGTCTGCAATGCCGGAAATAGAATTCTGCTGCTATTTTATGGCACATGGGGCCATCCAAAATCAAACTTCATCCAAATCAGGTAAGTTTTACCAATAGCTCAACTAATAGTAAATTATGGACAAGGGTAAATATACATGAAAGAGGAGGAAGAAGTCCTAGATTTCAAATCTAATGTGCTTCTGCTATAACATGTTCCAATCTGAAAAAGAAGTTTGCCAAAAGAACTGAATGAAAACAAATCTACCACATTGCTCTATAACCCAGATGGAGATGGTATTTACAAATCTTCAGGTATTCATAGGGGAGAAAGTGTTCTTCCTACTGAAATGGAATAATGAAAGAAAACAAGGATAAATTATGTTCTTCAAAAAAACTCTGAATCCTTGTCTACGTGGAATGGTTTTGCCTTTTTTTTTTTAAATTACATTTTTGCCCTTTCTTCCTGTGTTAACATTAGTAGCTTTAAAGAGGATGTCCACTTTGTTTACATTACGTTAGTTCCCAAAGAATAAGAGAGAGATCCATAGAGTCCTAGACTTTCTCAAAATACTTGCGCACCATTCTGGTTGCAACATCCATCCAATTTTGTGTTCTGGGACATTTTCCGTTCTTGGTTTTCGACTAGAATCTGCTGTATTTATCAGTCTCACGGTCAAATTCAAAGGTTCTGTGATTCCTCTGATACCATCTCCTTGTGCATGTGGTTTTAATGATTTCACCACCAATTTCATGTTGCTTGCAGGCACCACTCACCACTGTAAATCAGATAGCTATTACTACAGACCGGATAAGCATTCATACTCTTGCAGGATGGGTGATGATCCTTCTAAAAAAGTGTCCTTTTCCAGCATTCTAGAAGGTTTTCATGCTCGTACATTCTTTCTTCTTTTGCTCAAGTAATATGGATGATGAACACAAGGTACAGGACTGCCTGCAAAATGACAGTAACCAGCGGAGGCTGCGGAACAGCAGGATCTGGAAGGCCCTTTGGCTGAGTGCAGGTCATCTGTGAGTGTCCGTAGCACAAGGCCAGCTCAGGTTCCCTTTCAGTAGAGAGGATTGTCTGTCATCACCTAATTGTTGCTCCTGAGAAATATTGCTGGTTTCAGACCAGTTTAGTGTTATTTTTTTTAAGTGTGAGGGCTGTAGTCACTAGTGATAATGCTATTTAAAACAGTCCTCTGCCCTCATTTTTCTAACTCCAAGTGCTACAAAGGAGATGAAGTGACAGATTTGCAGGACTGTGATTCCAGTGAAACACAGAGGTCACTGATAGGACCTGGTTACAGACCCTCCAATGTATTCAAGTGCTTAACTCCCACTGAAGTTGTCTGCTTATTTGTTCTTATGAAATTCTGGAGCATAATCTAAAATTAAACTTCTGATTTTGTCTGTAGGGGAAGTTAATTAGCAAATCTCAACTTGCCCACCAATATCACTTTCATTTGGTGTTAAGAGCAAGTTTAGCACTCAAGTCTCTTGTTGTTTTTTCATAGCAAACAGTGTCTGCTTATTATCATATTAAAGGAATGCCACTGGTTAAATCAAGCAATGAATATAAATAGCTGTATTACTGCCATCAGGCATCAGTGTTTATTTAGTGGATGTGAATCATGCGTGCCTCTTTGATCTGGCTTTGACTAAGCCAGTGCTGTTTTCATACAGAAAAGGTTATTTGCAAACACTGCAAGAGTATGTATATATTAAACATGGAATTAATCAATATGGAAGGGCCTTTGCTACTTTGACAACCCTGTGTGTTGCCACGATGTCTTTAAGTGTTTCAAATTTCTCTGTGAGTACCTGGGTCCCTGAAGACACTCGCAGCTCTTTTCTTTGGACTAGAGAAGATGAAGATTGAAATCTGGGCCCCACTGAAATCAGTGGCCATATCACTCTCAGGTCCCTGTGAAGGGCACATAGCTGGTAGCAGGGAGGACAAAAATAATCAAGGACAGCGCTGATTTATTTGTGGACTGGTTTGATTACAGTGCATGCAGGGGAGTATTTGAAAGAGAAATTTGTTTGTGCACAATCAGATAAGCAGATAGACTCAGACCTACTTGTGCTCATTACTCACACTGAACTTTTTATTACTTTTTGCTAAAGCAAAGCTATTGAATTTTAAAACTGAACCCACATGCCTTCCCTTCAACAAACTGTATGCAGACTATTGTGTGCATTGGAACAGCAAATGATAACCCATAGGTACTGCCAAAGTAATGTTATCGCAGTCATTGTGATAAACAACTTAGAATGAGACTCATTCTGATGCCAAACATTAACCTGGACAAAATAGCTGACAGGAATAGTGTTTATTCAATCACGGGTCATGACTGACCTCAAATGCTCTCCGCTGAGGGAACCGGGGATGACAAAGAAGTGGAAAATTTGTAGAAACACCCACACCATTAGGCGATTTCTGAGTCCAAAATGTGCATCCATCCCTCCCTCACTTTGTTACTTCTACTATAATGCAAGGTCATACATAAGTTTTAGGATTAAAAGGAAAGGTGGACCTCAAGGGTTTGGGCAAATTTGGTCCACACTCCTAAATTTGTAGCAAAGTTGGATTAGTTTTATATCATTTGGGATTTCTTTTTTATGACAATGTAATTTTGAATGTTAATCTTCCCTACGTTTATAGGGTGCTTGCATTATAGGTGTTGCAGAAAATGAGTTTTAAAATAATTTGCAATTATTACTGTACTAGGAAAGCATAGTGGACCAGTGAAATCTACCTTTCAGTCTTGATATTTTGTAATCAAGTGAATGACACTTTATCTAAACTAAGGAAATGGGTGAGAATTTTAAAGATGAAATGGTGATCATTTTGAACAGTGAAAAAGGAGAGTTTTGATGTGTTCTTTCGTAAAGATCATATGCTCTTCGTGGTAATGTTATGATGTTCTCTTGACTGACTGCGCATTCTTACATCAGAGATTTTGTCAAAGAAATCCAGCCTGAAAGGAATGACCCCAATAACACAGAGAAAAGTCCTTGAAGGAGAAGCAGAGATACAATTATGGGGGAATACCTTCCATCTGGTCTCTTCAGATTGGACTAATTTATTCTTCTTTGAATTGCTGGAATGAGTCCAGAGAGGGGCAACTGTTGGAATCCTGGTGAAGGGTCTGGAGCACATGGTCTGTGAGGAGAGGCTGAGGGAGCTGGGAGTGTTCAGCCTGGAGAAAAGGAGGCTCAGGGGGTGACCTTATCACCCTCTACAACCACCTGAAAGGAGGCTGTCCCCAGGTGGGGGTCAGTCTCTTCTCCCAGGAAGTGACAGGACGAGAGGCCTCAAGCTGTGCCAGGGGAGGTTCAGGTTGGACATCAGGAAGAATTTCTTCACTGACAGGGTGGTCAGACATTGGAATGGGCTGTCCAAGAAGGTGGTGGAGTCACCACCCCTGGCGGTGTTCAAGAAACAACTGGATGTGGCACTTACTGCTATGGTTTAGTTGACAAGGTCAAAGTCAAAGCTTGGAGGTCTTTTCCAACCTAAATGATTCAGTGAATCTAGTCCAGAAATGAGAGATACCAAGGCTTGAGGTGAATAGAGTGACCAGATCTCACTTATTTTAAGGGATGTTCTTAATTTCTTTCACTGTTACATGAGTAAAGGGAAGGTGGATCAATCAACCCTTTGTTTTATTGACCCAATCAAAACAGTGTAAGTATTGATTGAAGCTGTTTTTCTCTGCACAATTCAGCCTGAAGAAATGTAATATTTTAACACCAACTTAGCCAAAGCTTTAAGGTATGCATGGAACTGCATAACTTAAATGACAATCATGGCTGTAACTTCATGGTGGGAATTTAGCCTGTTTATATATATATATATATATATATATATATGACCTTACCTCAGGCTCCTGCTTCTTGCATCTTTACCTAGCTAAGAAAAAGGCATGCAC
>VZTI01006034.1:697566-740867 GCA_013397865.1 Struthidea cinerea
CATTTCTAAAAAAATGTTGAATTAATAAATATATAGTTTGTTATCTGTGTTAGTGAACTGTTTCACTGACTGTAGAGATTACAGCGTCCCAAATTGTGTAAATACCTCCTCACCCTGAAAATAGTCTACTGCTGTGCCTTGCAACTGGGTGTGCAGGCAGTACTGTATGTGTACTATAGTATACAGTACTATATTGCTGTACTATATGTGAGAAAGAGGTTCTACAAAATCTATATCTCAAGACCTTTTGGCATCAAAAGATAGATCTACAGTTGTTCACTTAGTCAGAAGCTTTTTCTGATGAAGAAAAAAAATATTCAGTTTTGAGTATTTTTTTCAGTCCTCATTGTGGTGGATTCCTTCCAGAGCTTCCCACCAAGGTACTCAAGTTCAGAGTACTGTCCTTATGAGCACTTTAACAAGTGAAGCTGTTACAAAAGGTACCCTAAGTAACAGCCTTTTTCCTACATTAGTCTCAATGAACAAACCGGTGATATTGTGAAAGATCTCTTCGGCCTTTGCTCCCAGCACTGCTGACGGCCCCTCCATGTGCTTTGGCAGCAGCTTCAGCAGGATCTCAACTCAGAGAAACTGTGGGGTATGTGATGCAATGAGAGCACATTTGTACTTGGGCAATGAGCCTGCTCACCTTGCCCCAGTTCAGGTGCAGAGCCAAGTATTCTATAACATCATTAAACAAACAGCAGAAACTGTTGGACACACAGAGAAATATTTGCTAAATTACAGAATCTTATCAGAGGGAGTGTGTTCTTGCTGTTTGTTGGTGGGACTTTCCAGGAACTGGAGATACATAGGGTCAGAAATTCCTGGCAGCTTCAGTGCAGCTGAGTGCACCCTCAGTGTCTATTTGAAACTACAGATCACATGTTCTCTTGCTCTCTCTCTCCACTCTGTTTCACTTCTCTATCAACTCTAAGCTCTGGAAAAGATGCATAACTTCATTTCGATCCATGCCTAATGTTTTCTTGGCAATGCTTTTTAAAGAAAAATACATGATGCCTTATCTCATGATGGCCAGTAGAAGTCATCCTGATCCTGTTGAAAATTAGGTCCTCTTTACAAAACTTTTCCAATCCTCTCAAGAGGACTGGATTATTTAGATGGGAATGTAGATAATATGGATTACCAGGGCCCCAGCTCTACAACACATAATGTGTAAGGAAATAGCTATCTCTAATTGTGTTTTAGAATCTACAGACAGCAATCCCTTCAGGAATTAACAACTTAGTTTGACAATTTTTTTTTTTTAGTAAAGTTAGCCTAGTTTTCTAACATGAGAATATTCACTAGATTTTGAACTGGCTTGCCACTTTGAATGGAGAAGTGTAGAACTTTTAAGATTATTAGAGTCTAAGTGAGTCTTATTGATACTCCTTCAGGAGAAAAGATTGCAAGATGAGTTTAACAGTATTCTACACCAAGGAATTCATCTATATGGAGGATTTGATGATGTCTTGGGGTGACTTTATGATGTGTATCCCCTATCGCTACTCTATGCCCACCAATCTTTTCTGTGCCTTTGTACTCAGGGCAAAATTTGAAGGCAAATATTAGACACAGTAAACTCCAGTCAGGAGCATCTGCGCCACAGGAAACCTTTTGTGCTGCTTGTAGATCTCCATGTCATTACACACGTAATGAGTAAATATGATAGGAAGCTTGTGTGTCACTTATGCGTAATGTCTCCTCATTACCAGAGCATTTCATTTCCTGATAAGTGAACTGCTTGGTTAAAGAAGAGTTTAAAAAAACTGTATTTCAAGCTGAGCACACACCACAATCATTAAATTGGCACTCAGGTCCCATCCCATAAAAAATTTCTGAATCTGTGTGTCTCTACACACATACATAGCTCTCTCTTGCCATTCTTTGTTGAAGGATTACAATCTAACCAGGTAACTAGGCCCTGTCTCAGGAGTCTGTTGAGCCAGTGAGAGTTTCAGATAATGCAATATTATCGTATTTTATTTGGATAGCTGAATATGGAATCAATTAGTGTTGTGCAGGGTAGTTCTGTTCTACCACTAAACCATTTGGTTCTGCTACTGCATTAATTCTCCTGAATAACCAGTGTTTTCATTATTTATTTCTGAGTGCTTTAGGTACAGTTCTCAAGAAAAAATTTAATGAAAATGTCTTGTTGTATGTAGGTTATTTAATAAAAGAAAAAACAAAGATTTCTCATTTGGTTGTTTTTTAAAAGGTGCATCTTTCGTTTTTTACTTGCTGTTGCAAGTTAAGTTCTTTGCGCTTTCAGCATAAATGTGGATGTCTCTTAAATGTTTAGCATGTGTTTGCTCATGGCTTTTTGATCATCTGATTTCCTTGTATCAGCCTCTGCTCGCTGCCATGGCTCGGGTCTGGTCCCAGACTGAGGAACATTCAGAAATCTCATAATACCTCACACTAGTAGTTAATCTTCTGTGATGGATATGGTTCTATGATTGTTTCTATCTGGTTTCTGCTCCAGTGAAGACAGACCAGGCTTTATTTCAAGAAATAATTCATATTGGAAGTAGCCTCAGTCTGCAGTTATTCAAACTTTCCTGGAGTGGTTTGCTAATACTGTATGGAAGCAATAGTATTAGTGTTTGCTAATACTGCTGGAATGCTACTGACTCTAAGCAGTCTTGCTGTTACAGATTTTTGCACAATATTCTGATACAAAATTAGCCCTTTTACCTTAATTAGACCTGAGGACTGCTCAAAATACACATCATGTTGTTAAGGGATGTTCTTGCTACAGCTAAGCAGAGACATCCCCAAAGCCTCGTCTGCTTCTGCAGGAAGAAAGCAGGGATAGGCTCTGTCTTTGTAACTGTGAAGCTGCCTGCCAGGGTCTTCCATTGATCTGGAACTTCCCATGCTCTCCCCCACAAGTACAGTCTAACCCGAAGAAGGCAACAATTGTCAGAGCTCTGAAGTCATGGTTATTTGCCTCAGCACAATTTATATGTTTTAATCTTGCAGCTGGTTCTCATGTTCATGAGCTTGAGGTCCTGAAGCCCAACTCTTTGGCTGTTGTGTCTGGGTATTTAGCAACTGTTGGGTGTGTTACATAGATGCATCTGGGTTTTTTTAACATGGATATGGGTGCTGTTGATAGTGATGAGAATTGTTCTGTCATGAGGTGTGAGGGGGAGAGAGATACAGATAGAGCTGTCTGTTACCACCAACTGCTTCCTGGTTTTGTCACACATTGTGTCTCCTGATGTTGCAATGAGTAAAAAGGGAAAAAAACCCAAACCAACCTGCTATTCAGTTCTGCAGAATCATTATGCAATATCTACAGGAAAATCTGTGAATGAATGAATGAATGAATGCATGAATGAATGAATGAATTTATTTGCTGGCTTTATTGTTGTGAGAAATTGAGCTGTATTTTGTGGCTTTGAGGTGCCTACAGGTGTAAATCGATCTAGACCAGAGTCTGCATAGTGAATATTTAGTGGAAATGAAGGGTCACGCATGGATTGGAGGTTGGAGTTGAAGGGTAAAATTTGGGTTATGTACACAACACTCTTTCTATTTCAAATGGCTGTTTTCCTAGGAAAATAAAATTCCATTTTTTTCACCATGAGATATTCTGGGAGACAAACAAGACCAAAAAAAGAAGTAATGGACAAAATATTTTATCTACTTCTCATTCCTTTTTTCTTCCTAATATTTATTATCTTTTTTTCGGCTTCTTTCCTCTTGCCTTTCTTTTTCTTGTCAGGCCCAGTTTGCTAATTTCCATTAACATTTCCATTAACTGATTTTCCCTTTTTTTAAATTGAAGTTACACCTCAATCCCCTCACAGTAGCATGTCCTTTTCCAGGCTCTGGCCTCCCTTTCTTTCATCCTGAAAGTCCATTTCATTCTACTCTCTCTATCTACTTTGCTCTCTCACTTATTACTGTTCCATCTTTTGATTAAAATTTCAACACTTACCTTTCATGCCCTTGCTCTAACACCCCTCCAGTGCTCTTCTCCCTGATTCCCCCATTCTTTCTTACATCTCTGTTTTCTTCAGAGCAGCATGTTCTTTTTCTCTTACCTTTGCATCTAGAAAAAAAAAATATTACAGGCAGATGCCAATTGGCTTCTTGGCTACTCACTCCTTCCCACCTGCCTTGAGGTTTCACACCAAGACAGACACAGGGAGCTAGATGGTCTCCCGAGGGAATCAGAGATGGGAGTAGCCCATCCTATGTGTGGAACTCCTATTCAGACACCAAAGAAATTTTACACTTGCTTGAAATACATTGTTTTGGTCAAGAACTTAGCTTTTCCATAAACTATTTGCTGTGAAGTAAACTGAATTCTGTGTCCAGCATTACTCAGCTGGGACAGGAATATAGAATCTTGTAATAAACTTCCTTCCTGAGAAACTGCCCATTAATAAGAGCAGTATGATAAATTTTGGAAGTTTAGTTCTAAGTGTATAAACATGTTCCTGAGAGACAGGGAGAGGAGGGAGATGCTTATTTTCTCACGTCTCATGAAGGCACTGAAGGGAGGTAAATATCTCATGATAACCACGCCCCTTGTCATACTCTATTAGTCACATCACACGCTTCCTGAGCACAACACTTCTCTTTATTCCCCTGACATTTTGCACGTCTCACAAGTACAGTGACTAGTTATCATTCCCAGGGTGAACACCCCTTAAATACAGTTCAGTGAACCTTTACAGGAACGTCTCATTGTCTAAGTACAGTATGCTAGGCTTCACAGAGGCTGTATTTACTCTTTCCAGAGAGAAAATGCAATTGGATAAGATGTGATTGGTATGTTTTGACTTTAAAGACTTTAAAGTTGTGCTATATGAGTCAAAAAGGAGCTGGAAACCTTTTCTGCCTTTTACTACAAACCTTGAAGATTGCATGCTATGGTTCTGCGAAGTGGCACTTGGAGCAAGTCTGCAGGGTAGCATGAAGGTGGCCTTCTCCTAACTGCTGCTCCTCTCATGCTGTGGGCCCATAGGACATTGGTCCTGCTAGAGTCCAGGAAAAGGACTTCCCATGTGGTGCATTCAGGGGTTCTAAGGTAGTAGGGTAGCTGTTGGCTGGAGGAAAATTCCATCTGTGGGCATCCTTGTCTGCAAAAGATGATGGCGGCCTATACAACTTTGCAGTAATTTTGTTAACCAGGAGCTGCTTTAGCTCGTTCATCCTGTCTCTTCTCTTTTAAAGCCATTGTAGATAGGGGAAGCAAAGGAATTAGACACTGAAATCCCTTGGTTTGCTCTGTGAGTTAGCAGGATTCAGTAGCCACGATGCCCTACTGCTTCTTTGTCCTCGGGATTTGTGTATCTGGTATGACAGCACTATATTGTGATCTTGTTGGATCAGGATAAAAAAAGATATGACACAAAGTACTTTCAGTGTGAGGGTGTGGCCTGGAACATCAAATAAGTAAGTTTTTGTTCATTTTTATGTACTGCCACATTATGTATGAAGATGCACAGAGAAACTGGGGTAGGTTAGGTGCTCAGAGCACTGTGACTCTAGTCCTTCCTTCATATAATGTCTATAAAGTACTGCAATCTTCCTCAAAAATTGCTCTTCCTCTTTTATGGGCTTGAGTTAAAAATAGTAAGTTAGAAAGAGCAACTGCTGCATATGAGAAACAGAACCAAAAGCAGTTGTGGTTCAAGACCTGAACAAAAACATTATGTCCATGCATAAGCCAAATACCTTTTCCTGGAATATAGGATGCTTCCTTTTGTATGTTGGGCTCTGACCACTGAGTCACTTCCTGTGGGTTTGCATTGTGTAGATTAGCAGGTGCAATTCTAAGCACGTATAGAAACTTCCTTTCTTACTGCACTCTCAAGGGTTGTCCTTGGCTTCCTCTGAAGTTCAAACTTCTCTACTTCCTTACCCACACTACATTTCTCTTCATCTCTGTCTCTGCCCCTGCCTGTCCCTGCTATGTGCCCAGGCTTTCTTCCTGACAGTTTCTTTCATTTCTTTCTTTTCTTTGGCCAGCAGTCTTAGAGAAAATAGACGAGCTAGTGTCTGGACTAGTAAAGCTAACTCTTTACAAGGAAGTGTTTATTCTGTGTTTTAACAAATACAGCCTGCCTGCAAAATCTGGAGTTCCTCTGGAATTGCATTTGGTGCGTAGGTGTTTGCAAAGGAAAGAACATGTGTGGGAGAGGTTGTTGAACCTCTACAGGTTCAACAACCTATAGAGGTTCAACAGGTGACCTATACAGTCACTGAACTACAATGGTTCAGGATTCCTACTTTTCCCAAATCTTGTACTGCAGCTATGGACTTCATGTCTTCATCCCAGAGTAACTATTTCAGCTGAACCATTGAGGTTTTCATCAAAATGACTAAGCCAGTAAAAGTGACTGTGATTTTACATGCCCTGCTCCACTTTTGTTTTGTTCTGCTGCCTGCATGGAAGTAGCTATGTTGGGATGTTGTTTTCACTATATTAGAATTGGTTTTTAATTTAACATTTGTGTGCACATGACCTCTCTGTCTTATGTCTACCTACCTTATTGAATGAGTAAGGGTGTCCTTCACCTGGCTTGTTTGTCAGAAAAGAAAAACAAAAGTAAAGGACATATGTCATTCTTCAGACACAAATACATCCATTCTTTATTCCTTTTTCATGTTAAATTCTGTAACTTAACCACCATGGGCAGCTTTTTTTAAGTGTCTCTAGCACCTGTTTTCTTTCTACTTCACACAAGTTCTGGAAGGACTCCTCTACATTTAAAAAAATCGAGCATACAGTCAAAACATAAAGTGAGGGTGTGGGGAAAGCTTTCCCTTTTGAAGACACATGTTATTTTTAAGGGCTGAATGTCTAATAATCTTCAGATAAATATGAGAACATGGTGATACATTTGTTGAATGAAAGCGTGACAAATAGAAGGCAGGAACCTATTTCAAAGAATGGTGCTGGGATTTTGCTGATATTCTAGAACTACAAACGTTTAAAAGTACAATGGCAGAAGCAAATGGTTTTGAGCTTTGCCAATATAATGAGCATAGGGTAGAAACTGAGAACAATTGTGCCTGTGTTCTTCACATTTTCCAGAGCTTGCCTCTGGCTAGGGTTGGGTGAGGGATGAGAAAGAAGGAAGGACCTAGACTGAGAAGCGTGCTGAATGTTTGTTTGTTTTTTTGGAGGAAAAGAAGTGGTTGAGATGATGGTGCTTCACATCCCAGAGGGAGTTTCGCTTCACAGATAAGCACCCTGAGTCATGAGCTGAATACGTGCCCAAATGTTTCAATGGTACAAGTAAATCCTATCAAAGTTTGCTGTTGTGGTTGGATGTGCTGACTCAAAGCACTCAGTACGTGAGCTACCAGGGAGAAATGTGGCTGGTAGTTTCCACATGGAGGCAGAAATTATTCTTGATGTGAACGAGAAACAATCTTGGTACGTGAAACTGCAAACTGTTTGTTTCATTGAAGAGGCTGGGTTTGGCTTTACTCCATGTAGTTATTTGAAGGCTATTGAGAAATGCAAATCATGATTTATTTTTACCGTGCTATGTGATGAGACTCATACTTCAGAGGCAGAGAGACAAGTTTTTGGACTCTGTCCAGAAATTAGCCAAAACAATAAAAGAATCGCACAACTTACACAGTTTGTTTAATATGATTATGAAAACTTGAAAAAAAAAAGGTAAAGGTGATTCACAAAGGACAAAAGCAGGTAATTGTCCAAGGGGCTTGCTGCAGAAGGAGATACATTTTGGTCTAGTGGCCAAAGGACATTGGTTTTCTGGGGGCTTTAGACTTTTTCATTAATTCAGTTTGTCCCTTTAGGGGTTTTCTGTTCCTCCTGTCTTGTGTTAACTTATTTTGGTAAAACATGCTCAATGTGCATATGTTTTACCCTTAGCTGCTGGACACCTCACATGGTCTTTTGTATTCTGTCTGTGAAAAGGGTTGGCACAATTTTTGAGACAGCATGGAAGGTTTTTACAAATTACTTTTAGAGTATAGGTTGCTAGCTATATCCTGGTCCATGGAGAAATGCTTTTAAATTATCCTAAACCATTTATTCTGATGAGGTACAAAGAGTTGTACTTAGCTAATAAATTAAAATATTCTCGTAGTTAGTAGAAGAGGCTGACGAACATATTTATAGGATCATTCTGCTGTTTAATACATTTTCTTTCCTTTTTACTCTAACAAACCTGAACAGTTGAGAATTAACTTGAGACAAACTGGTTTGAAGACAGAATTTATAAAATCTCACAAAATCTGTGTCTGTCTTATGATCTAATCTGCTCATTAAAGCGGGTCAACTTTAAATAGAAATATTTTAACCTTGCTGCCCTCTCATAATGCCTTCCATATTGACACACCTGCCTTTTCTTTGCAGTTTCAAAGACCTTAAGCACTAAAGCTAATGATGTTCCTCTTTGAAATGTGTTAGACAGAAATATTCTTGCCTGAGTGCAGCAGGAAATTGAAATGGTGTGATGCCAGAAGCTGAAGAAGGCACATGTTTGCACAGCACTGGGAAATGCAGAGGCTTTGCTTGCAAAAGTTCCCTTTGGGATTCTCCCTCCTACTTTCTCTCAGCAAGGGCAGATGCACAGGTCTGAGTTTCAGTCCAATACTGTCTGTGAGAACAAACCACTGTTTTCAGAGTACAAACACAACTGGAGCTATCAGACCACCCCTGAATTGGCCTAGGATCCTTCTCAACACAGGCCTCCAAGTACAAGGCTGGCTGCTTCTGGGACCTTGCCATTACCTGCTTATCTGTGGATATGCCCATACTTTCCAAGAAGAATAGACAAATAGCAATATTCCATGCTTAATACTGGCATTAAACAGCTGGCAAAAGTCTGTAGGTCTGCTAAAAATAAGCACTGCTGCTTTATACCAGCTGCCCTAGTGATCCTGTTTTTCTAAAGTCCTTTTCAGAAAAAGATTCCATAGTGAAGGAGTGGAGTGGCAAAAGAGAGCTTGAAGAAGTTGCCCATGCAAGTGTTTTGATCAGTATTGCTGGCCTTCTTCCAAAATTGTGAGTTCTTTGCATGAATTAGTAAGTGCCACTAATAATCAAGCAAGGGTTCCTAAAGTCAAGGGAGAGAAGGCGGAGGCTCGAGCAGCTTATTGGTATGTGACCCTTAATCATATCCCCGGCACCTAGATGTTCTCATTAGGGGCGAACTAGGAATGCTTAATAGCAAGATCATTTACTGTTGACTACTCCCAGTGATCTCCTCTATTCTCTGGGAAAGCCAGTAATGAGCAGTTCAGACGCTGTGTGGGGCAGCAAGACCACTCAGTCCAGGCTGTAGGCACATTCAATTTAGCAGTGAGTTGGCAGCTGGCTGGCGCACACCACAAAATATGCTGTATTTCTTTATCAAATCAACAATAAGTGTTTGTGTTTGTTCTGGTCTGTGTGCAAGAGCTCACGTATGCCTGCATACCTCATAACTCAGCCCGAGCAATTACATCCCATACTTCCCTTTTCTGTGTTGCTGTATTAAGAGTTACAACATCATATAGCTATACAGAGATTAAGCCTATCAAAATACATGCCAATATACAGCATTTCCTTTCCCACTTATGCAGGAGCTCCAAAGCAATAATTTCTTTCTTATTCTCTTTTCTTTGCTCTTTTTTTTTCTTTTTAAATCAACTTTATAGCTTCTTCATCGGTCTTTGCAGTTATGCCTTTGCCCTGTCTGTTTGGATTCTGGCACTTGACTTTGAACTCTTCTCTGTCTTATTGCAAGTTCTACAGTTAATGATGGAGAGTTAAAAAGCCTTATAATAAAAAAAGAAACACAAGAAAGGAGTGAACGGAAGCAAGAGTAAGTACTACCTGATAAACCTGGTAGGTGCGTTGGGGTTAATACTGAAATGTCCAAAAGTTAGTCCTCGTGGTTACTGTCATGGGGCCTTAGAAAACAAGGATAGAAATATTGCTTTTACTGGTTCTAATGACATCCTATTTTTAAATGCAGACTACAGTTTGTTTAGCTCCATCTCATCCTTGCAATACTGCTGCATGTTTATTGTGCTCTTCTTAAAAGTCA
This sequence comes from Struthidea cinerea, assembly GCA_013397865.1. Taxonomy (NCBI): domain Eukaryota; kingdom Metazoa; phylum Chordata; class Aves; order Passeriformes; family Corcoracidae; genus Struthidea; species Struthidea cinerea. The sequence goes on from VZTI01006034.1 coordinate 707,610, forward strand.
GTTGACATCTTATTTCTGTTCTTGTCCACCTTTCTGTTCTTGCACCACAAAAGATCTTCTCTCATAGTTGTCCTTGTTAGCCATATGACTTCCCAAACTTACTCTGTGGGAATTTTCTGTAACCCTATAATTATCTCTATTTATGCGATGGAAGTCTTTTTGCATGTCCTATTTAGCATCTGCTAACTGCTGTTTGTGCTTGCCTCTCCCTACTAACAATGGACTTTGGATTTATTTTTTTTTTCTGTATGATTAGGACTTTTTTAACTCTTGCATAGTTGAACTGAACTACTTAGCAAGTACTGAACATGATATTTTAAATAAATATTTTTAATAAAACAGTTCTTTGCAAGGCACCTCTTCAAGAGTGCTATTTGAGAGCATTAACTAAGACTGACCTTGAAATTATAGGCAAGACTGAAATCTCAGGCTAATTTTAAGTGATGTGAAATCATACTGTTCAAAAATTTTCTCTCCTTTATATCCATGCCAAATGGAAAATTTATTGAATCTTCTTTGCCCAAATCATCCCAAACTTGTTTGCAATAGGAGAAGCTGTTGTTACTGCAGCACTGGATGCAGCTTCAGTATTGCTGAGGTGGCTGTACAGTGGTGCATATTCTTCCCTACCAACTGATTTGGGGTGTTTTCAACACCAAGTAGGTGAGTAGGGAGGGGGAAAATGAAAAGGGGAATTATATTCTTGCTGAAGTCCAGTGTTGGAGTATGTAGAAACCAAAGAGGTTAAACACTCTAGAAAGATGAGTGTTTAAGCAGGGTAATAATAATAAAAATAATCAGATCCACATGGCCCCAAACATGACAATTCAACTTAAATATGTTCTGTAACGTGTTCTGGGTTATTGTGATTAATTAACATTCAAAGGATCTGACTGAAATAGAGTTGATGAAAACAAGCAGGCAGTTCACATGGGGGATGATCAGTGTGGTATTTTCTCCTTTCAGATTTGACCACTAAGAATAATTAATCTAGGTGTGAATAGCCTAGAAAGTGCATTCATACTTAGCTTCAACCATCAGGGAACTGAAGTGGGATTTAGGCTGTGCTGGTCACCAGTAGCTGCAGCCACACTAGCTCTTACTGCTTTCTTTTTTGGACTGTTAAATCCCTGTCTACATGAGGTGGCTCTAGAGATTTCTGTTACCTTGAGAGAGAGTTTTCACTTTGGATAGCCAGGTCTTGGGGAGATTTCATGGACAGGAACAGCAGGGATAGGGCTTAGCTGGTGCTGTCAGTGACATTCAACAACATTTAGGTTAAATCAGTGTGGTTGCCTGGAGCAAGTCTTATCTAAACAGTGTTTAATGAGCACATGCACAGTATTTTGTCAACATGTTAGAAGGAATGTTCGTAAAAAAGATACATTTCTCTAAAGCATAGAAAGTTCCTGAAGCTCATTCTGCGTGGAAAGCGTGGAAAGCTTTTCAGAGGTTTTTCTGCATCCTTGAGCCACTTTCAGTACCTGTTTGGGAAAACATATATTCAAACTCAGCTCCATTGCTTCTTGTAGACCAGACTACAAAGTGAACATGCTTGTTTTTAAGATCTCCAAATTAGTTGGTGTAATGACTCCACGTGAAAACCAGCCACAGACAGTGAACATTCCTCCTCCAAGATGAGTGTTTCTAAGAAGCAATAGAAATGAGCCAAGCAAAGAGAAGAAAGTAATCAAGCTCTCACTTCATACAGATTTGGATTCTTCCTCTAGTATTTTTATTACTTTTTTTTTCCCCTGCAAGTACCTGATAAATATAAGAGGAAGTTAACTTTTTTCCTTGCAAAACTAGTATAGAAGACACTTTAAAGTTGTTCTTGTTTTTAACGAGGACAAATATTTTGTCTATATTAAAAAGGCCAATCATGCTGATTCTTAAATATAAGAGTCATCTTCTACTTCCAGTGAAGCATTAAGTAACTCAAATATCTGTAGAGATATTGGGTTAGCTGAAAAAATAGGTTTCCTATGGCAACCTGCTGAATAGTTCTTAATTATATCAATAGTCATAGATTTCTTAAAAAAAAACCCCAAAACCCAAAAAGGAACAACCCAAAACTTTAACATTTGCAAATGAATGACCGGAGTTCTGAAGTTTGATTAAGGTTGAATTGCCTTGAGTTGCAGCAGAACATTAGAGAATATGCTGTGTATTATATTTTTTTAAATACATTCATGATTTTCCCATGTTGCTTTCATTTGAAATAACATGAAATAAGAGCATAATCCTGCACCCCTTCTTCTCATTTAGGCTAACATCCTACTTTTTGCTAGCAAATAAAAAGCATTCAGATATATTCTGTTGAATACAATGCTGGGAGACTGCAAATGTGATTTGGTTCAGTAATGGTATTGCTGCTACTTGTTACTGTGACAACAGAGCTACAGTGCTCTCTGAATGGTAGTAAATAACCTTATTTTGAGTATTTAGAAACTGGATACCATTTGGCTCTTTACTGGTTGTATCAGGAGTCCAGGTGAATGCTTTCTCTGTGTGAATCTTTTCCCAGCTGCGTGTCACAGTAATAAGATGTCATTGTGCAATTATATGGAGCCTTTCATCCCAGTGCGTTGCGAGCAAAATCTTCAAGGTACAAAGTCAGCCGCTGAGGTTCAGTGTGTGTAGGACGGGAAGCTTCAGGAGCCCCTCTTACTCTAGAGCTAAACAGTACAATGGTCGCTTACTCAGTCTGTTTGTTTCAGGATGGAAGGAGCTGCTCATGATGCTTCTTGAAAAAGTATCAGTGATTAATGATCCTCCTTTTGATTTGTGCAACATCTAAGATCTAAAGATAGACCTTCATATACATGGGAGTCACTCAGAAAGGACGAAATCTTATATATGTCTTAGCTTTTTCTTAGTGGTATGCATGTAGTTCATCATATCTCTTCGGCACAAAGCAGAGTTTTTAAACTTAGTAGCATATCTTACCGAGGAGATGTGAATTTCTTAAGTTTTCCCTGCCTTTATGTGCTACTGTAGTCACATCTTTTGAGTGTGGGAATCATTTACCTCAAAATAGGGAACGGGTTACTCCTGACCGTCTCTGGTGTTACTCACTAATGCAACAGCACTCTACAAGCTTCATCTACAGACAAGAAACCATAATTTTGCTTTTTGAAACTGGAGCAAATGCTTCTAGGTCAACTGTTGACCCCACTTCAGCCAAAAGCAAAGTATTGGTTAACCTCAGTCAACAGCATTTAATCCAGGGGTCAATTTCTTTTTCATGTTAATCATTAAGACTTATTTCTGTTTCTTATAATACTGCTTTTCTTTTTTTAGCATGGAAACTACCAATTTACTTTGTCTAGGTATGAAATGTAAGACAATAATAGACCTGATACCTTTAAAAAGAAGAGCACTTCAGTGTATTCTGTTCCAGCCAAAGCAGGATCCAGTCCAACAACGCTGGTACATTGCTGTAGTTTTGGTTGGAATTCAATAAACAGAAACACCTCACACTCATCATTTTCATAGAGCTATGGGCACTCTTTTTACATTAAAGTCTTTTTATATTGAAAACTCCAGTGCTTAGCATTTGTAAACTTGATAACAAACATGGCTAAATTAACTACACATAATGTAAAATGTTCTCTAAACCCACATCCCTCTCTATTCAACTGTATACAGAGGCAAAGAAGCAGACATATGAAGACTCCTGACTTCAGAGATGTTTTAACAAAATGCTGGTTAGCACGGTATCCCTCCAGATGTGAAGTGCATTAGGAGGAGCAGATTACAGAAGGACGGCTGTTAAATGCAAATTTTCACCTGCTTGATATAGTTTCCCGCTGCTCCATTTGCAGCAGTCTAGAATATAAAATGTTTGATCAAAGCCCTGCTGAAATGCAATTTCCACTTAAGTCGGCAGGAATTTTTGCTTGAACACGAACTACAGGATTTAGTACACAGGATTTCATAGAAACTATTTATTTCTGGGAAGTTTAGTAGTAAGTGCAATGACAGAAAAAGGGAAAAAAACTTGGGATAAGGGATTTGTAAGAAAGTTCCTGTGTGTGCATAAAAAATTATCCCAGATGCTTTTTAATGTTTGTTTTTTTTTTTTTTTTTTTTTCCCCTCTTATAACACCTGTGTTGTAAAAATCAAAAACAATGTTGCATTTTAAAGTTAGCTCCTTTAAATTTTTTTTTCTTCCCCCATTACTCACATTTCTTTTCCGGTTTTTATTATCCTGCCCCAATGGGGATTTTCTTTTAACTTTGTTATATTATAATAGTTAGTGTGTGTACATGAAAAACCACTGACCTTTTAGTGACTTGTGAGTCACAGGATTAATAGCTGTGCACATGACCTTTTGAAAATAGGAAAACCTATTAAAAAATAGGAAAACCTGGTTTTCAGGTGAACAAAACGTAAAATTCCTACTCTGTATTTTCTCCACATTTATTGCAATAGATTTCTTCTCTTTTATAATTGTCTCAGATATTCAAGTTGTATATTTCGATTACTAATCTATAGAGTTATACAGATAATAATATAGGTGATAAAATAGCTATACATTCTATGTTGGTTTTAAAATGCAGATATTTTGTGCATTTTGGAGCATGTAGCTTCCATAATTGAAGATATATTGAATTAGTTGGTTAAGGTCAGTCTCTAAGCTCATCCTTATCTTCACTCATGTGAATAGTTTCAGAGAAATACCATAGGAAATGCAGAGCCAGTCATTCCAGTGGTCATGCTGCTGGAAGCATAACAGAATGAGGGAGAGAATCTTGCAATTATGGAGGAACAAGTTGGCTTTCCTCTGTAATTCACCCAACAAATGCCAAGACCAGCATCAGGACTTGGGATTTGCCTCACACAGTGACCTTTGGCATACAGAAGATTAGTGAAAATTTTCAGAAATAATTCCTAATTTTAGAAGTTATGACTACCAGTAGCTTTCTCTGAACTTCATGGGAACAAAAAACTTCCCCAAGATGTCAGTAGTTTCAGATGCCCCCAAAAGACCTGCAAAACAGGAAGTCACTTGGGTAAGTTCTGGCCTTAACCCCTGTGTCTCTAAAACCATTCCATGTAACAAGTAGAGGTTATGAAAGTGAGAGGGACAGGGAGATATCGTGGGAGAAAGATATTTGGCAGTGGCATTTGCTGCAGAGAGAAAAAAGGAAAAGAAAAAGGGACACAAATAGCAAGGAGCTGTTTGGGCTCAATAGAAGGGGAGCAGAGCAGTAAAAACATCACTTTGCAAGTGGAACAAAATCCAGTCTGTCTCAACATAAATTTTCCTGGTGCATTATGCAGCCTATAGAGAGCACTCTTATCGTAAAGCACCCTATGTACTGTCTGGAGTGTAAAGTAATGTTTAATTTGCATGCTATTTTATTTTACTTCATTTTTGACCCTTCTTATGTTGTTTTCATTAGTGTAGGGCTTTCATTATTTACTGAAAACCAGACTTCTTGTGAGTCAGACTTGCTGAGAGCATGGGAGTATGTATACCAAGGAAGTGTATCCCTTAGCAACAGAATGCAAGTTAGGGTTCTTCAAAACTTCTCTATTCATGTTTTCTCTCATTGTTGATAGGTCTTTTACAGAGAAATTGGCTCAGTCTTCATTTGGAGTGCTTTAGACCCAAATGTTAGTCAGGTTTAATGAGACAATTTTGGGAGTTTTATTTGCTGCCAGACAGTGAAAAACATGAACAGGGTTACATCAATTGTTCCAAAGGCAGAGACCTTCTCAGGAAAAAGGTAAGGGGAAAGAATTATGTCACTATTTTTGTAGGTATGAGCTAATCTACTTAACAAACATATGAACTGTAGACAGGGTAAATTTTAATCTAGTTTGTCTTCATATTGTTTGCTTTAGTCAGGCTTTAGGCATTAAAGAACAGGTTTCCATATCAGATGTATCAGTTAAGTGATTTTACCCAGAAAGTATTTTTAACACTACAGGAGTTACAGCAACTGGGTATATTATCTTTCTGTTCCAGTGCCTCTTTTACTTCAAGCATACAGTGGCACACAGATGGCAGTCAGAAGCAGGCATGCCATGAGCTCTTAGGTCTTACATCCTGACATCCTGTGTGCCTTTCTTTCGGTGACCCACCGCACTTGGCTCTCCATGGTTGTCACCACCACCATTCCACCCTTCCTGAAGCTGATGGATCCTGACAGCAAGGGATGAGAGACTGAGTTTCCACTGGTGCCCATCTCCCAGAAAGCGGCCCAAGGCAAGTCAGAGCATTCCCACATATTTCTCATGCAAGGCAGCAGTTGTTAGCACCCAGAACGAACACCTCAAGCTGCCCAGCTTTTGACATTGTGTGTTTCCACATTGATGATGGCTGATGAACCCCAGACCACTGCCTCCTGTCCATATTTATTGCACCCGTAAACCAGATTCTTACGTACATGTTTAATGAAAAATCCCCAGACAACTAGAAGGCAAGGATTGGCTTTATTGTCCTCTGTGTAAAATAAATCATGTAGCAAAATCACTAAAGGCTAAACTGGCCAAGTAGTGCTGATAACAATGAGAGAATTTGGAGAGGAAAATATTTCTCATAAATGGAAATAAAATTATTATTTTGTGTGCCTTTTCTTGTTGGTGGCATAATTCACTCCACTGTTTAATTACATTCATTCTAAATAAACCCATTAAATTTTAAATGATAAAAAGCAATCCTAGTACACTAAAGAAAAACTAGTCTTTATCTAAGTATATTGCTTAGTTAAATGAAGCGTGTTGCGTATTCTGACTTCAGATCTTTCTTTAAGTGTCTTTTCGGTGTTGTTGATTCAGTGAATACTTAATTTATTTTCTGCCAGTGTTCCTGAAAGGAAAGCCAAGGAGCATCATCTGAATAAATAATGGTAGTTTATTTTGGCAATATATTGTAGCAGCTCAAGTGGTCAGGTATTTTATTTTTTAACTGAAGCATCCTATAATCTTGGAGCCTCACCCAGAGCTTTCTGCCACTTTATGTAATTTACCTGTTTCTCTCTACTACCTGACTATCTTTTGTAAATAATGCAGAGGACTTTTAGCTAAATGTTGCTGTTTCTAGTTTAAGATGTCTGTCTTAAAAGCCAGAAACCTAGCACTACAGTCATAGGATAGTTTGGCTTGGAAGGGACCTCGGAGATCATCTGGTTCCAACACCCTGGATTAGGAATACGTCTTTTTGGTACCCTGAGGAATGTGGCTGATATACTCACAGGCATTATCTTTCTGGCATACCCGTAAGTGATTTCTGTGAAAAAACTTTAAAAAATAATAGGAAAAGGGATGAACCCACAATCCCATATATTCAAGTAGTTTTCTATAAAAGGATCCTCCAAAAAATATGAGATTTGAGTAAGTCTTGAGCCAAAATGCTGATGTGTAAATTTATTGCACCTAAACTTGGAAAAAATATTTCCAGCAAAAATCACAAATCTTCTCTCGCTCAAAAACCAGTTTTTTTAATTGAGAAGTTTTCATTTAAAAAGCAAGTATACCTTTCGGCTTATGCTTGCACCACTGTCATAATTACCTTTACAAATAGGTAAAGGTAATTATGGCAGACAAATAAGCAAGCGATTGCATATGAACAAATAAATGTAGGCTGAAAATCTGCTTTGCTGCTGCTTAATGAAGATACTCTTGAAGAAGATGGTTGTTCCCAGTTTCAGTTCTGGCCTCCAACATCTGTGGATTTTACCTTGACCATTGTTATGTGAAATGTATCAGCCATGTCTGGGATTGTGTACAGGCAGAGGGAATTGGTTTCACACAGCATCTCTTGGCAGCACCAGGCCTAAGAACAGGGTCCTTGAAGGAACACCCTGTATGCTTCCTGTAATCTTGCCACAATCTTGCTATAAATTGAGAATTGTGCTAAGGCTTCTAGCAAAATCAATTTTTTTAAAGGGAGAGTCTGCCAAAGCACCACTTTACTACAAATGTCCTTCCTTTGCTTCTATTTCTGTGGATAGCCTTGGCAGAAAACTCACAGCGTAAAAGAATTTTGGGGATTTCTTGGGCCATATTTGTTTTCCCTTTCCCATCTCCACTTTTTTTCTTTTCATTCATGTGAAACTGAAACCAAATACTTTCAGAGATTCATTAAGGAAATCAAACTATAATTACTGGTGAGTTCCACCCTGACATAGCATGAAATGTGGCTGCCCACTTAAAGCAATACCAATCTTTTTGGTTTTGCCAAGCAGAGAGTTCCTAGTTAATAAAACAGTCATTTTCTTAATCAAGAGGAGGAATATGATCTGTAATGATCTATGCTGAGCTCAGTGGTTGGGAAGACCATGCCTGATCTTGGCAGACAAAGGAGTTGACCTCCAGGTCTTTGACCCTTTGCGGGCTGTTTTGCAGAGGTATGCCTGTGCTGACCATGTGCAGAGGATGAATTTGGTTTGTGTTTACTTCATCCTTGACTTAAGTGGAAGTGGTGAGAAGCAGCTTTCCTAAGTGGATGCAATGCTATTCAGAGATGTAGGAGGTGATACTTCACTGCTGAGGATGCTGCTTGAACCTCCTGGCCCCACTTCTGCCAAGACATGGCCGCAAGTTGGATGCAAAGCAGGCAAGATTTGGGTGGGGAAGCACTGGGTAGGTTGTCCTGACCTGGCTGATGGGCTGCTGAAATGTGAGTCTATAAGCCTTAGGTTCTGGTTCCAGGTCAAGCAGAAATCTCCTGTTTTGCACAGCCAAAACACTAAGGCTTTGCATCTGAAATATACATCACTGTCCTTGCTGGGTTTGTTGTTGGTAGTGTGTGGGGTTGATTCTGGTTTCGGTTTTTTATTTAATTTTGTTTTGCTTTTAAGAAAAGCCCAGGGTGTATCTGGATGTACAGGACTCTATGAGAATAAAGGATATTTATTTTGGAGGCTGGGCCTGGGTTGCATTTTCGATTTTTTTCTAATCCCTGAGTTGGGAAACTGAATCTTATTTTTCCTGGAATACAGGGGGGAGGGTGGCAACAAGAATCAGTGTGTTAAGCCATTAGCCACCAACTGCTAGAGTACAAATATTGACAAGTGCAAAGGTTTGGTGGTCCTGCTTTTCTGCATGAATATCAGCAATCTATCACACAAAGCCTGCCTGTACTTCCAGGAGGCCTGTCCCTGCGTAACGTGATTATTGCAGCGTAATAGGGAGGAGGTAAATGTACAGCTTCCACTGAACCTTCGTTACCCAACGTCCGCTTAGATGGAGCTTTGCCTTGCAACGCAAATATCATACATAAACTTTACTGTTCTAAAATCAGCAAACTGCTCTCCTCAATAATACTTCCTCATAAGGACAATCTTTTAAGTTCAGATCTGATAATTTGATTGTGGATCTTGAGTCTCTCCTTTAAAAGATCACATGCTCTGAGGGATGTCCCCCAGGAAGAATGCTGTAACTATGTTGTTCACATGCTAGGAATAGAATAACTGTGGGAACTGAGAAATTTTCGAAATTGAAGCACCCTGCAGTGAGATCTGTGAAATGGATGGTCAGTGGGCTCTGAACAGGGATCTGTGAGCAGAGAAGTAGATGGTAGCCTCAAAAATCTTGTCCGAGTAATGAAAAAAAATTGAAAACTTTCCACTGTTGTTCAGTCTGGCTAAGCTCCATGAGCTTGCAACACTGAATCATTATCTAAGATGAATCACTGGATGCCGTCGGCAGTTTCAAATCCTTATTGATGAGACCTGCTCAGAGCAAGGCTAGAAGCCCTGGTGTTGGAGATACCTGCAACCTGTGAGACAGGTACAGCCAACGAAAGAAGTGTAATCTTGGTCCCTCACACTGTATATCCTCAGCCAAATTGCATACTCATAGTTTTTTTTTCCTTGCTACACAGTGGGTTGAAGCTCAAAATTTCTAAAAGACCCTGTATATTTAGAGCCCTTGAAATGTGCCATTACACTTCAGATATGTGCCCCTTCTGGTTCTTCTAAATCTGTTCCACACTATCAGGCTTGTCTCCCTGGGATTGCCCTTAGTTCACTGTTGGTTGTATCATGTGAGCACATTGCAGCAAGTTAGTTCCACCCAGAGGGGGATAAAAAAACCCTACAAAACCTACACAAGGTTTTAAACTGTAAAGCTTGCTAATGCTATTCCATCAGAAAAAAGGACAAGGTTTCTCAGGCAGTGTGCTGGGATTATTTCTGAGACCCTGTGAGCAATGGTGATAGAGCAGTTTGCTCATTGTCTGATGTCCCCTTTCTGAAGCAAAGCCAGTAATTCTTTCCTACCTCATCCATAACTCTAAGAGAGGGGCAATCTCAAGGATGAAATCTGAGACTTGCTGGCAAAACTCCTGCTCAGTGAGTAGAGTTTTCCTCCCCTGCTGTGGTTTTGCAGTGGATAAATTCTTAGAGTTGCATACATGTTCCTACAATTACATACCTGCCTTGCCATAGCAATTTTGCCAATACCTGGCAGTATGAAGATGATGCATTCCTCAGGAATAAAGCCAGCATATGGCTAAGTAGTGTATTGCTAGAAAAGAGACCACCAGCACTGAGATTACTTCATTATCCAAGTCACATTCTCCCAGTGGAATTCCCACTGTACAAAAGGATTTTCAAGGAAAGCTCTGTGCGGCCTCAGCAAACTTCATTTTCAAAATGACACTTGTGACTGAGCAGTTTGCAAATGAAAGAAAGCAGGAAACTGAGTCTCACTCATTTTGCTTGCCTGTTACATTACGGTCAGTTTTGCCCTTTTCCCTTCATTTTCTGTTGGGCAATCAGTTTCTTGGGAAGTTTTGTGGTTTTTTTTAAGACATGATATCATGTCTTGCTATTTATAACTGCTCTGGCTTGTGAAAGAAGAGGATTTATCTGAGGACACGGAGACTGATGGAACTATTTGTTGATCATGGGGTGGTTATAGGGACAGTGGAAATGTCCTTCTTTCCACTGCAATGTGTAGGTTTCCAGACCTGCAGAGGACACAGAGCATTGTGAAAGGAGACTGTAAGAGCACAGAATGAAAAGAGTTGTATATGCAATGCACTGTATGGATCACATCATCTATTCAGGTTAAAGCAGCTATAAACAGATCAGATCCTGAAGCTGAGGTAAACAGCCACCAGCAGCTATTGGTTGGATGTGGATCAGATGGTAACAGCTAGGGAGAGCTCAGATCTGTTTAGCCATGGTTTAGCTCTTCGGCTCTGCCCTGCAGCAGGGAGAGGCAATAGGTGACCTCCTGAGGTCCTTCCCTGCCCGTGTTTCTGTGATTCCAAAAGCTACATGTAAATAGTTCATGCTGAACTCAAAAAGCCATCCGGAGAAAGATAATGGCTGTGACAAGACCATTCATAGCTCATATACTTGTTTTTGTTAGCATAACTACAGCAAAGATAAAATAGAGTCAATGATGCAGAGCTGTATTTGAAAGAAAGTCTCACAATTATTTCCTGTATTAGTGAGATGATGGAATAAACACAGAAATGGATGCACTTACATAAAAGATATGAAATAGAAAGATACTCAAGTGAAAAACTGCCATCTTGTTAGTTTAGCTGCTTTCCATACCAATATCAAAATGACCTATAAAAGCAGCACTACTAATTGCTTCACTGCTTGGGCTCCCAAGTTCCACAAAATAAGCTTGTCATGAGGTAGTTATTACCTGTTACTGCTCTTGTATCATAGCGGAAAACAACAGTCACGTTGGACTAAAATGTGAGTAGAAATGCTGGTTGCTGTAATGCCCATTCGAGTAATGGTGTCTGACAGAACAAGCCATTCTTGTCATTTGCTGACCTTTATGAGTCAATAAATACTAAGGCAACTGGCACCCAGTGCTATGCCCCATAGCATATCTTACCAAAAGTGGACAACGCAGAACATACATCTGCAAAAGAAAGTGTCTTATGAATATGAGGCACACCTCTAATATAAGGCCCACCTCTAACGCTGAACAGGGCTTGACTGGACTAGTACCTGCATGGAAAATCCATTAAAACTTCTGTGTATAGGAATATATGTCTATATACTGAACAAGACTCCCAGGGGTAGTGGTTGAACATTATTTATCCTACTGCATGGATACCCTTTACTCAGAATGAAAGTAAGTTAATACAATTTCTGCTCTTAGGGCCAGATTCAAGCAGGGGTTTAGGGGTAGCCTGAGTAATCCCAAGATCTGTGACCCGAGTGTAAGGAGCATTACTTGCTAGGCAGAGATATCTTTCATTTCACATGTAGGACCAAAAAGGTTTGGACTCCTCTTAATTTTAGCTATTTGTTTTACAAGTAGTTGCCCTGGCTAACTTCCAATTAGCAGTAAAGGTGGACTTAAGGAAGAGGGAAAGGGGACTTGGAAGACATGAAGAGGACTTGGAAGTCCTCTTGTGAAGACTGTAGATATCTTGAATTTAATTCTCTGCTTAACATAGCTTCCCTTTGTCACCTTGGCATATCAGAGTTTCTGTTTTCTTTCCCTGGATTTTAAAGAAAAGAGAAGGATTGGTGATGTGGGGTGGGGAATAGGTCTACTTTTCACAGAGCAATCCTCTGAAGGCATCTTCAAGAATGCCAGATTTTCAGAGGTTCTGTTGTGAGAAAGATGGTAGTGCAGAGATGATAGTGGAAGTGGAAAGAAAACAAATGACTAATGGAGCAGTGTGGCCAGACTAGTCTATGGACTGTATTAAGGATAGAGAGAAAAAGTCTACAGAGAAGAGACTATAGAAATTGACAGGTGACTGCTTGAGGTCCAAAATGAGAGTAGAGTTCATATCGTAGAGTTCAGTGAGCATGCTGGATCTGTCTCTTCCTCTGCCTTTCATGGCTCTGGAACTAATTTTACATATTAAATGAAGTACTTTGTTGACCCAGTGTGTCTGGCACTGAATTTGTAAATCCATCCTTTCTATTTCAGTCAGGCTTGACTGGGTGAACAACCTCTATAACTAAAAGAAATGACATGAATAATTCTTCCTTGGAATAAGGTCAATGTTATCCTCATCTGACTTGAGCTGTGTGGAAGGAACAAAGACCTACATCAACCAGGTGCTACTAGCAACTCTGGGTGCAGATGTATTTTGTCATAAGTCTCAGCTAATAATTAAAGAGTCATTATGATTATCTCATTTTTTTCAAGAAAACAATATTCTTCATAGAAATTTCTTTCAACATCAAATTCACCTTGGGGTGAAAGATATTTTGTCATTACAAAGCAACTTTCATGTTATGCCCTCGAGCACGTTTACTAAAAAGTTGCTAGTATTCATATTCTGCTTGGTCTTTGTCATCATAAGCCTAATCTATTCTTGTCATACTGAAATGCAGTTTATGGAATTTTTGCTTGTTTTCTGTTTCTTTATGTAAATCTGACTTACCATTTCAGTATATAACATAACTGATTTACTATTGTCAACTATCTTTGCTATACACACAATAATTTCAATGTAAAAAAAGTGGTAATAGTGGATGCAGCCTGCTGCTGTTTTCAGATAGCATCAGAAGGGAATGTTTTGGGGTTTTTAAATATACAATCTCAATCTAGTTTAATTTATGTGGAAAGCTTATTTTGTCCTTACCACAAAAAGAAATGGACAATTCTGTAGAAGATTTTTTGGTACAGAACGGTGGAATAGCACCAGTGGCCATAAAATAGCAAAATGCAGTACATCTTGCTAGTAGAAAATTACAGTATCTTTAACAAATGAACTTGCAGAGATTTTTCTTTGATTGTTGAAAGGATCCTGCCTTAAACAGTAGGCAATCTCTTTGGGAATGCTTAAGTTACCAGTTTCACTGCCATTTTATGCTTCTGCTTACTGTCAATAGGAGTTCACATTCTGCACTTTGTCTATCTAAATCTGCTTAGAGAAAGGAATGATAAGTCAGGTGTATTGCATTGGAAAACCTACATTATTTTCTTCTGCTTTTCCTTACTTAACTGTAACTGTTCTCAGCACAAATTAAATAGCATTGGTAGGAAAACTTGTCTTTCTCATATACACTGATTTATCAGTTCTATGTATAATACTAAATCCATGCTACACCATTTTAGAAACATGCCACCAGGGATGTTCATAAACACAGGGCTTTAAAAATTGATTGTGGAAAACTTCTGATCTACTACTGAATTATATTCAAAGGTTCTGCTAGGTAAATATAAGGCATCACGAGGCCTTGCATGAATGATCAGAAAACAGTATTCTATGGGTTTGTGAACCTTCTCAGGTTACCCAAGAGAAGCCATCTAAAATACTAGCTGGTCTGGAAAAGGTGTGGAGTAATTGGTACTGCTGTGTTATGGGAACCACTTTCTATAATTCCCAGATTGCCTTCACATCATCATATTTGATTATTCTGGTGTGATTACAAAGACTGGGTAAAAGAAAGCAGGTGAAGATGTGGCTTTATATCTTTTGCTCATGTCACAATATTTGTTGTTAAACTGTTCTCATAATTGGAATCTGGCACAGGTCATAGAAGTATGTATTTGAGTAATCTTTTCTTATTTATTATTAATTTACCTGTCTTTTGCCCTGGTTATGTAAATACAGCTAAAATCAATTATTTTTTAATTCTGTTTCCCAGTGGTGGGCTGCTATTTCCAGTGACAGTAATAAATTTATTTTTATTGTAAGTCTAGCCGATTGCACAACTCTGGTTTTACTTAACAGCCTTTATAAGCATAGCTACAGCCATTAACAGCAGATTTCTGCCCTTTTTTTCTAAAGGAGCAGAATTCTGGCCAAACTCAGCAGTCATAGCATCAAAGAATCGTACAAGTAGTTTGGTTGGAAAAGACCTTTAAGATCCCTTCAGTGATGTAGGAATATGACTAAAAGTCAATTTCTTATCCATTGAAAATAGGTCAGGAGATTAAAAAGGGTTGAACAAGAAAGATATTAACATGGGTTGAAAAGAAAATTCTAGATATTACAATTTATAAAACTGAAGAGGGATACATTTGATTTTAGGGAACTGCAGTGAACTAGATCCTTTGAACATTTTAATTTATATAAGACAGTTTGTATAAACTGACTCCTTTGAAGATGTGGGAATTAAATTTACGCATAAGCTCTGTTTTTCTGATGAATTCAATCAACGTATTTTCCTTAAAGCCAGTGATCTTTTTTAACACTTCTCCTTCTGGTGACAGAAAATATTTTAATGATTGGAGAATTAGAAATAAAAAACTGACTTAATGTCTTTTTCTTCCCTAGCCAAGCTACTGCTCTCCTAAATAAACTGTTCTGCATTTTCCAGTGTCCTGCCTCCACAGTCCAATGGCAGGCAGTAAAAATGGAACTTCCACGCCCTAACTCTATTTAGACTGATTTTCCAGAAAAGCAACTTAGTCTGATCTCTGAATTTAACCTCACATCTAAACAATGCAGCATACTGAAACCATTGGCTCTTTAGCGCTAAACTTAGTGATCAGAAATTCCCTAGATTATTTTTGCATTCCAGGGCTGCTACCACACAAGATTCATGGGGACGTGAGGAAGATTCAAGCTGCTAGACAAACATATATATATATGTGTACACAAAAATTATATTATTCCCCAAGCTATCTGGTGAACTAACATTTTCTTCTAACATCACTAATTAGGTCTTGAAAAAATTCTGTGGTGTCACAGATGTTACTGCAGAGGAAACCATGCTGGCAATCAAGGAGGAAATAGTAACAGCGCTTTTGTTAATTTAACAGAATAGAAGGCTTAACCCTTTTAGTGTTAGAACAGGGACAGGATATGGTGTTTTATATGAAATATTTTCATCCATTTAAAGGTGCTAGTGCTTTTACCCTGGAAAGAGTTTTGGCACAGACTAACTGGGCAATTCACATATGCTTCCTTTCATTATGTTCCCAGGTATAAATGGCACTGTACCATAAAGATTAATTTTTGATTAGCAGAAGGACAACATATCACAGGTTCTTTGGACTAATCTGCTTTCACTCTCTACTGACAAAATGCAGAGAAAAGTCTAGCTCCACAGACCACAGAGAAAAAATATACCTTTGATACAATTAAAAAATAGTAATGGAATGTCATTTTCAAAAGTATATGCAAGCAATTCTGATGGCTACCCAGTCAGTCTTGTCTGTTCTCAGAAACACAGAACAGCAGAAGGGCTGAGGATGAAATGGACCTCTGAAGGTCATGTGGCCCAACCCTCTGCCCAAGCAGGGCCACCTAGTGCTGGTTGCCCCAGACCATGTCCAGTCAGGGTTTGAATGTCTCCAAGGATGGAGACCCTGCAACCTCTCTGGGTAACCTGTGCCAGTGCTCAATCACCATCACAGCATAAAGTGTTTCCTTATGTTCAGATGGACCCTCCTGTGTTTCATTTTGTGCCCATTGCATCTGCTTCTGTCACTTGGCACCACTGAAAGGAGTCTGGCTCTGTCCTCTTTGCACCATCCCTCCAGGTATTTGTGCACATTGATGAGATGCACCCAAGCCTTATCTTCTTCAGGCTAAACAGCCACAGCTCTCTCAGCATTTCCTCTGGAGAGATGCTCCAATTCCTTCATCATCTTTGTGGCCCTTCACTGGACTGTCTCCAGTATGCTCATGTCTCTCTGATACCAGGCAGTCCAAAACTGGATCCAGTATTCCAGGTGTGGCCTCATCAGTGCTGAGTAGAGGGAAAGGATCACCTCCCATTGCCTTTCTCTTCTGTTTTCTTTCTCAAACTAGGATCAAGGACAAAGTACTTTCCAACATCAAAGATATTTATTCTTATAAAAAACCCTAAAATAATATTTTCTTATCAAACTCCTGTGGAAATAAAAAATTTAATAACTGTAGATTATAAGTGGAATAGCCCTTGGGAAGTATCATCTGCCCATAGGCATAGCAGAAACCATTGAACTTTCACAGTGGTCCTTCCTAGTTTAATCCCTAGCTTGGGTCAAGATAGAGGATGTTGGAATGTTTCTGATGGTCACTTCAAATGGTGAAAATTTTGTTTCTGCATTGAGTAAGTTATTTCCTTTGCTGTGCCCCTTACTGGTAATCTGAAATTGAAGCTTTGGCTTCTAGCCATTGGATTGTTCTGTATGTTTGTATACCAAAGTAAAGACTTGTCTCCCTGTGAAGTAATACAGTCTCCTTGGGCTCCATATAAAGCAGGTTTTTTGCCATTCCTATGATTCTCTTTAGGAACCTTTAAATTTTTCTTTTACATTTTCTTTAGGAACGACCTAGATAGGAATAGGACACTGGACTGTACAATTCCAGACATGGTCTGTCTGCTGTGGTGTGTGGTGGCATCAGATACACCTGTATTAGTACAAGCCACATATTAATGCGTCAGTCTTTCAGAATTTGCACATAAGTTAGCTAAAAATGCAACTGTTGAGGCACAAGGTGGTTGATTTTGCTCACCCAAAAAATCTCACTGGTGGGGTGGCTGACTCTGAGCCCTGTTATGTCCCAGCTCTGCTCTCCACATGGCAGTGCAGAAGTTCACCACATGTGAATAACCAGTGTCCTTGACCTTGCTGCAGCTGTGTCCATTAGAGAGGTCAGCAGTGTGGCCACTCTGGGCATCAGGGTCCTGGGAGCAGCTGGGAGCAGGCAGGGCAGGACATCCCAGCCAGGGCCATCCCGCTGTCCCCAGCCAGGGCCTGGGGCAGGCTGGGGAGCAAAGGGGACAGGGCTGTGGCCAGGCTGAGATGTCACCCTGTGGATGGGGGCCAGGATTAAGCCCAGTGAGGGGAACTAGGGTCAGACAGCCCTGGAATGGTCAGTCTCCGGTGGGAAGCAAATGGTAGAGACTTGGCTCAAAGCAGCTCCCACAGAAAGGGAGGTCAGCCCTTGCTGAGTTTCCCAGGAGTGCTGCCTGGCAGTCTCTCCCCACAGCCACCAAAGGGAGCCTGCATCCTGCAGCCTGTCCTCTGGGAGCAGGGATGGTCTTGAGGCCCTGTCAGTATACCAGCTCTCCTCATAATAGTGGGAGCTGAGGTTCAAACACTGGGTTTTGCTTTGTTTAACCTAATGATTTATTTGACTGTCTCATTCCTGAGCCTATCACCACCTGCATGGATGAAGACTGAATAGTTAAGTACTTTCCTACTGTTAGGTCAGCATATATGCTGCTGTAATGGGAAGGACTCTGGAAGGGTTTATGGCCAAGTGTGGAGAACATTCCTGAGAGAAATAAAGCATAACTGCTTGTGAGTGCTGTGTTTTCAAGGCAGATGAACAATTTGGTGAATCTGTTTATTATATGAATGAAACACAATGAGACGAAAAGCCCTGGGTGCATCATGTCCTTGGAGCTGTAGATTTTCAGCAAGAAAATGTACAGGGAGACTAGAGTTCCCACAAGCACTCATTCCAAGTTCCCCATTGATTTTGGGTGCTGTCTTGAGACATCCTCACCCACCTGCCAGGGAGATAAGCAGGAGCTAATAACTCCCATGTTAGCAGGTTACTGGGAATGCCTCAGTACCATCAGCCTGGGGTGGAGAAGAGCATTAGGCAATTCAGGAAGCATTTGGCAAAGCTATTAGTAAGGACTTCTCCCTGCCCATATCACCTAGTTGATATTCCTGATACTAATCAAGGTAATAGCTGTCCCTGCTTGTCTCTTCTTTTCCAGTCTGATGAAATGCAGTGCTCTCTTCCTGATAAGGGACATAAGTGGCAGGTGATCACAGAGGGTGTGGAGCTGCTCTGCAAAAAGTCAACAGGCAAGTGGACATGGCTTATAATATGACTTAAGTTCAACAAGGAAAATACACAAGACTATCTCCCCTGTTTAGTTTTTGGTACATAAAATTAGTGAAGTTCACTTTTGGCATGTGGGTGTACTGCCATTTTGGGTGGTGATGGGGAATGCAGCACTAATTTGGGAGTAGGTGATCATGACATAAAAGTGATTGTAAGGCTGCACCCTGGTGCTTATCTCTACTCTATTGTTCATCTCCTACCTATTGTTACGGTTATCATTTGCAATAAAAGGGCATTGATTTACAAAACACTTGATCTTTATTAACAAGGCATTGTTGTAAGATGATGAAGTCAATTGAGAGTTCCACAGAAGGAGGAGGAGGTGACTTGATAGAGTGTGATGTATGTATTGGCTGGTGGCAGTGACTTGCATGTCTGGCTCTTACAGGTCTGGGCTTATATTTCCTGCTGTTGCCAGCATATTCCCTACTGTAGTTTACAGTAGTGCTGTCTTGTATTTCCTTGTCCAGACTGCATCCAGCTGCATGTCTTCCAGTATCTTTTTGCCATTCCAGCTGGATGGCCATACTAGATTGGAGAAGAAATCCAGTTACTTACCACTCTCCTTGTGAAGCACTAGATACTAGATGATTTACCACTTCTGTTGGTGTTTTGTTGGCCTCTGGACATAAGATTACAAAACATATGCTCACCACTCTTTTTTTCCCCTCTCCTATGGTTCTAATTCTGGTCAATTTCTTGACCAAAAATTTTTCAGAGGGGTAGTAAGAGAGTGCAGAAATTTACTTCTTGAGGTCAATGGGTGAACTGGAAAAACAAAGAACAGGTAATTGTTCCTAGTTGTTTTATTTCCCCACTTAAAAACATATATTTAAACCTTTATTAGAGTCTTGAAACAAACACTCCATTTAAGGCCTTGGGTGTTGAGTATTTTTTTCTTTACTGTGCAAGGTCAGCATATTGTAAAACTCCTGGGAATACAGATCTAAGGGGACAGGGAAGGGTAAGCAGAAGAAGTATTTAGTGAAGGATGTTAAACTATTCCAGACAGAATCCTTGAGGGAATATCTTTCAAGAGAAATCCCTAAGTGGCAAGACACAAGCTGGGAAAATATTAAGCAAATATATTTTGCAGCCTTCTGAGAAGAGCTGATGGAGTAACAGGAGAAACATCTTCCTTTCTTGCCATTCAGTTTCCTCCTGTGTGCAGTGCTAACCGTGTGTGCAGTATCTTGTGAAATACTGCCTTTAAATACATGAGTGCTAACAGGTTTCCATAGCTATAAACTACAGGGCTGAGTGTGGCTACCTCCAGTGAGTTGTTAGAGGTTTCTGCCAAGTGGCTTCTGTAGCTCCCTCCCCGCTCCCTCTCCAGTAGCTGTTCATCACTGTGCGTCTGCACTGGGGGATCAGAGCAGACCCCCAGTGGCTGGGAAGCTCCTTAGAGCACTGTAACATTATCCTGTAGATGATGCCACTACTTCCCATGCCCTAAATAATACCGCCTTTGCAGTACGTCTATCACGTGTTAAGGCAGACAGAGCATGACCTGAAACATGCATGGCACAATCCACTACTAAGTCTGTGTCTGAACAAAACAGGGGGTTTTCTGATGCACACACAAGACAAGTTCACTTATCTGAGACTGAGTTTATAGCAGGAAAAAAAAATCCTGTTCTACTTAAAAACCATGTATGTTATCTGGGATATAATGTACGTGAATTTCTGTAAGGTGTCTTAGATGTCTTTTCCCTTATTTGCTTACATGTGTGCGCCACATTTCACACCACGTGTAACATAGTAAGTGTGGTTTGTATGCATCTATCATGTAATTTATTCCTCTACTTTTCTATATGATGGCATTACAGAAAATTAGTTTTGTCGTAAAAATACTATATAATACACTTCATGTGATTTAAATATTTTTCATTAATTGATTGAGTCACATGCTTTAAAAAGATCAACAAATTATTGTGTACTATATCACTGAGGTGAAAATGCTGCCCTCCCCACGCACTGGCTTTTGCTCTTGCATTCAGCTTTTGGCAATAATTAGCTGCCTTTGGGTCTTACGTGAGGGTAGAGGAGACCACTCGTTGGAAATTACTGAACTACTATAAAAGACGATTTTAGTGAGTTTGAGGGAACTTATGATCTATTTTCAGGAAAATCTTTGGGGTTTTGGAGGTTGTTTGTTTATTTGTTTTGGATAGTGGAGAATCAAAAAAAATCTTGCCATAGAGAAAATGGAAGATAATTTGAAAGCATGTGAATGAGATGGAAGAAAGATAGGATTCCCACATTTCCACTCATACCTGTTTTCATCAGCTGAGAAGGTAGGGGCAGAGATGCTTACTCAAAATTTCAGTGCCGTAAACATTACTTTGAATTCAAGGTTATTCTTCAGGAATTTGACAGAGTGTGTGAGTATCAAAAGTTTAGCTGAGTTTTGTTTCTTGAGGAGTAATAAAAGTTCAGGCATCTGAGTGAGATTCTGGGCTCTGTCTCTGTGTTAGGGTTGGACATCGACCAACACTGGGCTTTCAGTGAATTTATTGTACTTTGCCTTTCTGTCCAAGACAATCCATGACTTCCTCTCTGCACCTTATTGACCATGTAGTTCACGTTCATTGACAGGGAACAGAAGTGGGAATGTAGCATCTCATAATATAAAAAGTCTTTTAATATCACTTGGTCTTTGAATTATGGATAGCAGCATTCAAAACATTTACCAGACACTTGACTGTGGGATGTGAGAAGACCTGCCCTGAGATGGCTTTTTCAGCATCAGTTACCATTTCCACTGCTCTGATGTGGCCCACTGGGAGGGGTTTGCACTACTAGAAAAGAGTGTGCCAAAGTGTTGGCAGAATGTGTCAGTGCCAGGTAGATATGGGTGGGATGCACACACATTTGTACTAGAGCGAAGTAAATTCTCATAGCATAATTTCTCTGCTCAGATGAACAATTCTGTTGTGATTGCATCACTTTCTTGGCCATGACCCTGCAAAGCAAACTTATTTTCCCTGACCTTTAAGGCCTTTTGAAAATCACAGTGGATCCCAGAGCATAAAATAGTATACAGTTCAGCTATTATACATCTAAATATACATGCACACAGAGGCCCAGATCTTATCTATATTCTTTGCTTCTTAGTGCACAGTTAATTTACACTAAAATGTGTGTTGCTGATACTACACAGATTGACGGGATGGTCCAGTTTTCCCTGTAAAATCAACCTATCCTTATCACTGATGGTGTATCTACTCCTGGTCACATATTTAATAATATACATCATACACTCAGACAGCTTGTTGATGAAACAGCAGCTTACTTTAAAGACTACCTTTAAAATGTTGATTTATCTTTTCTGTATTTCGTGGGAAAGGCAGAAGTTTATAACAAAAATACCAAGAAAAAAGATGAGCATGAATAAATCCACTCTAGGATCAATACACTGTAACCTGTTGATAATCTGGCCTCTATAAAAGCAGTAAATCTGCTAGAAGAAATCTTTTTTTCCCCGAGATATTGACTGAGGTCACATACAAGATTTCAATGGAGTTTTCATCAGGCAGTTTGTTCTTACTTATAAAGGCAGAGTAGCTCCTGGGATATAACGTGACCTTAAGAACACTCTCCTGGGACCGCAGGATAGACTCATGCCTAGATCAAGCCTAAGCAAATAGTGTAATCAACCTCTAAAATTAAAATGCAATGTGGCACAGGTCTCTTCAGGTGATTCCTCACCCCCAAGCCAGAGGGCATCATCAGTAATTCCTAGTTAAGCACAGGTGCAGTCATTTGCCAAAAATCTTTCTTTGCAAAACATAAACACCTCTTTCTTCCTTAGGGAAGGGAGAAAAGGAACAATTTTAAAGATGGGATTTTTTTCTTCAGATCATACTGTCTGATCATTCAGAGCACAGCAGTGCAGATAAGATCCCAGATGAAGTTTCCATTCACAACCACACAATGGGGAGACAAGTTTAGTCATGGGTATTCTCTGTTTATATTTCTTCCATACATCCAGAAAAATAGATACTTTTCTCAGAAAATTGCTAAACAATGAATCATGTAGAGGCTCATTTACCATAGACATAAAGCCTTGAACTAGTGTCTGGCTGCCCCATGCTCTGGATATGGCAACTACCTGTACTGCTCAAATTATCTTAATCTAGGTTAAATCTCCACTGAAGATACTAGCTGCTCCTCTCCGGCTTGAGCAACCGCATTCCCTAAGGTGGTGTTGCTCTGTGATGTCCTGGCTTGACTTCCTTGAGGCTGATATTGGACCTCCATTAGGTTTTTGGCAGTAAATAGCTGCCTACCCTCTGACTTGGAAATCCCCAGAAAGGCAATGAAGGAACTGCAATGAGATTGATCTGTTTATTAAGTAAGAATGACATTTTGAACTGAGTCTAATTACTGCAATGTCTGTTCAGGAAAGGCAGCTCAAAAGAACCCTCATGGAAAAAAGATACTGGTGGCAAAAATGTCCCTCTTCGAAGGAGAGATTATGGTCACAATATCCAAGGGTTCTATTTGAACCTACTAGCATCCTGACATGCTAACATTTCATAGTCAAACAGACAGTGAAAAAACCATTAACATCAACTTCTATGGAGGAATGATGAAAAACATGAATTAAAGTCAATTAATCCATTCTGACAATAAATTAGGAGTAACTGGATCCTTGCTTTGAGTTGTAGGAACACTGGCTTGTCTACAAAATCAATGCTTTAAATATATATGAATGAAATAAATGGTCAACTCCTTTGGTTATAATATTTTTCACTCCTTTTGCTTTTATAATTAATTAGGCAAGGTAGTCATTACACAAGGCCTTTCTCCGTTAAACCCCCTAATCTATCACTTAAGTCACCCTCTTGTGCCAGTAACACAAACTCCTTTAAAGTTTTCCTATAGGACACAAAAATAATTTCAACTCTTATGAAAAAAGATATGGACAATATTTTTCCACAATACTTGTAATTCCTTTAGGAGTCTTCTTTTTTTTATGCACTGCATGAAGGCTTGAATTTTCTTTTCTGCATTGCCTTTAGAAAGTTTTGCTGGGGAGAGATACTACTGGCTAGTTGGAAACAGCAAAGTATGTTTGAAAAGGCAGGTTTTAATTACAAGTATTGTTTTTTTCCCTGAGTTGCAAGTGATTTGTGAAAGTGATGTCATTTGGCCAGCAAAGAGAGCTGGAGCCCCATGTCAGAGATGGTAAAGACTTGTGCATATTGTTCAAACACCAGGACAAGGACTTTCAGGTTTAAGAGGAAAAGCATAGCATTTGGCTAACATGAGCTGAAAGCTGTGCAAGTGTGATCGATAACAACGCTGACTTCTGCTGTTAACTCTTAATTTATGAAAATCACCCAATAGCACTGATTTTTCTTGCTATTACGTGGCTGGGTAGCTTGCTATCAGCGCTTGAGGCAGAAAAAAAATTGCAATAAGAAAAAAATCTAAAATCAAAAGTGTGAACAAGAGGTAGCCACCCACAAGATCCTCAGAAATGCATTAATGTCAAGATTTTAATTCAATTTTATTTACAAAAAAAAGAAAGTAATTTTAAAAAGATCAAAGCCTATGTCCTGCCGTGAGGACTTTTAGAACTGTGTACAGGACAAACTAACTGCAGTTTTGTTATAAGGATGGCACTACAACTATTTATATGTATAAATTATCAATTTTATAACTTTATATGAATGTGTATTTTACATTTTATGCAGACAAAGTAAAACTTAGGCACTACTGCTCAGAATAACATCTGGCAAATGTCCTACAAAATAGATGAGTTTTATTAGAAAAATTAATTTAAGAGAGGAAAACAAATCTTTTGGGTAAATTTTATTAGCAAGCCATTCAGAAGAGAATTTAGGGAACAGTAATTTCATGGTTCTGCATTAGGAGGAAAAATTGCTTTAATTAGGTATGGTAAGTGATCAATTTTGCATGCTATGATTAGGAGGACAGCTCTAGTAATTATATATAGGGTAAGATGTCCAAGTGTTTGAACATCTGTTCCTAATCATCAAATTTACAATATAGAAAAAGCTTACATTTTTATTAATTTTGTATGACAGAAACCCAAATCCAAAATATTTTATTGCACTCTTTATGTAAAAATGCTAAGTCTATTTTTAATAGAATGATTATGCCTTTTATTTTACGGGATTTATTCTCTTTCTGATGCAAAAAAGTCTATATATTAGTATAAAGCACCTATACTTGTAAGATAGGAATAAAAGGGTACAAACACACCACTTTAATTATCTTAAGTAGTCTAGAAACATTTTAATTTCTCACTCAGGCACTTTAAAAAAATCTTGGTTTCTGTTTGTTTGTTTAACTTGTATCACATCTTAATCTAAAGACAAAATGGAGGACCATAATTCTTGAGAGATAAGGCATGAGAGTTAAAATGTATGATCACTAAGCTGCTTCAAAATTTTCCACTAGTAGGAAGGACTTCCTAAATAAAAAGGCAAGAAGATGAAATAAGATAAAGCAAAATCACACTCCCCCACGTTGAAGACTATTTTTGTATTCATATTGATCCGAAACAGGTAAGAAGAATCAGAATTCTGATTTTCTGCCCTTATAAGGTCTTTTGTTGTCCCTGATTCAGCAATTTAAAAAAAACAAAACAAAAAAAAACCACAAAAAAAACCCCCAACAACAACAAAAAAAACCCCAAACCACACACACATACACACAAAACATCCAAAGAGAAAAGTCAACAACAACCCAACTCAGACAGCTCTACTATCTTACTGGCATTTCAGTAACTGCTGAAAGTCAACCGTAATTTTTCTTGCCAGCTAGAGGTTTCTCAGAGATTAAACTTGCCCATACTGACAATTGCACAGCGGAGACTTTAATTATAAAACCCAGATAATAAACGACTACTCATTCATTAACTAATAGAACAGGAAAAGTGGAAAGTCTGATCCCTAAAATTTTCCATCTTCAAATATCCTCTTGTTTTGACAAAAATCAAAACAAGAGGATACTCAAAACATCACATACTTATTTCTTGTTTTCCTTGGAAGCTGTGGGAAAACTAGAAATTTGAAAACTCAACAACTGCAAACCAGCAGGGAAGATAATTTAAACACTTTATTTCTGGCCTTCATCTACATTAATGATCAGTTAATGTCTTTGAGAAAGAAAAGACATAAAAAAGATTTGGAGATCTGGTTTTATCAGTAGAAATCTCTTTAATATTGAGAACTTTGATTTCTGGTCTGTCAAAATTTATGTTTCTGACTGTTGTATTTCTCTGGCTCGAAATCCTTGTCAATGCAGTTAACACATCTATGGCTCCACTCTTCTGATCAAAGGATCATGGATTATTGTTTTCCTGGACAGATTCTCTATTTTATTACAATGCACTATTTGGGCCAGACTTACTTCTCTGTCATCAGGATTTACTGTTTAATTCCAGAAACACTGAGATACACTTGGGAGAAAGGGATATGGTTTCTGGAGAGGAACATCTACTTAAAAAGCAAGTAACCTTTAAGTTAATCATCATGCTATCTATGGTAATTTTCTATTTTATTTCAAATGTAAGTACTTGCATCGGATATAGTTCTTAACTGATCACTCCAAATCAAAAAGGTAAGACACACCCTCTCTAAACATGGAAGTATACATATGGATATCTGCACATTCAGATTCCTACAAAGATGTTAACAATTTAAAATTCATTGAAATGTTGTTTTACATAAATATTATACTCTCAAAATTTATTGTTTTCCCTTCTTTGTGCTATTTACTTACCACATTACTTCTCTGTTTACATAATGAAAGTCTCAATAGTTTCCTTTTTTCCCTCACAGCCATACTTAATTACAAGTTCTTGATAGTATGATACGTGATAGCCATAAAATTAACTGCCTAGTGCAATATTGTCAGACTGTGCATTAATTGCATTTACTAAGCAACTTTGCTCTCCTTGCATTCTGCTCACTTGCTAACTCCCTGCAGGACAGTTTGGAACACCCCACGGCTCCTCAAGCAGCTAACAACATGCCACAAGCATCCATTGCTCTACAAGAGATGCACCACAGGCCAGTAAAGCCTGCAAGTTTAAGGTCTGGCATTCCTCAGGAGCTGCTGGAACAAGATAGGAGAACTTAATCCTATCAGGAACCTGGAAATCTCACTTCCCAAAGAGCCATTTTTACACCTAGACTGCTTTAGGAAAACTTTGATAAAGCACTTGATTGCGGCTGACAGCTAGCTGAGCTCCCCTAGCCATAACAACATTATAGTGTTGTTTTTTCCCAAGATGAGGATTTGGAAGATACTGGTGCATCAGATACTCAGCCCACTACAAACAAGGCAATCTTTAGCAGATGTTTAGACTAGCCAAAGACTACCTGGGAGTTTTATCACACATTAACTAACTCTGGAATCTTGTGCAGGCTGGATGGCTGGAAAGGAAGGGAAGATACCAATGACAGCTCAGCTACCATAGATGATAGAATGCCATGGGTTGGAAGGCACCTTAAATATTATCAAGTTCCAAATGCCCTGTCCTGGGCAAGGATGTCGCTCACTAGAGCAGCTTGCTCAGAGCCCCATCCAACCTAGCCTCGAACACTTCCAGGCATGGGGCATCCACAACTTCTCTGAGCAACCTGTTCCAGTGCCTCAGCACCCTCACAGTAAAGAATTTCCTCCTAACATCCAATCTAAATCTCTTCTCTTTTAGTTTCAATCATTCCCTGTTGTTCTATCACTATCTGCCCATATAAAAAGTTCCTCTCCCTCTCTTTTAAAAGCCCTCGTTAAGTACTGGAAAGCCACAATGCCCTCTCCACAGAGCCTTCTCCCAGCTCTCTCAGCCTGTCTTTGTAAGAGAGGTGCTCCAGCCCCCTGATCATCTTCGTGCNCAATCATTCCCTGTTGTTCTATCACTATCTGCCCATATAAAAAGTTCCTCTCTTTTAAAAGCCCTCGTTAAGTACTGGAAAGCCACAATGAGGTCTCCACAGAGCCTTCTCCCAGCTCTCTCAGCCTGTCTTTGTAAGAGAGGTGCTCCAGCCCCCTGATCATCTTCGTGCCCCTCCTCTGGGCCTGCTCTAAGAGGTCCATGTACCTCTTGTGCTGAAGACTCCAGATCTGGACCCAGCATCCTTGTGGGGTCTCATGAGGGCAGAACTGAGGGGCAGAGTCACCTCCCTCAACTGCTGGCCACTCCTCTTTTGATGCAGCCCAGGATACGGTTGGCCTTAAAGGCTGTTAGTGTACACTGTTGGCTCATGTCCAGCTTTTTAACCACAACAAAACCCCCAAGTCCCTCTCTGCAAGGCTGCTCTCAATGAGTTCTTCTCACAGTCTGTACTCACATTTGGGATTGCCCTGACCTAGGTACAGTACCTTGCACCTGAACTTGATAATCTCATGAAATTCTCATGGGCCCGCTTCTCAAGTTTGTCCAGATTCCCCTGAGTGTATTCCTTCCTTCTGTTGTGTCAACTGCACTGTTGTGTATCACCTGCAAACGTGCTGGGGGTGCACTCCATCCCACTGTCTAGGTCATCAGTAAAGACATGAAAGAACACTGGTCCCAAGGCACGGCCCTGAGGGACATCACTCATTATTGGCTTCCACCTGGACACACAGCTATTGACTACATCTCTCTGCATCCATCCATCCATCCATCCATCCATCCATCCATCCATCCATCCATCCATCCATCCATCCATCCATCCATCCATCCATCCATTTCTTTATCCACCGAATTGTCCATCCTTCAGATCCGTATATCTCCAGTTTAAAGATAAGGATGTTGTGTGGGACCGTTTGCAGGCCTTACAGAAGCGTAGGTAAATTACATTGGTTGGTCTTCCCATGTCAACTGTTGCAGTCATTCAACCACAGGTCACCATGTTAGGCACGATTTGCCCTTAGTGAAGCTGTCTTGGATCACCTCCTTGTCTTGCGTGTGCCTTAACATTGTGCCATGAGGAACTACTCCATGGTTTTACCAGGCACAGAGGTGAGACTCACCTGTCTCTAGTTCCCCGAGTATTCCTTTCTCCACATTTTAAAAATAGAAGTAATATTTCCCTTTTTCTAGTCAACAGGGACTTCATCTGACAGTTGTGACTTTTCAAATATGGGGAGTAGTTTGGCAACAACACCCACCAGTTCCCTCAGGACTCCAGGATGCATTTTATCAAGCTCCATAGACTTGTGCCTATTCAGGGTGATCAGGGGGCCTCAAACCTGCTCTTCACTTATAGTGGGAGGGACTTTGCTTCCCAACCCCAGCTAGACGCTCAGGGACTGAGAGATATGGAAAGCCTGGCTGCCAGTGAAGATTGTGGCAAAGAACTTGTTGAGTACCTCAGCCAGACCGCTGGTGTTCCTTCTTGTTTATCAAATTGTTCATTCCTGCCCAAAGGGGTCAGTCCCAATGGTTCCCATCCTTCCAGTGCATCTCACTGGACCTAAGATAATTTAACTCCCCAAATGACTCTTTATTTTTTTGCTCAGGATTGCTTTTCTGCCACCTTAGCAAAGGAGATCAGCCATCAAGGAGTCCAAAGTGTGCCAAAGAGAGGTGTGGGGGGAAAAGGTGCTGAACGAGTTGTTGTATCAGCTCAAGCCATGACATGTGCCTTTGCCCTCATGCCTGCTTTCAGTGTGACATAATTCTAAGGGTGCTGACAAAGGAGCTCTGTCAAGTCTCATGGCTGCAGTCAGAGGAGACACCACACCAAAACACGGCTGCTCTGCCAGGAGTTGGTATCTACACAGCAGGCAAAGGAACGGTACAGCTGCTGATGCCTCAGCTATTTCTGTGTAAAACTAAGCGCCCAGTGAAGGTGGATGTAAGGCTCTGGACTTAGCACTTTTGAAGGGGATGAGGCAGGAACTCACATTCTCTTCTGCCAGCACTGCAGAGGAGAGGTTGAAACCTGCAGCAGAGGGATGGGAAGGGCAGGTGGGGTTAGTGACCTCTTAAGAAGTCATGGCGAGGTGTGCTAGCATTGGTGTGTCATCCCTGTACAAACACTACCTGCCCCTTGGCCAGAGGGGTTGTATAACCACATCAACATTGTCAGAAAAGTACCTTCTGTAGGCAGAACTTAAATTATTTTCTTACTAGATCATGAGACATCAGCTCTACAAATCATGTTGTGAGGTAATAAAAGTACTGTTTTTCAGTTTCTCACTGACATAAAGAATATTCTTCCCTTCTTCCCTTTCTCTTGCTGGGGCCTTTGCAATTCAGCCCTTGGCACTGAACTAGTCTGGCTTTCCAGCAGGAAAAATCTGAAAATAAGACTCAAAATGTTTAAAACTCTCTGCTCTAAAAATGTGTGAAGCAGTTCATCTGTAAATTCTGTTGTCAAAAAAAAAAAAAGCATTAGTGTATAACAAATATCCAGGCTTGACTGATACCAATTATTCTAATCCTCTAAAACAAATCTCCTTAAAATCATTCTGCCAGCATGCTAATGTCCTGTTTTAGTCTACTGAACTCTAATATGTGCCATACTGGCAGTGAAAGCAACAGATACGCAGGATTCAGAAGTTTTTAAAATTAGATGAAATGGAAAACAAAACACAGAATTAGTTTTAGAAACGAAAATAAAATTTTCTACATTGTTAGGATAAACAGAACTTTACATGGCAGAGGGATTGCTCATATATAACTGAATGGTGTAGGATTTTTAATTAAAATGTGGTGACATCTTTCATGCCTGTGATACACAGCACTGTAAACAAACTTTATGCATGTCCAAAAGTGCAGGTGACATTGTGAATTGCCTGATTTCACACCTTCATGCCTTTATTGTGCCCTGTGGAACACTTACATTGTACATGCTATGTGACAGCTTTGTCTGGGGAACAGTGGAGTGGTCACAAGAAGTGCTATGAAAGGTTCAATGTCTGGTCCTGTTGCAGTGCTTTTATTCCCCTGGGTAGTTCTCATACACTATAGTACACGCTGAGGACTGATTTGCCTTTTTATTGGTAAGTTCACGGCTTAGCTTGGGAATTACTACACTTGCAGCCCAGCATCTCTCGACTCAGCTTTGGCACCTCTAAGGGGCATGAGAGAGCTCTTGCAGTGTCTGTGGGCTAGGCAGGAATTTGTCCTTTTTTGGTGATGATCAAGGTGATGTGTGATAGAGGCTGTGATTGCTTAGGTTACAAACTCGTTCCAGTATAAAGATGGAAGGAATACTGTTTCTGGGTGCAGTCTGTATGCACAGAGAGTTTCTAACCTAAGAAATCATAATCTCTATCACACACCTTCATTATCATCATGCAAGGGGCATTATCATCATCAAGGGGCAAAGAGGTGAAGTAAAATAGCACCGGTAAATAAAAAGAAATAAAATTGCTACTCTTGGGGT
Organism: Struthidea cinerea; assembly: GCA_013397865.1. Lineage (NCBI taxonomy): Eukaryota > Metazoa > Chordata > Aves > Passeriformes > Corcoracidae > Struthidea > Struthidea cinerea. Next base: position 738,676 of record VZTI01006034.1, read on the forward strand.
TTGTTTCTCCTGATGTTTTACCTTCACATGGAACAGTAATGCATCTGACTGCTACTGCAAATGCTACTATGAAAAGCACATCGTGCTTCAGGGGACAAAGCACATTGCCCACCAGAAAACCTGATTTGCCAACAAAGGGCAGCGAATACCCTCCTGAGGAAGACATGACATCAATGCTTGAGGAATAAAAGTATTTACAACTCTGTGAACATCACTCTGCAAATGGTGCTGTGGACTCAGTTTTCTAAGACAAATCTCCAACTAGGGCGACTTTTTCAGATGCAGATCTGTCTAACTCGTAATTTCAAACTTTCAAAAGGAGAGAAATAAAGCTGTAATGACCAACTTCAGCTACTGCCAGAAGACATCCCTCTTAGCCCTTGACTTGTCAAAATGGCATCATGACCCTTGATACAAAGGTGAGGAGTTCAGGGTCTACAGATACTTGATTCTGGTACAGGACTGTATGCTTGCATGTGTGTGTAAACAAGAAAAGGGGAAAAATCAAAGGGTTTTGACACATAATGGCTATTACATAATAAAAATGTGTGAATAGCACAATAATATATTGATAATATTTCCTAATGTATCCAAATTTCATAACGTTGAGATTTTGCAGTTGAACTAATCTTGCATCACTTGCTCATTATGACAACTGCTCTTAACCTATCACACATGACTGATTTTTCAGATAAGCATTAAGGGATTAATAAGATTCAGAATTGTATCTTATTAATTATAACCCCACTTTAATGTGAAGTGTGTACCTAAATCAAATAAGGTCCTTTGACAGTCCGTATCTCACCACATATGAATGTATCTGATGTAATATTGCTTGGCTAGCGACGGAGCTGTCAGGGAATAACTTTAGAGGATTAGACCTGTGCTTATTGCTATGCACTGAGGGGTAGATACTACTGGATTCAAGGAGAACAAACGTGGAATACGTGACCCGCTCCTGCATATGCCGGGGCCTGGAGTTTGCAGCTCGAGCAGCATCAGCAGCACGGACTGCTTGTAATCCCGTCAGGATTCGCGACGTGAAGGGGAAGAAAAGAACCAGCACAGATTTTGCCTTTTTTGGGGGTGAAATGTGCCGGGTTCCAGCTGAAGGCATGTCAGTCCCGCGGCGTGCCCTGCCGCTGTGCCGGGCGCTCAGCGGGCTCCGCGGGGCACGTCCCCCAGGGGCAGGGAACACACGGACCCGCGTCCTGCGGGCTCCCGGGCGGCAGCTCAGCCCGCGCTGCCGTGGTGGAGGTGCGGAGAGGGAGTGTGCGCGTGTGTGTGCGGGCTCCGCGGGGCCGCTGGGACAGCGCAGGTGGCCGCCGAGCAGGATGGATGCCCTCGGCACACGGACGGCTGCGGGGCTGTGTGGCGTGTGGGATCGGTAACTTCACAGACACCGACGCAGGCGCGGCCGCCCTGTCCCGCCCGGCTTGGCCGCAGGCAGCACCTCTCCCCAACGTGACTCTGCTTTGGTTTTGGTTTCTGTGGAGGCTTCTCTTGTTTGTTTAGCAAATCCCGGGCACGTTGCGCGTGTGAGCGGAGATGAGCGGTTCTCTGCTTTTCGCTTCTCAAGAGGCATTTTACGTGAAAGCACGCTGCTCGGTGGGAACAGACCCAACAGCGACCGCGGGACCGTACTTCGTGGCCGGCCGGTGCAGGGACAGTGTTACTGGCAAGGGGTCACGCGGGGGAAAGGCGAGTTTCGGTTTGGAACGAAGTTTGTCACGGCTCGACTGCAGCTGTCCCGGCGTGGCACGAAGCCGCGGACGCTCCGGGAGGTGTTTCCTGCTACCAGAGCCCAGCAACCTGGCGGGCCCTTTGGGATAAATAATTCAGGGAAGAGATATTTTGCTATATAAACCTTTCATAAGCAGTGCATTCCTCGCCCAGAAAAGCTGTATCTGCCGCCTAATGCAACAGTTCCGTCTGATGCTGAAACTGCCGCTGCGGTAGGCGGAGGTAAGAGGCGGCCGGAAAGCCCAGGCGGGGCATTGCCAAACTTCACTCGGAGTAGTTCAAGAGCGGCGGAGCAGGGCGAGGCGACGTGCGGTGCCCCCGTCGCGGCTGCGGGGGGCTCGGCGGGGCCCGGCCGGGGTCGCAGCCGACATGCCAGGGGAGAATTCCTCAATGGCGCTGCCCACGCCCACCCCGGGGGCGGGCGGGGCGCGCGGGGCGCGCGGGACCGC
>VZTI01006034.1:741776-831332 GCA_013397865.1 Struthidea cinerea
CACCGGCTCCCAGGCGGCCCGACCCGCCTCGCAGCTGCCGGTGGGACCTGCCGGTGGGACCTGCCAGTGGGACCTGCCGGCAACTTTCCACGGGCACTCGCCCATGTGGCGTTCGCGCTGTCGGCGGGTGCCTGTGGCTCGGGCAGCCCCGCGGGGCTGTCCCGCAGCACCGCCCCGGGTGGCGGAGGCGCCGTGCGCTGCCTGAGGGGCTCCCGTGACGGCAGCCGCTCTCCAGCCCTTGCTGCCGGCGGCCGGGTGCGAGGGTCCCGCTGAAAGCGGGGCCGCCGACTGCGGGTCCCTCGTCCCGCCGGTGCCAGCAGACCTCCGGGGCGGCTCCTCGCGGCTCCCCTTGCTGGGTTTTCGCCGGGCTCTTCGGCTGCCGGACTCTGGCCAGTCCTTTGCCTTTTCCCCTCTGTGACACCGGCCATCACTTCGCAGCCGTCCCGGGGGCTGCAGGCGGCTCCTCGCTTCTCGCGGTGGGGCTGGAGCCGGCTGCACCCTGATGCTGCTTGCGCTCACCCCAGGTGCGGACAGGGTGGACCTGTGTGGGGCGTACCCCACCAAAACCGCCTAACATTGACTACGTTTCGGGGGGAACAAGCTCTCCACCTGCTTCCTGCTAATGTACCTGTCTCTGATCCGATTATTTGGATGTTTTCGCCGATGTAGTAGTATTTCCCGAAATAGTTTCGAGGTTCCAACTCATGCCGCCGTTCTACAGCTGAAGAGGTTATCGTTACTGCATTGGGTATGCAGAAAATACGGGATGTTCAGTTTAAACACAGCAATTTTTTTTTTCTAGGCTTTCTCAGAAATGGAGAGGACACTTGTATTATAGGACACTTGTATTACTGGTTTCTTTCCCAATGGAGTTTATTTGCACTTACAATGTCATTAGTTTGGGACAACTTGTCTTTTCTTTCCTTGTCTGTTTTGCTGTGGCAAAGTGAGCTAGCTTGGAACTAAGTTTGCTTCGTTGTCCCGAATGCTGAAAACATCCTTATTTCTTTATTTCTGACTTGAATTCTGTAATACATAGTATGTTTTCAAAAGGTCCACTGCTTTTAGAGATGCCAGAAACAAAAACAATGAAACTTTTCAAAAATGACAATAGGGAGAAGTTAGGCATTTCTCTTGATCCTAATTTGCACTGGACTAAGGGCATGTGTGAGTGGTACCGAGATTCCCCCCTGAAAAATGAAAAAAAAAGTACGGTGATGTTTACCAGTTGCTTGGGAACACACTGAAACCTGTGCATGCACCCCTGCACATTACACACAGTAGTGGGAATAATAAAAGGCTGAAACATTGTTCCTGTGTTTAGCTCTGCCGAATTACTGGTCATCAATTCGGTTAAAGCTTGGGTAGATATGTTTTAAAATGTGGGTAGATTGGATTTCAGTTATTCCTGTTGAGAGCCTGGTATTAGGAGGTATAAATAACCATCCTGCCTTGGCGCACCTTTAAGGTCATCCTCATCCTCTCTATGGGTGACTTCTGTTTACCTGTTTACTGCTGAAAGTGCATTTCTGGCTAAGAGGGTGTGTGGGAAGTGAGGGGGTGTGTGTAGGGGTGAATATTGAGGGGGCTTATTTAAAAGTTGGATTGGAGTGAAAGGAGGCTGTCCAGCCTTTTTACAAGGTATTTGGAAAACAAATCAGCTGGATGAATGAAGGCTGTTGGCACTGGCTGGGAAGAAGGGTCTTTTGGGGAGTGACTTTGGGTTGTAGAGCTGATTTTAAAACAGAATTGTGTTTTTGAAGTAATTTCTGTACAAATGGTAATAACAAACAGGACAGAACTTGTTTAATAAATAGACACCAAGCTACTTGCTGTAAAGAGAGACTTCTGGCTCTTGTGCTTTAATGTGAAAGTTGTCAGACTCTGAACAGCCCATGGAAGTGCTACACAACAGTCCAGGACTGAAAGGGACTCGATATCATTTGTAAAACTAAATGCGGAGAAATTTTCATCAGACGTTAATAGTAACCAATCCCCTTGTTATAATAATAAGTACCGTGGATATGTGAGGCCCTGGAATAGCAACTGCTGTCTGTAACTGAGATGTGGAATGCCTTCAGCAGGAAGATTATTCCTGTGACTAACAACTGACTACTACAGTGCATGCACGTTCCCATGTTGGTTTAAGACATTTTTATTCCACCATTCAACCTTCCCATTCTGGTATCATCTGAAGTCTTATGAATGCATACACACAACTCCTAAATTTAAAGTCAGCGTATTTTTATTTTATCTGACAGATTATACATGTAAATGCCCACAAAACCTTCACAGCTTAGCTCTTGTAGGGATGTGGGGTGTTCATGGGCAACTGGACCAGAATTTCTTTGCGGGACGTGTGCTGTTGTAATTTGTTGTTTTGGGATATAGATATCAGCCCATCATTATTTAAAGGTTTATACTTTTAAATAAGTAGTATGACTTTAGTCTTCAGTCTAAGTGTTGGAAGAGGGGAAGAGATTTGCTTAGTAAATGGTGTCAGATTGTCAGTTTAGTGTGAAGTGCTTCATATTTTTGTAGCTACACAAACATAAGAAGACATGAACAACTTTTGTTCAATAAAGGAAATTTTCCTAATAGCTAAGTGAGAGAAACAAGTCAGTTGGATTGTGCTGTTTCCAAATTAATTTCAAGAGCATTTCAAGACAGTTAAGATTCCTCAAAGAGAATGGATGGAAGTAAAGCTTTCAAGGGTACTGTATATTCATAGGAGCTGCTGATTGACATTTGAGGGCTGGTCATGAAATGTAACCTTTCATCTTTGCAGACCAGTGATACAAATCTATCTTTGGTGTAAGTCATATTTTAAAACACTAGCTGGTTAAATGATTGAAACATGGTTAAAGGCTGTTGGACCCAATGCACTGCTTGTTGGCTTTTGCATTGTCCTCAACGACTCTCCATTTTCTAGTAAGATAATACAATGGTTCCCCTTTTCTAGTAGGTAACCGGCTTAGGACATCACTGAGGCATAACTGACCCAAGTTCAGTTTTCTCCTCAGAGTGAGAAGATTGACGTCCTTGTGCAGAAGGATGTTCTGGTCGGAGGACAGAACTTGCTCCATTTTAGAGGACCTGTCACTACTCTGCTGGAACTTGACGTGGTGGAGAAAAGCTGGTGGGTCAGAAGCAAAGCTGCAGCTTGGTCTGTGAGTCCAGTCACCCAGAGTGCCCTCTGGATCAGGTGATGCTCCAAAGGACTGCAGGTGAAAGGGTGATGTGCTGCAGCTTCTGACTCCCCAGGTCCCCAAGTTCCTTCCTGGGGTTAACCCGCATTTGCAGGGCCTTGAGGGGGGGCCCTGTAGAAAAACACTGGCCTATAAATAAGTCAAAGCAGTAACTTTTTTTTTTTTTTAAGGCAGGAAAGCATTCCAGAGGAGAAACCATTTCGGAAATTTCTCCTTCAAGACTTGAGAAATGTTTTGGTGGTGGGGTGGAGTGTCTTTGGAGTATCTTTTTTTTTTTTTTTTTTAAGATTCTGCAGAGCCTGGGGGATCTTGGAAGTCCCTGACGTGAGGAGGCAGGGGGCAGAGTATGGTAGGAACCAGGTTGGCTGGCTGATGTGTGGAAACGTAAAAGCTGTGTTTGCAGTGGGGTGTCTGGGTAACTCATCTGCTGCTAAGAGGCTGTGGTATTCCCCTTTTCTCATTTTGCCTCTGCTGGAGAAGGGCAGCTCTCCCTGCGGCTGGGCAGGGTCCCAGAGCAATGCCGTCAGTGCCTGCTGCCCTGGGCTACCTCAGCTGAGTCAGCGCTTGACCCGCTGCCAGTGGCTGCGTTGGTCCTCACGGTGAGGGGTGGAAGGTACTTTGAACTGGTGTGGCTGCACTCTGAATGGACTCTGCACCTCATCGTGACAGCAGCACGTCCTGCTCTGAGTCACTGATACCATCTTGGGTACCACCAAGGGCTGAAATCCATGTCAGGCCTCCCACTGGGGACTTTGAGCTCATCTTGCACCTGCTGGACACCAGTGAGTCCTGCTGGTTAGAAAATAAAGCAAGAATTCATAATCTTAAGAGCTGCTCTGTGTTGAAGGAAGCCCGTGACTGATGTTTTCAGCTCAGAACAGAACTGCTTGCCTTTAGTATCAAGTATATGGCCTGAAGTGAAAAAAAAAAATAAAAAAAGTTTTCAATGTGAGATTAGTTAATTTAGAAGTCCCTGTGGGATGTGAACCTTCTCAAAAACTTGCTTCCTCTGCTTGTTGCCACAACACCACCCTGCTCATCCCACCCTGGTGGACCTTCTCTGATGGTCATAGGAGAAGTAGGTCTTTTGTCATGACAGTTCATAGCTAGTGAGTGTTTGCTGGAAACCAGAGTGGGTTCTTCTGTCTATCACATGATGGGGTGCTCCTAGGTAGGTTTTGAAGCATGGTCTGCCTAGCAGGTTGTTACCAAGATTTCTGTTCCTGAGGATTGAGGAAATGGATGAGCTGTCACAGGAATAGTTTTACGAAGTCCCTCATAACTCGGGTAATGAGGTAAGGTATTTTTGCATTTATATATGAAGAAAGAAAAGTACTGTTCTATAACATTCAAATTCTATCAGTTGCAATTAAAACACAGTGAAATGCTGAATTTTCTGACTTGAGGCACAGATTTGAAGAGTGGGATAACACAAAACCATAGCTATAGTAGGCTGAAGAGCAATACTTCCTCTTGCGATATACTGGTTTATTGTATGTTACAAAGTATTTTTGATACTTGGGTAGCAACATGCCTTGCAATTAGTTTACAATGGGAGGTCTGTGGAATACCACCATCCAGAAGAAATATGCATAATTTCTTCTAATCAAATGCACATGTTCTGGCATAATGTATAAGTTCAAATCTGTTCTTCTGGCCAGCTGCCGGCAGAGTCCAGAGCCACTGGAACTGTAAATACAACAGACAAGTCGTTTTATGATATGAGACTGAAGAATTCAGCATTGGCACAGATCCTAGTGTGGTTGCTTTGGCTCAATGTCAAAGCTGATGTTTATATCTGTGTTTGTCAAGCAAGATTAGTTAGTCTGGTTAATTATACACAGGAATGTATAATTTTTACTTGACAATCAGATGAGTATAAACTTGGGCATATTAATACTTGTTTTTGTTCTTCATCAAATTATTCTCAATGACTTTTGAAACTTTCAAAAGAACTACTTCTCTGAAAGAGGCACTTGGAGAATCTTTCGGATTAATTCTTTTTTCAGCAGGGACAGGGTATTGGAGAAATTGATCAATATTTTACAGACAGTGATGCACATATCTGTAAATGGGTTCAGAAGAATGGGAAGCCTCTAGGGAATGGTGTTTGAATTAATACTCAGGTGTTGAAGTTGCAAGAAGCTTGAATTCAGTACCTGTTATATATCGTCACTCTTAAAAATGTGACTGTGGTGCACTGGCAAACTTATTTCATGGTGGGCAGTGGCAAAAACATGCTGCCTTCGGTGTGTGTTACACCAGAGCCTTTGGCAGCCAGGTGGCTTCTCTTGGTCCTCCTTTCCCCCTCTTGCCAGAGGAGAAATCTGTGTCCACCCAGTGACCTTTATCACACTGTGGATATTGCAGCAGGAGCCTGTTCATGTGCTTTACAGCCACAGTCCCAGAGAAAGGCAGAAGGTGGTCAATCCTATAAGTGAAGGGAAATGTCAGTGCTCTCAGGCAATGTAAAGATATGAATGGTCTGTTTATCCTGAGTTCGTGCACGTGTTTGTGGCATTAGGGCAATTTTTTTTTTGTTGTCTGTAGTTTCACAGTCCAGCAGTTCTTCGTGAGTCTTGCTAGACTCTGGTGTTACACAGTGGTGGCAAAGCAGTGAAGTTTTCCACAATCTCTCCTATACTGGTCGTGCGTTTTCTGCAGCAACTCCTTATTCGTTGCTGTGCCTGCTCTGGTAGCAGGCCTTGCTGGTACCATATCAGCTCTTAATGCCAGGGACTTGCAGAGGTTGCCTTATGGTGTGCTGGCCAATGGCCTGATCACTTGCAAGTCCTAAATAAGTATGTGCCTCTCAGTTTGCTTTTGTATGAGGACTCATTGCTCACTGAATGCTGGTGTAACTGTAATACAGGTGGCATTAAGGCCTCTGTGTATGGGGAGTGTTTGTCCTTTGGACTCCTGGGGGTGTGTGTGCTGCATTTCAAGGTGCAGTATCCTTGGGAAAGCCACTGGGGAAGTGACAAGATTCAGAGTTCAGTGCCCTGTCCCGCTGAGCTTGCATTTTGGGAGGGAGGAGAGCTGGCCACAGAATCAATTGCGTTGGAAAAGACCTCTGAGATCATGGAGTCCATGCTATGACTGAACACCACCATGTCAACTAGACCATGGCACTGAGTGCCACATCCAGTCACCTCCAGGGATGGTGACTCCACCACCTCCCTGGGCAGCCCATTCCAATATCTAATAATCCTTTCTGTGAAGAATTTCTTCCTAATGATCCTTGCTATTAATATTTGTACGCCTTTTCCCAAGGTAGTTGTTAATAAATACTTCAGTCCATTGCATACAGTTCATTGCTAATAGCAGTATATGTTAAAATGGACATTGATTCTCATAACACTGATGCAGTGCAGGAGGTACACAGTAAAAGTGGCTTGTTTCTTTGCATTAAGGATTCCAGCTGTGTTAATCCCAGTGTCTTTATTTGATTTCATAGTAAACTCTTCTTTCTTTGACTTCCAAGTTTATCTGGATGGTGGTTCAATGCAATACAGACTTACCCTGCATGTTGCTTCCTGAGAAATTTGTGTGATTTATTACATGGAAGTATTTGCTTTATCCTCTTCTATATTGCACAGATTTCTTTGTTACAGGTTTTTTTCCTGAGGTAGTGGTGGTGGTGTTCAACAGTATTTCAAGTCCTTCCCATAGGGGTGTGGAAGGGATGAGGGAGGGAGAAGATAAAACCTCAATGATCCATTTAATTAGATGAATTTTTGATGTTTGCTGAACAAACTTGATATACTTGGAAGAGATCAATACTTCTATCAAATGTTTCAAGATGACTCTTACTAAGACAAGGTACTTCTTTCTTTTTGGTTTCTTTGAGGTATTCACTTTTTCCTGCTCCTCTTGCAATTCAATTGACTTTTCCTGTTGTGTAACAGGCCAGGGGCAAGTGGTCCCTTGGCACCAGCAGGCCCCATAGCACTCATCCATCTTGCAGTGGATGGCTTGAGAGAATGAGGACGTCAGGAGGGAAGCCTAGGAGTTAAGTGTTACTGGTTTTAGATCTACGGAGAAGGAGGATGTGTGCATTCCAGCTTGAGGGAATTTAAAGCCCTGGGTTGGATTTGTCATGACTGCAATCCTTCTGTCACAAAGCTGAAGACTGAAACAACATTGTTAGAAAGCTGCCAGCAACATGTCTCCTTCAGCTTCTGTGAAAAGGCTTTATTGGTAAGGTTTATTAGTAGAGGAACTCTTGGGAAGAGGTGTTTTGGAAACTGCTTCTGGTACGTGTACCTAGGGCTGATGGCTGCTGTGGTGGGCTCCAGGGTGAATAACTGATGCAGTGGTACAGAACTTGGTGGGGCTTGACAGATGATTTTGTCTGATGCATAACACTACATAATAATTTGGTTTAGACCTTTTATTGCTTTGAAAAGAGATGACAGGGTTGGTCAGAAAAGCAAGAAGGTCTCTCTGTTCAGTCACTGAAGTGAAGTAAGATCATGAAGGAGGCTCATGCCGAGTAAATCATCTATCTCCCACTGTTTAAACTATTCACAGGCATGTCAGCCCGTCAGCACACCACTCGTGATCATTCCTGTGAATGATTTGGAGAGAGCTGTAAGCCCTGTTTCCCCTCCATCACTCACACATATGTATCTACTATCTCTCAGTGACAGAAAGGAGCTTTTTCCCCTACAGTCATTTTTCTCTTGACATTGTGCTTTGATAAGATTAGTAGGTGAATAAACTTAGTGCCAGCATGCAAAGCACTTAGTAGAAAGCAGCTGATTAAACAACCTTCTTGTTGCTCTGATTTTTCACAAATAAAGTAATGCAAGAGATTTTTGCTGTCTGTAGTGGTTCAGTGGAGGCCTACTAAATGTTCATGTTTAGCCACCCAGATAAAAATGAGTAGTGTAAATTACAGGACTACAGCATAGCAGTCTATCTGCATTGACTGCAAACAGGACAGTTTGTCCAAAGCTTTGCAGTTGGAAATGGCAGAGTAGCCATGTCTTTTGCCAAACATCAGGGAATTGCATCCTACTTTCTAGCAAAAAAAAAGATAACCATTTTGAGTCTTGTATCTATCTAGTTCATGTGAATCCTTTGGTCAAAATAAATAGTCTGTTTTCTGTGCTTTCTTTCTGGACCTGAAAATCCAAACAAGATATATGTGTATATATGTCTGCATTTTTCCTGTCTGTAAGTCATAATATAATTAATCATTGCTTATGTGTTCTTGCACTGTAATTTTTTATACAAAGTGATAAGACAAATGTTTTTAAAATTTTGGCTCCAGTTCAGCAATTCACTTAACTACTTTTTCTTAAAGGCTCTTTCACATCAATGGGACCTGAAGCACATCTTCTGGTGCTTGGCTTAGACTATGCTAGAATATGTTTAGAAAACTTCAGGAAAAGTTGCATTTCTTGTGTCTTTGTATAATTTTTTTTGTTTCATTTGAAGTGCAGGTCATCTTTTATGTGGTCTCTTGGGAGGCAGCAAGGGGCCTTACTTGATGAAATAGATAGTATGATAATAATAGTTATGATTTTTATTTGACCTTTGAAACTGAATGTCTTAGGGCAAACTTGTCTTAATACCATTAGCAGTAGCAGTTATTCCAGTAGTGCATACAGAGAGATGGGCAGTGCGTGGTGGGGAATGCCATAGTGAAAGGGAAAAGCCTGGGGTGTGAGAACAGTGGGCTTTGTGGTGGTGGAGGTCAGCATGGAGCTTCCTGGCTGCCTTGAGACTCCAAGGAATGAAGAAAGCATCTTGCACAGCCCCTCACTGGACCGTGTGGGTAGAAAAAGTAGAGCAGAACTAGGTGAATTTGAGAGAGAAGATATTAAAGAAGTGGTGGGAGGGGGAAAGTGTCAATTAGTCCTCAACTTGCCTGTTCCTGGGTTGTTAACAGTCCTAGGGTGTTGTGCTTGCTGCTGAAGACTCTATGTGTAACTACACCTTCCCCTTCTGATTTCCCACAGGAAATCTGGTAGAAGTGGTCTGAAAAGTAGAAAAAGGAGAAGCTTCACCATAAATGCTGTAACATGTCCTGCTGTTAAGACATATAAGCCATGTCATATAAGTAGATGTGCACAAACGGGACAGAGTCCCCCAGAATGTGTTGATAATTCTGTTGTTTACAATATTCACCAATGTTTCCACCTAAGTAAATTAACTTGCCCTCTGTCATCTGTTGTATCGGGCACGTGCATGGTGTCTCTGAAGCAGGCCAACAGGAAGGGTCACTGCCTGGTTAACTGTTTTACAGACTTCCTCTTCATGAAGGAGTGGTGAGTGGTGAATGCTGCTCCTCATTGCCAAATTTGGTGTAATTCAACATTACATGGTGGTCAAACACTGAAGTGTCAAAGACGTGCATTTTACCAAGATATTTGAGTGCATAACTTGATTTTTAACTGATGACCTAAAGGCTCAGTGCAGTCTCACATTTGCACTGAGAATTTCTTGGCAAGAGTAAAAATGTAGTTGACGTGGGTTTTTTGTTTGTTTCTTTACACTTGGATGTCTACAACTGAAACAAATACATTTTTTTTTCTTTGCTGGCACTTGGTTAAAAGCATGTTTCACTTGCTTACCATCTGTATCTCCATCCGCTGCTAGTTATAAGCTGTATTAGTACAATGTTTTGGCTGCAGTTGGAAAAGGCACTGGTTGTGCCAATGGTGACCATAGCTGTGGGCAGACATAGCACCTACTTGACCCCCACACCTAAGTGGGCATATGTAACTCTATAGCTCTGCCTCCCCCTCTAGTATCTGTCCTGCCTTCCCTCTGTGTTTCCCACCACAGAGATGTGTTTGTGCCCCATATCTCTAGCAAAGCCAGCTGCAGGACTTCCACCAAGTGGTTTCTTACCCCTGCTCTTCCCACAGCCTGTCATGCCTATGCAGTCACTATCTCATCTCCATCCCAGGAAAGAGACAGGGATGAGGGCTGCTTCGTCTGGCTGCCCAACCAGCTGGCATCCTGGGAGAGCAGCCTCTGTCCAGCCTCCAGCTTAGCTCAGCCTTGCCAAGTATGAGTGCATACTGCTCTTGTCACACTGGCTGCCAGAAGAAAGATTGTGGAGAGGAAGAGGAAAAAGAAGGGAAATGAGCCAGAAAGACCACTCCAGGCCTTCTGCATCCTCAGGAAACATCCTGAACTTCCACCAGAGAGACTGCCTCCCTTGCTCAACAGTTGCAGTGCTTCCTGCAAAAACTACTTTAGATGCCATAGAACATTATTGCTGTAAGACTCAGTCCTGAAGTGGGCCTTGAGAAATCTCCTAAGGGCTGCTGCTTCAGTGAGTTGTGGTGGTGGGAATGACTGGGTGAGGCTCCAGGGGGAGGGACTGCAGCTCCACAGCAGCAGGTGTGAGCAGGCTGAAACCTGTCAGGCATGGCTGTGTTCCTGTGCAGGGCCACTGCCCCAGCAGGAGAGTCGAAGCCCATGTCAGTGGCCACAAAGCAGCTGGCCTTTAGGCTGGTCTCTTCTGTCAGGTGGTGGCAGCATAAATCCATGGGAGGCACTTGACCAGTGGAAAAAGGGAAGTGGGAATTCAGCAGCCTGTGTTCAAATCCAGAATCTAATGTTGCCCACAGATGGGTTAAGGAGCAGACTTCCATGTTCAAGGGCTGAGAGCTTTTGTGCATATCTTGAAGACGTGCAAACGTAAGGCTGGCAGTCAGTTTGTGTGTGCATGTCTGTCTGTGCATGCTTGCTTTGCTCAGAGTTGCCGAGTGTCTGTCTTCACATAACCTTAGTGGTGCAAGTACCAGCTGTGTAGATGGTGGAGAGTGAAGGCACTAAAGCACTGAGGAAAATTTGGGTTTTTTTACCAATACAAATACATTTTATTGCCTAGCCTTAGAACAGGTATACAGTTTTATTATTACAAATTTGCCTTGAATCTGAATATCTTGTTTCCCTTCTTGCACAGAAAGATGGTATGTCGCTGAATACACATCTATCCACTTTAACTGAGAGATTGCACTGTTGTAAAGTGCACATATAGACTGAGCAGTACAACTTTATGTGCAGGCAAAGCCTTAGAGGTAAAGGCTACATGTTATTGAACCATAGTAGGAATTATTTCTGATGGTAATTTGTTATAGATAATTTTAATGGGTTTTACCCTTTAATATTCATTCACACAAAATCCTATGCAGGAATACTGTTATCGAGGCAAAGTCCTCCATAAAGGTATGGGTGAGCAAAAGGTGTGTGGGTAGTGAGTGAGGCGGCTTCCTTCCAAAATTTACATAGGAGATAACTGGTCTCATCAATTAGCATTAATTTGGTGTTACTGCTGTGATAACAAGCACTTGAGAACGATGATCTCTCTGTTTATGCAGCACAGTAATGTCTTAGCAGCCTCAGAAGCCCAGACGGCTCTGACAGGGAGGACCCTTGAGGCATATTTGGGGTACCTGTTCCCTGCATTCCTCTCTGGCAGTGGAGGGTATTTTTCACTGAGCCAAAGGGGACAAAGGAAAACATCTCCCCCAGTCTGGCTGCCTCTGGTGTGGTGGGATTATGTGGGGTCACAAGAGGTGTCCTGGGTGGTGGTCTGGAAGGAAGGACTGTTCTTGGCAGCTGGGGCCTCCCGTCCCCTTGGCACACCTGCTTCAAGGTGTTGGCTTATCATCTCTGCCTGCCAGGACGTCCAGGTCTGCCCCCGGTGAGCTCAGGGGAAGTGTTTGAGGTGCTGCATACCGAATGTGAGCTGATAAAATTCTTGTGGGCAGTGTTGCTCACTTGCCCTGGGCCCACAGGCTAAAAATAAATGGGTAATAATAAGAAAAGGATGTTGGCAGCTCAGGCAGCTCCAACACCAGCAAAAGTTTGCCTATTTTGTGGCTGTCTTTCCTGACCTTTATTAGTGCAACCACAAGAGCATCAAAATATGCAGTTCTTTAAATGTTGCAAAAAAAAACCAACAACAACAAAAAAAAGTGGTGTAATCCTCTGGGTGACTAGTAACAGAACTGAAAAGGTCTGATGTGCTGATGAAGAATGAAAGGCTGGAATATTTCAGGAACTGTGAGATTATCTTTCTACCCCACAGATGAGAAATGTTCCTCAGAGGATGTCTGTGCTGGTTACCAGGCTTTTATTCCCTGCTGAGAAACTGAACATACAGGGATGGTCCTTACAGATTTCCTTAATGAGCTTGCACTTATTTATGAATTTGCCTTTCTGCGGGGGTGGTGCTTGTCACGGTGTCCCCCAGGGCTCATTACAGGGGATGCTTTCTCCATCTGCATCAATTGCTTGGGATGCTTTCTCATTAGTGCAGCTTGGCCAGGTTTAGCTCTTTGGGGAGAGGAGAGGACTGAGAGTTTTCTGGGTGATGAAAGAGGGCTTCAGCAAAAGACAAAAATAATCCTAAATGTAATTAGACAGTACTTTTTTTTTTTTTTTTTTAAATGTGGGAGATAAGCCTGCGTGCCTGTGTGTGCAGCGGGAGGGAGAGACAGCCCAGTAAGAACGAGAGCCGAGAAGTGCCCTGAGCGCCTGTGTGCTCGCTGCATGTGTGGGTTTCCCCTCTTCCCTCCGCAGCCTCTCTCTGGAGTGCACTCTGGAGTAAAGTTTGCATTTGATCGCCGATCGCCTCACGCTCCGCACGTAGCACTGTCGTTAAGCCATCATCTCGCTGGCCCCGAGCCAGGGCTCCGAGGCGCAGGGGCGGGCGGTCTCTCTAAACTGAACAGCCTTTATTGATACATCGATGCACTGCGCATGTTTACAGCTGCTAATTGGAGACTTAATCTGAATATCCTTGACTGAACTAATTCACTGGCAATAGCCTTTTAAATTTCAGGTCCTGCCGTGATGGTATGCCTGCTCTTCACAGCACGCTAATCGCTTCTGGAGCGGTGTTGCCGCTGTGTGCGTGCAAGGCACAACGACCCAGTAACATCGCAGACCAAAACCTAGTTCTAGGTCAGACGAGGATGTCAGATAAAAATCTTACCTGATTTTGCATTTGCAGGAGATGAGAGAAGCACTTGAAGTACTGGAGGAAAGTGTTAATTGACATGCGCACAGACATATGTAGATTAATTAATCATACAAGAAAGGAAGTTAATTCTTTTAATTATTACAACAGGCAAAGATGCTCACTGCAAGGACAGTTGTGATGCTATGGCAGTTTCAGATTTGTGTCCTCAACTCTGTGTTCTATTTTCTCCTTGCTGTGCCCAGAGGCTGAATACAGAGAATTTGGGTGGTGGACTGAAAACAGTGTTAGTTTACCTGGCTTTTTAAAAAATGTGAGCAATGTAGACAGTATACAGTGGTAGATTAATGCCGGGGACTCTTTTGCCCAGGAATCCACAAGTCAGATTCCTCTCCTTGGAAGCCTGGAAAACTTTCTTCCATGATCAGATGCTTTCAGAGTTTCCTGAACTGCCTTTTGACTTTAAGATCCTGTAGGATCTCATGAAGTAGCCAGCAATGGGGTCAGCTCAACAGAAGCCACCGCTGTCTCCAAAAAGGCTGGTCTGCAAATGCTCCCCATTCTCTTGACAGTTGCAGATGGCCACTGCCTGCACGAGGCACGGCTGTTTCCCGCTTTCCCATTTCACAGCGGCACTGCTCTGGCAGCCAGCTTGAACTCGAAGGGCATTCAGATTTATTTCTAAGTGTGTGTTCTGTTAAGAAAAATAAAGAAAGTAGTCACAGGCTGAAACAGTCCTTCATATTAGTAGGCTATGAAAAACTAGATTTTGTTGCCAATCATTAGGAAAGCTTCCTAAACCCCATCACAGATCCATTTAACAGGGAGTTCATTTTTAAAGCAGCATCAATCTGTGATCTGGCTTCCTTACAGACACATTCCATAAGATTTGAAATCTTATTAGGGGCTCCTTGAGCTACAACTAGATAACATGCCAGTCATCAACAGCTGTGTGGCATGGAGATAATTCGTGAACAGAGCTTTCATGGGTAGCTCTTTGTTTCTACCCTTAGTTCTTAGAAGAAATTTAACAAGCAGGAACAGTTTTCCATCTTACAGTAATTAGACTATTATCAAGTAATAATGGACTTTTGGTTAGTAAGCAAAAATGAACCAGTGTCTTAGCATGTTTTTTCCCGCAGATGAGAGAAAGTCTTTCCCACAATTCCCACCCTCAGGCTGTTCCTCAAAAATTTTTTTTTAAAAAGTGCTTTTATGTACCTGCAAACAACAAGCAAGCGGCAATGGTGCGTGCAAAAGATAAATAAAATAGAAAGGGAAAGATGAGTTTTCAGCTCATGGAGGATCTGCATCTGATGATCAAACTTGCATGTAAGCAAGGAGAAGCAAGTACCAGACCACCTGGCTAAAATACTATACATGGAAACAAGATTTTTTTTGTACAGTTACAAGTAACTGTTTGATTGAAGATTGATAACCAAGTTATGGTGAGGAAATGAGGGGTCAGTTTCTCACGCAATACTGTCACTGAAGCCCATTTCATGTGTTGCTTGACTGAAGTGAGCAGAGTTTTACTCCCTCTTGGAACTGGTGATTCCTTTTCCAACAGGCACTAAGCTGATGTCTCTCATTTGTTGGTGTTTTAACATTTTCTTCCCTCTGTTCCTTCCCATCTCTATAGAGAATTAAGTTAGACCAGTGTTCCCAGTTCATGCTTCAGTATAGCAGTTAGGTATTTTAACTTTCATTAATTCAAACAAACTAATGTTAAATAATGTTCATGAATATTTTATACTTAACCATTGTAAGCTATGTGGCAGAAAACACTTGGGTGCAATTTGGTGCAGTAAGAAATTACTTAAGAAACACCCCATAGTGTTTATGTGTCAGTCAAGCCTCAGCTGAGACTCTCTTGTCTTTCATCCTGCAATGTCAGACTACTCATGTTCTTTTAATGTAGAGCATGCTGGGTGCCTTTCGCTTTCTGGATGTAAAGACTGTGCACAGCTACCAACTAGAATCAGGTTGAGCACAATATGCATTCAGAACTAAGACAATCAAGTGAGCTCTGGTAGTCCTCATTTCCTAGAGGACTGGTCAAAAATGATTTTTGTCTGCCCTCAAGTTCAGAACTGAGAACCGCATATTGGGCTGAAATTTGGGAAGTGTGCAGCCAAATCAAAATATATGTGAAAGCTGCAGTGGCTACAGCGCAGTTAATTCTTATTAATACCTTGGTTTTCTAGACAACCATCATAGTGATATTGTAGATCAGCATTGCTTTGTGCCTATATAGAACCTTTCAGCTAACTTTACAAGTAATTTCTGAATTTAACTGCTTGATGTCCAAGCTGTACACAGATCTGATCTACAATAGGGATCAAAAGTAGCTGCTGTTCAGCAATATACCATATAAATCTGGTACAGAAAATGGAAAAGCATATTGTGGAGTCTTTAGCTTAATCTGCAAGAGTGGTTGGTGTTGGCAGGATTGGGTTACTCAGGTCAGGATTTTCTCTGCTGGTTGCAAAGATCATGCTAATTCTGAGAGAAAAATACTGGATTAGTATGGGGTTACAATACCATCTATACAGTCTGCACTGGGAGCGCACTGGGGCCCTGGCTTAGTGCTAGTGGGCACGGAGAGCTTCTTCTGACCTGGTGTCACCACTGCTTCCTATTAAGCACTGTTCCTTTCCACTTACAAGCATCTTCTATCTGAGATGTTTTCCGAAATGTTTTGTTCCAAGTATCAGGCTGCTCTAGCGTTGCTTATTTTGTGAATCATGTCTCACAGCATGATCCTGGCCATCAGCTAAGAGAATTTGTTTTTCTCCTTGCTAGAAGCAAGGAAAAATCCTCTCAATGGAACAGTTGTTTTTTATCTGCCTTCACTTTGCTAGTGTCTTGCAGTGTGACTTGCAGATTTCTCTGGCTGACTTGAGTGTAATACTTAGACTGAATGATAGATAACTTATTTTTGCAAGCTTCTGTGCAATGTGGAATTTACTGATGATTCCTGGGTCCTTACTAAAGCTGGTAGTTGCTGCTTGTTTAACTTGTGGTTGGTTTGCACCCTCTTGGGAAAGCTATCATCCCTGAAAATAACAGGACAGAAACTTTAGTCTTGATGATTTGCTTTTCATTTTCCAAGTTTTGTAGGGTTTAATTTATGACTATTGACTAGGCTATCAGAGCATTAGTCTTCCTGTGGTGGTGTGTATGTGTGACTTCAAAGGCATTCATCTGGATATCAGTTTTTAACTACTCAGCTGTTGGGTCAGACAAACTCTTCTCTTTAACTTAGAAAAGGGGAGTGTTGCAGAAATATTCTGAGTGCTTACACTGGGAAGTTAAGCCAACCAACAGCCATTGTAATAGATTGTAGTGAAAAAGAAAGTTAGGTACATTCCTGCTCATTACTGCCTGCTATAGTTAGTTTGATTAGTTTAGGTTTGGGGTTGGTTAATGAAGGGAGGAGTGCTTTCAGAAATGGAGTGTGCTCTCCTGGACCCAATAGACAAAAGTATAGGAAACATTTTTTAGTAACACTCCATGTGCACACCTGGTAAATGGTTTGATTATTGTTATCGAGCCTCTGGCTTTTGTAGCTAGAGCGTGCACTAAACTGGCCAATACCAGTGTTCACAAATTACCTAAATTAAGTCTGGGTCACGCATCTCATCTCCTGTTTCTTGTTTGCTTTAAATGAATCCAAAAGTACTGCTAACAGCTGGAATCCCTGCTGAGGCCAGCTTGATCTGCTCTGGAGCTGCTCCAGCCAGTTCTCTGATAAAGCTTGATATCGTTTCAACAGTCTCTAGGAGGACCAGAATGATTTCCCTTCATTGTTTAAGGTTTCATTCAAATATTCACTGTGCCAGGAAAAAGGATATTTCACTTCTGCTTTTCTTCTTTTGCTGCTGCTACTAGAAAACTTTTTTCTCTTTGCCTTTCTGAAAGTTAAGCTATAGTGTGGCCAGTGCTTTAGGATTCTGTGGGAATTGTTCCACTTAATCTCCAGGGACTGTTTCAGTTGCAAAAGATGCACTTCTAAATGAATAAATTATGCATCAATGTTGGAGACAAAGCACATGTTCTGCTAAGAGAACACACTACGTGGGGGAGGCCAGGGAAAATTCTGGCCTTTTGCCCAGATTTCCATAGTAAATAAAGCGCCTAAATCCCTTTAAGGATCTGCCCTTCAGTCTGTTGTTCAGTAGCTTTTTGTTTGTGGCATTAAAAATAGTAGTAATATTGGATTGATTTTTAGGCAGTTCAGTAATCTTGGAGTAATGTCTACTCTCCAAAGAGAGACTTAAGGCTGCCATAATTTTGTGTTGTACATCAACTTAAAAACGAGGTATTATCAGTCAACAAAGTTGTATTCCCATCATGCATCATCCCTCTGGTATGGTTGGCAGAGCTCTGCCGAGCTGGGCCTCACTGGTGCTGTAGGTGCCCATGCCCTTGGCAGCAGCTGTACTGCACCCAGCTGCCTGGCATAGCCCTCCTCCCTGCCCGACCGTCGGAATCGCTGCCCCCTCTCCTTTTCACTCTCAGCTCTCAGGATGTGTTGGGTTTGCAGGGCAAGGTTTTGGGAGGCTACCAGAGTTGCTTTTGTGAGAAGCTGCCAGAAGCTTCCCCCATGTCCAACAGAACCAATGCCAGCCAGCTACAAGATGGACACACTGCTGGCCAAGTAGAGAACTTAGGAGTGAAGCTGAGCCTGGGAAGAAGGGAGAGGTAGGGGGAAGGTGTCTTAAAGTTTGCTTTATTTTTCATTATCCTACTCTGATTTGATTGGCAATAAATTAAACTAGTTTCCCCAGGTTTATCTGTTCTGCCTATGACAGTAACTGATGAGTGATCTCTCCCTATCCTTATCAGACCATGATCCTTTTGGTACATTTTCTTTCCCCTGCTCAATTGAGGAGGGGAGTGATGGAGCGGCTTCAGGGGCACCAGGGTCATGTTTCCCGGTGTATGAGGATCCCGTTTTGCAAAAGGTTGCTATATTAACTGTTAGACTTAATGCAGCTCACTGTGCATGGCATGGGTGAAGGTGCACGTGCATGAGGTGCTGTGCTAGCAACCTGGATGGGGGCCATGCATGTGGTGGGTTATCCTCACCAGGGAGGGCACAGCTCCCTCAGACCATTTTTGCATTGCGGATACAGCTGACTTGTGGTTTCCACCAGACTTACACCCTTAACAAACTTGTTTCAAGCACTATGCTATAGGCTGGCCCTTACTGCTATTATCGGGCTGATAGTGAAATGCAGAGCAGCTCTAGAGCCATTTGTAATAGCAGAATGACAACAGAGCAGACAGGATCTACAGAAACACATCTACCTAACTGCCAGATGTGATGGAAGAGGGCTTATACATGGAATTAAAAGTACTTGCTTTCGTTTAGCATGATCTCCTGACCCTGCAGGCCACTAGTCTCTAGGCATCTGTGGCCTGAGGTGTGGAGAGCAGGCCGTGGTGACTTACTGCTGCCTGCAGGTACTGTTCTGGTGCTTGTTGTGAGGAGCAGAGTTAATTCATACATGGCTGACTCCTGTGGATAGATTTTGGTCTTGGTAGCAGAGGGTTCAAGGGATCCACTGCACTGGCTGGCAGTAGCTTCTGTGCTGGTGTTCGTTGGCACAGTAAAACTTCCTTGGTGGTTAAACCAGCATGTGCTATACTGTACCTGGTCGTGTCCCACGAGAACAGCATGGCTTTGGCGTGTGCTTGGAAGAAAAAAACCAAGACTTCTGGGGTTCCTAGATAAAAATTTCAATTGCTCTTAGTAAAGCCTATACTGTCAATCTCCAGCTATCAATTACATTATCTACTGTGCATGTCAGATCATTGAGGCAGGTCGTACAAATAGTGCACGATCATGTCCTCATTCTGTGGGACAGGCATGTAAGATACTGTTATGTCTGAAGTTAGGATTTTATGGTCTGAATGGATGGAAAACTAGATGGGTAGAAGACTGATTGGATGGTTGGACTTGGAGGGTCGTGGTCAATCAGACATATTATACCTGGAGGCTGCTACCAAATGGAGTACCCCAGGGATCTGTCATGGGACTTGTCATGTTAAACACCTTTATTTATCAGTGGCCTGAAGTAGTGCACTCTCTTCAGCTGTGCAGAAGACCCCAAACTGAGGGTGACCAGTTGATTGCTGTGAGGGCAAGGCTG
This sequence comes from Struthidea cinerea, assembly GCA_013397865.1. Classification (NCBI taxonomy): domain Eukaryota; kingdom Metazoa; phylum Chordata; class Aves; order Passeriformes; family Corcoracidae; genus Struthidea; species Struthidea cinerea. The sequence continues at coordinate 761,099 of VZTI01006034.1, forward strand.
CCACCAGAAGGCAGCCAGAGGGACTGGGAAAACAGGTTAACAGGAACCTTATGAAATTAAACATGGGCAAATCCCACTGCTGCCCCTGGGAAGGAAGAGCCCCTTGCAGAAGTACAGCCTGGGGGCTGCCAGCAGCTCTGCTCCCCAGAACCCTCAGGTTGTCCTGGTGGACAGTGAGCTGAACCTGAGCCTACGGTGTGCTTCCTGCACAACTTATTTATGGGAGCACAGCACATAGACTGAGGAGTGTTTATTGCTCTCTCCTCATCTTTGCGGAAACCACATCTGAATACTATCTGCAGTTTTCCAGCTGAATTTAGTCCATCATTTCCCATCACTCTTGCTGGTAATACTGGCAAGCAATCTGGAGATGTCAGAGGAGCGGGAACAAGACTTTGTTGCAACAGCTTTAGTGGTGATCTGTATCACTACCAAGTAGCCCCAGTAGGGAAGAGTGACTTGAGAAAGATCTCGTATCCTACCAGCAGTCACACCTGCTCTTCCCTGCATTCTGCTCAGGCTGCTAATCATGTCAACCAAGTTTAATATATGTTTTTGCTGTAAAAAGCCTTTTAAGACCTGTTGATTGTCATGTGGTTTGGAGTAATTCATGTTAGGCTTATCTCATCATTCAAGGTGAAATTTAAACCTTGAATTAAGTGATTGTATCAGCAAGTCTGAAGATGATCAAAGAGAGAAGTATGCTCTGAAGGCTGTTTGGTTAGTTCTGTGGCTCAGTCCATGAAAGCAAACATGCACTGCCCTGTGCAAACACAGCAAAAAGGAGTTGCAGCTTTTTGCAGACTTTGCTCTATGGACTTTTACCCACACCTCCTGGGGACCCTCACTTTGAGTGGGACATAAGGGGGTGTATATGACAATGACTGGAAGAAATGAATAGAGGAGGATGGTGGTAGTAAAGCATGACATCCTGGGATTGCTTTCTACTTTCATTATGACTGGAAAATCAGTTTTGCAATGACTGCTTATCTGTAGAAACCCAAGCAAATTTCAGCTGAAACTGCCTCAAAGTCACGTAGCTTGTAAATGACAACAAGCTTGTACCATGCATACTAGTGCTTTAGTTTAATTCATGTTTTTCCTTTTATTTTAGTGTATATATTGTGAATTATGAAGGGTATTTATTTTCCAGTTTGGAATTTCACACTGGCTAACCTGTCCTGTGAAAGAAGCTTGTGCAAAGATACCTTCAGGTGGTATCTGCTCTACGTTTTGGATTGATCATCTGAAAAATACTGAGCCAAACTGGTGGTGGGAGGATGCTTAAATTAAAACTGAAGTTAGGCATCTTGTAGAATTAATTATTTTACAATCTCTATCTTTCAGGCTATGGTTGCTTGCTATCCTGGAAATGGAACTGGGTATGTTCGTCATGTGGACAATCCAAATGGTGATGGGCGCTGCATCACCTGTATTTATTATCTGAATAAGAATTGGGACTCCAAGGTGAGTAAGCCATGGGGTTAAATAGGATGGAAAAACTACTTTGGAAACATAGCTTTGGAGCTGTCTGTTGTTTCTGTGAACTCTGATGAACTTCTGAACTGCTGGTCCATTCTTCATCTCTTCTTTTTTATTTTTTCTGGGTGTTTTTGGCAGTCCTTTGGAAGAAAGAATCTGAACTGTTTCCTTATCATCCTCTCTCCCATCCTACACACATACTGTTTTGTTGCTGTAGAATAAAGCTATAAGCACTGGGCTACATGCTCTTAACACTTTGTTTAGAGGAAACAGCAGAAAAAGAAAATCAATTCACTACAGAGTAAGTGGATTCTGGGAGCAGAGTAAAATGACAGCCCAAATTTGTGACTTTATCATTCTTGATACTTCAGGCTAACCTACAGAAGATATTCAGGCAGTTCCCTTTTCTTATTTATGAAGCAATGGGGCTTAGTAAGAAGAACCAACACATGGTTTGATTCCACTGCTGGGTTTCTTGACAGGATGGAGCTCTTGTTTCTGCCTATATTACTATAAGGCAGTTAAGTCAGCCTTGAATGTGCCATACCTTTAAATTGGAAACAAAAGAAAGGTTTGTAAAATTGCAGGATGTCTCTTTGCAAGTCTGTTATTGTAACGCAGCACAAACCATTCACAGGGGTTATTTATTGAAAATTGTCCAATGTTTTTTGCTTCTCTAACCTCTTTTCAGGCCAATATGCTCTTTAAGCACATGTAAATACTATGAACCCCCATAAGTGAGTTCAGCTATAGAGGCAATGCCACTGAAAAATTCAGTGTTGCAGAAAAGCACTCCCTTTACAGACAGTATGACGGTGGAACATCTCAATGTAATAAAATGAAGGAGGACATGTGGGAGGAAATGCAAATATCCAATTTATTTTGTGCATTGCACCCTTATCCAAATAGTGAGGAGGCACCCAAGTGAGCACTAAGCAAAGCTAACTGAAATCCAGGACACTGATGGAGTTTATTATGTAGATGTGATGGTGATTTTATGTAAGTGTGTGCTGGAGGAGATGCAATATAAGACTATAATCATACTGGGCTTTGAAAGCAGCCATGTGGCTTTAAACCTGACTTAATAGCTTCTCACTGAGGTCTGCATACGGCATGGAGGTACCACACCAGGTCAGTGGTGCATTGACAGCATCTTCCCTGCACTCTGTGGTGCAGCATAGAAGTCTCCAAAGAACCCTCTAACAGCAGCAGGAGGAGGCAGGATTCACCTTCATCTTTTCAAATTTCTAGAGTGTGTGCAGGTCACAAGACCTTTTCCCTGAAACTCGTGGCACGTGAAAAGACACAAATTATATGGTAGAGAAACCAGGCTGTGTTATAAGTAGAGAAAATGGTGACTGGGAGCTATAATGCATTTGAGAAGTTTTACAAATCTAACAGTAGAACAGACTTCACTCTTCCCAAGTTGTAAATGTTCATTCCTAAATGATCAGAGGCAGGTTCTGAAATAGCATAAGCAGTATCTAACAATTGTTGTAGCCTGATCTCAGACTGGTCAGGTGGAGCAGCTCTGTGGTATTCACTGGTTCTAGAGATGTGACTGGAAGCTCAGAAGTTTCCCAGTGTTTGCTGCAGGGCCGGTGTTACCTTTATCTTGGTTCATTTACTGTGGACAGAAGCTTATGCCAAAACATTACAAACTGTTTGGGAAAGTCAAAGTGGCCAAGAGACACAGTAAGGTTTTCCAGTGTTGTCACATAGCTGTCATGTTCATCATTAGATGTGTATTCCCCATTTGTTAGGTGTTGAGAAGGGAGAAACAGGTCACTTTTCACGTGAATGTGTGGCTGTTTATATGTGCAAAAAGCAATCTTTCCTTCTCTTTCAGCTGCATGGTGGGATTCTTCGAATATTCCCAGAAGGAAAGTCCTATGTAGCAGATGTTGAGCCGATTTTTGACCGATTACTTTTTTTTTGGTCAGATCGAAGGAACCCACATGAAGTCCAGCCTTCTTATGCAACCAGGTAAGTAGCATATTTGGTACTGGTGTGTGGCTGGGAAAAAACCCAAAGCATCTCTTCTACCGATATTTGTAGCCAAAATTATGGCCATCGTGTTTAAATACACGTGCATAATAAATAGACAGATTTTGAGTGAATTTTCTGGTTTTGAGTCACTGGGAATTCTCTCATTAAATAAGGAGAAGCAAGCTTGAATGATACATTTCCTTGTGCGATGGAGAAAAAGACCCTTAACCATTGACAGGAGAAATCTTCCGAGCCGGGCATAGCTATTTAGCTGGGAGGTGCTGGGTTATCCTTTTGCCCTTGTAACACTATAGGGATTGTTGGGACTACCATCTGTCAGCAGGCTGTGAAAAGCTGATGTGACGCAGGGCAGCCCCCAAGCTGCCTACAGGCGTCCCAGAACAGAAAAACATGCAAAGGTCTGGAAACTACTTCTGCCCTCTGTCACCAGGGGCTGTGCTCTCTTTTGTGCCTCCAGCAGAAATACTCACCTATATTTCTATCTGACGTGTTAAAATACACACTAAAATGCTGTCTGTGTTTGCCTGTAAAGATGTGTCATTTTCATCCTATTTTTTTAGTCTACTAATCCAGTTTTGTTTTTTGCTTTCTTCATGAGCATAAAACTTCAGTGCTCTATTTTGATATCAAAAGTGGAAACAAATGCAAGGTTTGTTTCTTTTATAGATATGCCATGACTGTGTGGTATTTTGATGCCGAAGAAAGAGCAGAAGCCAAAAAGAAGTTCAGGAACTTAACTGGTATGATTTTTTAATAAATGTTCACCAGAAAGAATTTAATGCATTTTGATATTTCCAAAGTCAGAGATAGACCAGGAGTGATTCTGTAGCTACAAGCATATGTAATGCATTTTTGGAAAGCTTTTTTACCTCTAATTGCTAGTCAGTTATTTTATACAAAGTGGAGAAGTTGTGACAGAAGATTCAGGCCTGGCCCTAGAATCCCTGATGAACAAAATGAGGAAAATGGGACAGGCAATTTCTGATTTGAGTCCCAAATGACTGAGATTTTTTTCCTACCCTGGGCGGCTACTCCAGTCACAGGGAGTCAGCTCTTCTTTTGTTATTTGGGAGGTATATTTTGCCTCCTCCAAACCTTTGTGTAGCACAAAGTCATGAGACTTTCACAGACAGTTTAATAGTTGTGTTCTCTAAATGTTCTGGATGAATATGGTCAGTCTTCTACATTAATGAAGGGCAGAAGCCCACAGAGAGGTGACCCAGCTTTCTAATGGCAGCCACACTGCCTGCTACTGTAGTAATGGCATACGAGTCACAGACTGAGTTGTCCAGATGTGTTCCAACACCCTACCTGGGACCATGACCCAAGGTTTGCTGTTCAGAGCAGTTTAAGATCTGGTCTTCAGGGTCTGTCTCAGGCGGTTCCTCAAAATGCAGTGTGGAGAGCACTTGTCTTTTTTACAATGTATGCAGCTGGGCAAAGTTGTAATTAGTCAAATGATTTTCAGAACAGACTGTTGTCATCTCTGTAGCTTGTATGCAAAGCAAATACTGGTTTCACCTTTAAAGAGGATCATGAAAAAGGGGCCAAGAGGCAGTGGGGGAAAGTATCACTGATCTGGGGTCTCAAAGTTTACTGGGCTACTTAAGTATTGCATGAGTCATCTTCAATTTCAGCATGACAAATGTACAAGATCTTTGTGTGATTGTCCTTGTTAACATGCTGTGGTATCATATAGCAGTTCAGTTCAGTCCACATAGTGGATTCATGCCATGATTCTGAAATGGAAAGTGTTGTCCACTGAAAACAAACCAATGTTTTTCTGTTTCTGAGTGTTCAGATGAATATAGTCAGAATGCCCTGGTTTAAGCACTTCTTGCTTTTTCTTCTTTTTGATGTAGATGCAAGGAAGAGAGAAGCACCTCTTAATGAAGACTAATCAACTGTTCATGAACTCTTTGTGAGGAAATAAGATCCCAAAGATGACTTCCATTTCCAGCAAATAAGGGCAAATCACTTTTATGCACAAGAATGCACTGGTTGTGTCTAGCATGTGCATCTTATGCTGATGGTACTCAAGGCAGCCTCCTGTCATGCTGCATCTGGTAGAAGAAAGACTTGTTTGCTCTTTGCCTTTTGCTGGAAAGAATAACCAGGGTTAAAAAAAAAAAAAAAAAAGAGTATCACTAAGCCTAGTGGTAGTGGCTCAGCCAACTGGCTTTTGATCACTCTTGTAACTAAGATAATGGTCACTGGAACTAGTGGTAAAAACCTGAGTCTTATTTGCACTTTATGGGGAAAAAAATTCTAGTTCAATGGAAAGAAGCTTTGCAAGTTTAAAATCAGTGGCAGACTGCTAATGGGCACAGAGGGATATTGGACATGAGAAATTAAATTGGATATTTGGAGAGTGTCATTTTACCGTCTGTCCCAAATGGACCTGTTGATGTACTGTTCATCATTTTGCTGCGCAGAACATTGGTTCAACTCTTCAATAACATGACTTCCCAGATTTTTGTCTACACAGTCATTGCGTTTTCTGGATTTTGTTTGCTTTTCAAGAGGCACATGCTAGGTGTGCAGTTGTACTGCCCTTCCGGTCCCAGGACTGAGGGGACAGTAATGCATCTGTTCACAACTTCATAAAACCATTTTTTTTCTGTTTTGAGCAGGATGGGTTGTATGTTTTTAATTTTCACAGTTTGGTAAAGCAGCTGTTTTCTCCCAAAAGTCTGGTAAACTTGGAAGGCTTATGGCACACCATGCATTGGCCCTTAAGGCCAGTGATATGTAGAGAAGTGTTTGCGACTTCTCCATCTGCTATGTTCTGTGTGACATAGATATGAATCTGAAAGGAAAAGATATGTCTGGCAGTCTGACAAATATATGATAAATAATGGGTAACTTAGACTTGTTTTTTATGCTGCATGTTCTTAGTGAACACGCTTAATTTTGCATGCATATGTAATTTGAATGAAACTGCAATTCCATTTCAATTGATCTGTTATGCCAGGTAACTACTACTGCTGTGCCCAAGCTGTGAGGTCAGAGTTATTCAATGGCAAAGCACACATTTTTTTCTCCATTGTTTTTTTTAAACTTATTAGACTCAATGAGTAACTGGTGACCTATCTCCAATCTGTCTAAACTTCTACAACCAGCACTTACAATGCAGTTCAGAATAGCTCTTAATGAAGCTGGGAGCTGGCAGTGGATGCATTTATCACTCACTAATTGTTCTCAACCTAATGCACTCACTTGCATTCATTTTTATCTCATGTTGCCAGTGTGTATGTCAGACCCTATTAAATGTTCCAAATAGATACCCCCTTCAGTGTCCCGTATTTTCCCATGCCACGTGCCCATGCTGGTGAAGGTGGTTTGTCTGAACCGCCCTGCACCGCTTGCCCACGCTGTGCTGGCTTGCCGTGCTGTGATGGGGCTGCACTTGAGCTAGGGAATGGAAAAGTAGTGTGCAATGGCAACTATCAAACGTCAGTGACAGGTAACAGCTGCATAGGACAGAAAAGAAATAACTTTCATTACATAAAAAATGATGATAGAAAATGGAGTATTTTTAAAAACAGTTTTGTATCTTAAAGAAAAAAAAAAGCTGAGCATCCTTCAGTCTGCCCATGAATGCTGAATGTAAATACAGTAGTGCTAAGAAACTCCTTATTCTCTCTGGCTTCTCCCAGAGATCCAGCTATGGTCTTATAGGCCTGACCACTGTGCACCTTAAGAGAGGAATATGAGGGAACATGTGTGACAAATATTCTTACAGTTCAAGACTAGAAAAAGACAAAGAATATGATAAATGTCCTTTAATGTTAGGAAAAACATTATTCTACTACAGTTACTTCTAAGTAACACACCAGAGACTTGAAGGAAACTTAATGATAACTTGAAATTCTCATTCTGAAATGTCCATGTGGGATGCAAAAGAGTTTGGGCTCTTCCTTGAGAGTGAGAGGTAACCCTTTGAAATGTGAGAGGTGTTGGAAAAGAGGGCCTGTTTAGAGAAGGTGATGGAATACAGCCTGTTGTATTACTGTGCAAAGTTGATACTGGCACATAAATTTGAAACTCCTATATGATTTTAAAAGGAGGAGAACCAGATAAAACAGAGCAGAGCAAATATTGCTTTGCTTCTATAAACGGTAACCTTAACAATGAACTAGAAAGCATTGTTAGTACACATCTTACTGGAGCTTGGAACAGTGGAAAAATGATGTGGTGGAAGGGGAAAAGCTTTGTCTAAGGGCTGAAAAAGGAAGGTACTTCAGTTATCACTGTTGCTACCACCAGGTTTCTGCAGGGGTCAGCAACATGTGTGGTGGATGGAGCATGGAGCAGAATAGTTGCATTTATTGTAAATAAAGTACATATTTTAATTTTTAGCCAGTATCTTCCTCATCTATATTACATATATAGAAGACAGAGCAATTATTCTGTGGCAGAGGGTGTTGTCTTTATTAACACTTAATCAAGTGCAAAAAAAGTTGAGGGCTTGGGATCTTGAAACCAATTCCTCAGTCCTTTGTTTCAGATCTCTACCCTGTTTCCAGTGGGATGATCTCCTTGAAGAAGCTGTAGTTTAGCTGGGGGTGGGGTGTGGGGGGTGTTGGTCATGTAGGAATACACAGGTGTGATGTTTCCTACATAGATTTCTCTTGCCTGTCTCTAGAATTGTTGCAAACTGCTCTGTAAAACTGTCTGTCTGTGTGAGGGAAGCAGGCTGCTATCGTAGGGAGGGTATTTCAAAGAGGCTTTTTCCTTGTGTTTTGTCTTCATAGCAAACTGTTTGAATCAAATGGCTAGACAGCACTTGTCAGCCAGTTGTGAAAAGGAGTGCTGTCTTTAAGTCATTTAACTTTGAATCCTCCAAAAATTCTGGTTTGGTTTTTTTTTTACCTTTAGATAATGTGCCTTCATCATTCATATCTGTGAAAATGTTTCATGCTACATGTGCATGTCATGCAAGTTTTTGATGGCTCTTTAGAAAACATGGTTGCCTTTTCAATTGTGTGGGAAAAATGTGCAGAGCCACTAAGCCACAATTTTCAACAGAAGGACTTTGTTGTGCAGGGAGGAAAAAAGGCCAGGAGACAGTGCTGAAAATCAAGAGACTATTTTTATTCTTAAACCTGTGTCCACTGGCCTTTTGAGCAAAGTAGCTTCTAATTAATCCTTTTCTCTAGATTACTTCTGCTTCTATGAAGAATGACTTCTACAAAGCAGTGTCTGAAAAGATCCACTCTTTTTTTCCCCTTCTATTTTTAAACAGTTTTAGTCCTTTGTGTTTTTTAAAATGTTGGAATATATTATATGTATTTCTTGTTGTTGCAAAATAGCTGGCTCTAACACCACTTGCATCTAGAAGAAAATGTGTCTATTTGCAGGCAAATGACTAGTTCTCCTTTGACTGTGATGTACTCCCAGCAGATATCTGAGAGTGAGTTATGACTACATCTTCTCTTGTCAGGTTGTATGCTGGTCAACAATGCTGGCACTTTGCATTGGATTCATATAGAAACCCCTAGTAGTATTTTACCACACATCACATTTTGTGTTCCTGTTACTGTTAAAAAAATTGTAGCAGGAGTCAATAAACACTGGGTCATGTTAAACATTGTCCTGTGCAAATCTCTTCAGTCTTGTATCTTACTGTGGCCAGGGGTGCAATGGGTGGGTGCAATGCCATGCAGCTGTGTGTAGGGTGACATTGAAATCTGCATCCATGACTGTCTTCTGTTGGAGAGACCTTATTTTTTATTGCCCTTGGCTTGGCACATTTCTGTGGTCACTTCCTGCTATTTTAAAGTTATTTACCTTGCTAGTGACCCTCTTCTTGAAATGCCTATTTGTTTTCATGCTCCTGTTGAACCAGATAACATTCTCACGATTCAATTGTTGTCTGATAAGTTTTATTTTTAACAGTGTTCACATCCTCCCCCTGCTACTTTTCCAGTCTGAATCCCACAGTTTTCTCCTGTGGCTGTGTGGGAGACTTCTCCTCACTCCCACTAACAGTGCAGTTGAATGAAAGCCAGGGCATTTTCACTCATTTGATAGAGCTGTGAACTTTCTGATTCCTTTGCAATGTTATGAATAGTGAGAATTTCCCTTTTCCTATTTAAAACATGGTTTCTATCATGGAGGGCTTGGATTTGACTTTTGGTGTTTTTTTGTTAAAGAGGGAAGAGATGTCTAAATAATTTGCCATTTATTTAAGCATTCCTTTTAGACCGAGGAGTTCTTAAAGCATATGGAGAAGACCCTATGGAAAGCGGAGGGGTTTCTCTTCTGGGCATGCTCCTCAAAGAGTAAAGGTTTGTAGGGACAGCTTGAGAAGAAGCTGGCCGTTGGCCATCCAGCTGCCAAGGACTTTAAACTCTGACTAAACTTTCTCTAAGCAAATATGTTTGCAGTAATTGTTATCTTATAGCTATTTAGGGGTTTCTTTCCTCCCCCACCTACCCAAAGGGATATGGCTAAATATATTTGCACTGACAATTCTCATGACTCTTGAGAATGCTTCTGATACCAGAGGTTGCACTGAAAATTGCAAAGTAGCATGACAGTAGAAGAGAGGTTAGTAAAAATTGATTCCCCTTTCCCACATAATGCTGTCTCTATGGAGTACTTCCACTTCAGAGAGTTGGTTAAAACTCCCATCCTCTTCCACTAAGCACAGATAGAGTTTATCTGTCTTTTGGAAAGCGGGGATAATTTCATCTGCATGTATGCTTATTTTAAACAAAGCTGGAGATGCTAAATAAACTACACTGGGTGAACTGCAGTCAACAGCAGTTATGTGGTGGCAAACACAGTCAGTGCCAGCATGCCCAGTGCTGCTTTGCTGGGCACCCACAATCCTTCTGCTAGAGAGGAGGAAATTTGTGATCCCTGATCTTGGCCAACACCCTGGACACTGATTTGGCAGGAGGGGGAGTCAAGAGTGTAACTGACTCTTAAAAGCCTGCTGTGTGGGGGGCTGGAGAGAAGCATGGATAGAAAGACCCTGTAGTCCAAACTAGTAGAGCTCTGAAAATCACTTGTGGTTACATGAGTTCACAGCTCCCATCAGGCTGCTGGGCAGAGGGAGCAGAGCAGAGAAGTTGCTTTTGAAGCCAGGCCCAAGTTATCCCCAAGAAGTATGTCTGAGCACACACCATGGGAGCCCATGCAGAGTCTGGTCACTCCTGCTGTTCAGGATGAGTTATCCCTTCCCTGGCAGAGGATGTCGAGCTGTTAAAGTGCATGAGAGGCAATGCTTACTGTCATTGTCCCCTCTTGCTGAACCAAGAAGTTAATCAGCTCCCTAAAGGGTACTTGGCATTCCCTGCAGCACCCAGAGGTTGTCTGTCAAGGACATGGTGCTGATACACCTTGTGCCAGGGAAAGGTCTGGTTAGAACATAATCTTGGGGGGTTGATGTGGCATGCAGTGCCAGCTTTTAATTTACTAAACGCTATTTCATGCCAGCTTTGACACTTGTCCCACCTGTACAGTGGTTCAGTGGATGACCTGTGTTCATCGCTGTGATACATGGTAACACACCACTGCATGCTCTAAGCAAGGGAGAAAATGTCTGCTGTTAAGTGGTACCAGGAGCTTCTTTTATAAGAAGAAAAAAAAATCAAGGAAAAAAAAAAAAAGACATCTGAACAGACATTTAATAGTCAAAGGAAGAGTCTTAACAGACTTAAGCCCGGCTGTCTTCAGAGAGTTTTCAAAAGCATACTGCAAACCCTTCTGTTTCAAAGCTTATGTTCCTTTATCTATGAGAAGCTAAACACTGGCTAATTCTTTAATTAGTTCCCAACAAGATGTTTTTCTCTGTAGCCAAGGCTTGCTACAGGATAATTATGTCTTTAGTTTAAAAACAAATGTCAATACAGAAAGTTGTTTTGATTTCTGTTTCTTCAAATGTTTTATTTTGCTTTCTACTTAGCTTCCACTCTCTTCATTCTCACCTGCAATACCTTTCCTTGATTTGGGAAAGGCTGATTATTTTTGGCTCCCTGTGCTGCAATCCTAATGCATAGACATGACAGAGCCAAGCCAGTGCTGTGGTCTGGGTGCAATTGTGCGAGTGCAGTGCTTGGGTCCCTCCCAGGGCCAAGGAGATGGAGGAATCTGAGCCGCTGTCAGTTAAGCAGCTCAGCTGCTTAGACTGTAATAACCATGTGGCCGTGGGTATCCAAGTGCTACACTGCATGCCAAAGATCTACATTTGGAGCTTCCCAACCTCCTGCCTACAACCACAGTCATCTACATTTATTTTAGCAGAGTTCTCAGAGCACCAACAGATCTCCTGGTAGGTGGTCAAGAGCTGCCTAAGTCTTGACAGTGCTGAGCAGACACAAATCTTCTAGGCCTGGGTCCCATGTGGATGCTGTGGTTTAACCCCAGCCAGCAACCAAGTACCACACAGCTGCTCACTCACTCCCCCACCAGCTGGCCTGTGGAGAAATTCAAAAGGATAAAAGCTTGAAAATTCATGGGTTGAGATGAACATGGTTTAATAGGGAAAGCAAAAGCTATGCACACAAACAAAGCAAAAAATTAAGTCACTGCTCCCCATGGGAGTGTTCAGCCACCTCCAGGAGAGCAGGGCCCCATCGCATGTAACAGTGACTTGTGAAAACAAACACCATCACTCCAAATGCCCCCCCCCTTCCTCCTTCGTCCCCCCACTTCATACACGGAGCATGATGTCGTATGGTCTGGAATATTCCTTTGGTCTCTTGGGGTCACCTGTCCTGGCCGTGTCTCCTCCCAACCTCCCAAGTACCCCCAGCCCCCTTGCCAGCGTGGCAGTACAAAAAGCAGAAAAGGTCTAGACTCTGTATGAGCATTGCTCAGCAATAACAGAAACATCTCTGTATTATCAACCGTGTGTTCAGCACAAATCCAAAACAGCCACTGTGAAGAAAATTAAGTACCCCAGCCAAAGCCAGCACTGAAACAAAAGCAGGAGGGAGAGGATTTGCCCGCTCTACCCTTCTCTGATCCCTGTCTGTCAGTGCATGGATGCAGGATGCCGAAGGTCAGACACCAAGGAGAGTCAGACTGGCTTCATTTATCCCACAGGAGAAGATCCTCTGTATTAGGCTACACAGCATGTCCATGTGGTGAGGGAGGAGTGTGACCTTTCTGTTGAACCCATTGAAGTTGTTACATTTCTGAGGGAATAAATATCTTTTCATTGATTCAAGAGGAAATTTATGTGAACTCCAAAACTGTGGCTTCTGTCTTCAAGAAAGATGTGGAAAAAAATGTTCCCCTATCAGTCCACTGGCAAAAATAAGTATGATCAGAGACCTACAAAATATAACCTGTGAGGACAAGCTAAAAGATCTGGTACTGTTCCTTCCAGGGACAAGGACAGTGGGAAGACAAGTGAAGGAGGAAGTAAAAGCATTTTAAGGGTCTTAAAATACAGATACAGGAAAATGTAACTGCAATGAATAAGGAATTAGTTTGTTCTCTATATCTGTGATGCGTAATGCACAAATAATGGGATAAAATTGCAGCAAGGAAGTTATGAGTCATTTGCTGGGAAAAGCTTTCTTATGGCTGGGATGCTGAACCACTGGAGTGCCTGAAGATGTTGCGGAGTTGCCCTTACCAGAGATTTGGTTGGAGAAATGTCTTCCAGGAGTGATGTAAGTAGAAGTGATTTTTTTGTTTTGGAGCAGTGAGTAAGGACCAACCAGGCTAAATGACGTGTCCTGTGTCATGGCAACGTAAGCATTGTTTTGGAGCCTACATGGTCAAGGCATCCCTTGAAGGGATGAGGTTGTTCTAGTCCAGTTAAGGTTATGGAGACCACTACTGTGCATTGTTGCAGGACCAGACCAAGCTGCCCTTCCCCAGGAGTGAAGTTCAGCCCAACCCTGCCATGAGCGGTTGTGCTCTCCTGCCCTTTCATTTCTGCCATGATGCACTTGCAGATACCACAGGCACGCACTGCACAGCAGGTTGGGCTTGGTGAGCACACACCTCAGGAGGATCCTGCTGCCTGAGCAGCACTTCTCGTCTTCCCCGGCAGCAAAGAGCGGAACCCGCATTTTTCACAGCAACGAGGCATCGGTATCTCCTTTTGAGCCCTCTCCCTGTAGGATAGTTCATGCAGGTTACACTTACCCTCTTGTTGTCCAACCCTAAAGCTGTGAATTCTTCTCATCCTCTTTTTCCTGTCTCAAAGTCAGGAATTGCAATTCTGAGCAGGATGCCCCTTTGTATCTAGACTCAAGATACAGTGGGAAGCAAGTTTCCCTCCTGTCCAGAACAGCCGTGAAGCTGGTTGGGTTCTCTGTTTTCTAGGAAATGTGTAGTTACAGGTCATCTTCAATCATTCACTACTGATGGAAATAATACTGGGGGGGAAAAAAAGGGAATAGTGAAGAAATATACAGTGGGGTATCAGAAGTTAGCCTTTGGGGACAAATGGTTTTAAAGGCAGGAAGCTCCCGTCTCTCCACAAGTTCGTGTTCTGATTAAAAAGAATGACTTCTCTATGTGTCTGAGAAGTCAGCATTTGCTATGTCCATGGAACATTTTCTCCCCTTTACAAACTTGCTGCTTTACAAGTATATTTCAAGTAATTCTCAGTTGAGGCATTACTTCACACATCTGAAAGAACTCGAGTTAACTAATGTGATCATAAATTCAACCACTTTGAATATCAGTACTTGAGCCTAGATGTGTTTATTAGTAATATTAAATACCATGAGTAGTTCCTGTAAACTTTTCTTTCACTTTTAAAACTGGCAGTTCATCAAAATTTTATATAAGTTTGGAAACTATACTATTGTTGCTGCTATAAACATGTTAATATCATAAGCTAAACATTTTCCCTTTATTGTTAGTGTATTTCCTTTGCGTAGTCTCTGCAAATGTGCCTAGGGAACACATGAAAATTGTTGGAGCCTCAGCTGCTTTTCAGTCCCCTTGTCAGCAAACCATGACCATAAGATGTAGACGAGGCCATTTTGGAGGACATGGGGGTGTCCCCAGCCTCTGCAGGTGGCATGTCTTCCCCAAGCTGGCTTGGCATTTTGAAGGGATGGATCCCTCTGCCATCCTGACTGGACAGAGCACCCATGCCAGCACCCTGAGCAGCAGCACCCTGTGCAGCAGTGCAAAGGAGACTTCTCCCCTGCCACGTTAAGACTCAATGTCTCAATTTGCTGTGTCCACTGCTGATCTCAAGGTTTCTGTGCTATTATATTTGTGCTCTGTCTCCTGAGAGTTGAGGAATAGATAAAAGCACCCCAGCTCTGAAGATCATCTGTCTCTTCACCCATACCTGTGCTTCTGCAGCAGCAACCCCATGATGGGTTTCTATAAAGGCTCCCTGGGGCAGGCTGAGGCTCCTCAGTGCCTTTGGGACCCACGCAGGGCTGCAGATGTAGGGTCAGCATGTGGCCCCCCATGTTCAGGAAATACAGACTGGAGAGTCCTGCCCAGGCCTGGAGAATGCAGCATCTGCCACAGCATCCTAGGCGTTGCAGAGCTTAGGCCTTGCTGCCTCAGGAAGAGGCTCACAAACTGCTTTCCACGTGGCCCTGAGATTAGCTCAGCTGGTCAGAGCGTGGCGCCAATAACAGCAAGGTTGTGTGTTCAGTCCTTGGATGGGCCATTCACTAAGGAGGTGGACTCAATGATCCTTGTGGGTCCCTTCCAGCTCAGAATATTCTGTGATCTGAGAAAGGCATGAGCCGTGTGGGATGGGGATGGCTCTGCAGGACCCTTGGTGGAGTGTGACACTGGGACTGCAAGGCTCTCCTCTAGCCCATAAATGCCTTGTTCTTGGTTATTACCTGGGAGCTTGCAATATAAACTGATTTTAGGCTTTTCCACATGCTATCAAAAGTTCTTCAGATGGATTTCTTCCTCTCCAGCTTCTCTCAAGCTGAATACGAGCCTTGCTTCTTGCTTTTTTCTCCTCCCTTGAAGGCATTATCTCCGAGCGCCACCTCTGCCAGATCCTGGTACCATCTGGAAGCTCCAGCCCCAGCAGCTGCTGAACACCAAAGGAATGCTTAAAGATTAATCCAAAGCTTGTATTTCTCATTAAAAGTGCTAAATTGTTGGTGCACAGCCCAGAAAGTCTATGTGGGTTCAGTAAATACTCTCCCCATTATTTAATAAATGACTTTACAAAGAGCTAAATGCAGCTACAGAATCATTAGGGAAACAGGGCAGTAATTAACAGGCATGAGGTGGAACCCCCTTCCTGCATGCGCCTCCTGGGAAAAAGAACAAAGCAAACCCATGGGCACCAGCCTCTCTCCTCCCAGAGCAGAGGGATTTAAATCAATCCCAGTTTAAAAACAGTGCAGGCACCAAATGCAGAGCGTAGCGGGTATGTCTTGGAGACCTTTGGAGCAGTTGAGAAAACAGCCCAGGTCTGGTGTCATCCCAAGGGGACTCAAAGTGTTTGCTTACCATTGGGGCCAATTCATCCCAGACTTAATAAGACACAGGTCAAGCAAAATATGTTAATTGACATTTCACTTGCTAAACACTCTCCCAGTTTGCACTGGAAGTACTAGCATCCATATGTCCAAGGAGGTTTTTTTGGCTCAATCCCTGCCAAGTGTGACTTTATTTGTGCTTTACACTGTCTCATTTTCTGCCCTAAAAAATATCCAAGCAAGAAGGCAAGCCCTAGTTTTAGGCAGAAACTGGCAAAATGCAGCAAAACCAACAGGAGACTGGAGCTGTGGAGGGAACAGGAGAGTTGCCCAAAGCAGTATCTTCCAGTTTGTCAGCATGCACTCCTTTGATTTAGACGCCATCCCGGTGACCCAGGGCACTATGAGGGGACTGGCCATGCAGTACACCGTGAATGTGGCTTTCACCACACAGGAGGGCATGCACCCCCTGCACAACGAGATCCCCTGCATCACCTTCTTCATGGTGGATGGACCAACCCATGACCATGTCACTGTGGTGGCCACCCAGGCCTGGAACGCTGCTGTCAAGATATACTCCATGGCCATCCAGCAGGCAGACATGAATTCGCTGTGGGCTATGGCCTCACAGCTGCTGGAGGAACTTGTCTTCTTGTTGGAGTCCTTTGAGCTCATGAGGCAGCTTAGGAAACGGTTCTAGGACAAGTTCTGTAGTGTGTGAGCTGCCACTGTCAGGTGCCTGCTTCTCATCTGGGCTAGAAGATGACCTTCAGAGGGGTGTTTGGGGTGGCTGCCCTTGCTAGGAGTAGCGTAGGCAGGGAAGCAACCTCCCCAGTGGGGACGTGTTGGGATAGGTGGCCTTTCCACTTGTTCACCTTTCCCAACGTGAGATAAGGAAAGTTTTGCAAGCATTGCAAGCATGTGTTTTTCTTCACTCTGTCCTGAGCCAGGATGTTGTGGTAGCAGTGATGGGAATGTTAAAGAGCAGGAAATGTGGGGCTGGTTTCCCTGGGTGTGATAGGGCTGGGTAACACATCCCAGAGCTGTGTATATATATTTCACAGATCCATATATATATTGTAATGTGGCTCAAGCAGGGTCACCTCCTACGCAGACATGTGCATGGCATCCACTACATGTCTGTGTTTGATAGATCCCTGGCCACTTGGTGCTGCTCAGGAGTGTCTGGCTGTGAGCCAGGAGGCTGTTTTGCGCCATGATGGTGCTGGCACAGGTTGGGACATGTCTGTCCCTCACCATGCTGGCAGGCTTTGCTGGAGACCGGACATTGCAGCAGTCTGGTGAGACCTTACCTGTTTCAGCATCTGCTGAAGGGCAGAAGGCAGCTGCCAGCCTCTTCCAGGCAGTGTTTCCTTGCCAGGCACTGCACTAGTGCCATGGTGAGTCTCAGCTTGCTGGGTCGGGGGAGTCTGGGCTGACAAAATATTGCTTCCCAGGGCCCTGACATGTTCCTGCACCTGATGCCTTTTCCTCCAATGCTCTGCTCATTTCCTGCCTGCCCTGCTGCCCAGTTCCCATTGGCTCTCCAGGCTCCTGGCTGCACAGACACCCAGACCTGGCTCCTGCAGCACATTCCAGCTGAGCTCAAGCTTTTGCTTACTCAGCTCAAGCTATTAGCATTATCAATTTACACCCAGTATTGATTTAGCACTTGAGTAAATTAGAAAGCTGGTGCAATAGACAGTGGCCATGTCTGCACTCGACGTGTTGGGGCTGGAAGGGCTGGGGCTGTGTGGGTTCTCCTGGTGGCTGTGACTGGACATGTGCCAGAGCCAGGGTCCCCATGTGTCCGACTGATCTAATGCCTGTTCTGTCTTGCTGGGGTGGACCTGTGTGTGGAGCAGGAGCAAGACTACCAGCACAGCTGCATCAGCACCCCCTGCTCTTTCTACTGCAAGTGCAACCTGGGCTACAGGCTCAATGTGGGTGGAAAAACCTATTCTTCTAAAAACCCTTTTAAAATCCTAAATCTTGTAGGGGGCTTGTAGTCACGAGTCTCATGGAGGGAAGCTGTAATTCAGCAGAGGACCCAGGGAGGCCAGCAGAAGCCTGGGTGCTCTATTCACTTGGCTGCTGCCTCCTGGTTTGGTAATGGTTGCAGACATTCAGCATGCCCAAATCCTGACCAGCCACCTGGTCATTACAGAGCCTTATGCATTGCTCCTGTTCTTGCTGAGGCTACCATAGTCTGGGCTGGTGAGCACTCCTGCAGGTCATTGCAGCACATGAGCCTCACCTACAGTCATCTGTGGACTGCTTTGCTACCCAGAATCTGCCTGTGACTGTGAACAGAGACCCAGGAGCATCCCCATTTTCAGTACCACCCCGTGGTCACTGAGTGACTTTGGGCTGGTTTTCCCAAAGCTCTCCTGCCTGGCCCTTGATAGCCTTAGGTTGACATGTTAGTGTAGAGACAGGTGGCAGAGCAGGACACTACAAACTGCCTTATGGGCCCAATGCCAGGGACTTTGCCCATCCTTTAATTTAGAAATTATTGACATTAATGACATTGCTTGTCAGGTTTAGCGGGGTGCCCAGAGCTGAGCAGGTGGGAACACTGAGCAACCTTTGCTGGAAGAATGAATCTTGCAGATCAAACTTAAACTGCAAGAGTGAGCCATGGCATGGTTGTTGCTTGTGCACCATGCAAGACTACACCTTGAATGCCCTTCAGTTGTTCACCTGCAGTCTTAAAACACACTTGCAAGGGAGAAACCTGCACCATCTAACTTGTCTTTCCTGAGCACCTGATGCTCTGAAAGCAGCTGGTCAGCACTTTCTGTCATTGTTCTGGTTGCACATTGAAAGAAATTATCTTCTGCCAGTATTTAAGATGAAATTGCTGTACAAGGCTTCTCACTGATGTCTGAGGAATGTGAAATTTTTCTATTAGAAATGTCTCAGGACATAAAACAACATTATCTTGAAAAGAATTTAGTATGAGTCCTGGACAGAAAGTAGTACCAAAGCCATTCAAACCTTTTATTTTTATTCTTTGCAGTAATTAATTGCACATACCAGAGCCTACACTTGTCCTTTTAAATATCAGAAGAAAGATTATGAGAAAAGTTCAATAAATCAAACATGGAAGTGTTGCCACCATGTGGTACAACCTGTATTAGGCAATGGCTCATAACTTCTAGATCACAGTGATGTATCTGAGATACCCTGATGTTTTATAAAAAGATTCCTTTTTGCTCTGTTTAGCTTTTTCTTTTTTTTGTGATTTATTTTACTTCCCATGATGTTAAATGGTGATACTTGCACCCATCTCCATGGAATCACAGGACATGCCTCTTTCAACTTCTTCTGGAGCTGCAGGGAGTGGAGCAAATACGAAGGGCTGTCTGGATGTATGGGACTGTTCCGGCACTCCTCGATGCAGTCCCCTGTCTTGTTGGGATGTGTCCCCCAGGCCTTGAAGACTGGCTGAGGAATGTCCCAGCCCTCCCCTGACATTTCTAGTACAACCCATCCTGAGGAACTTGGGCACTTTTAAAATCATCTGCAGATTTATATGGTTTTTTAATGATGCTTATGTGTGTGCTGAGGTGTTTTGTTTTTCAGCTGAAGTATTAAGTACCTTAAAGTATTTTACTTTAGCCACATATTTTTTCATTACTTTGCAGGAGCTGAGTAATGCCCTTTGCTTCCCTGTTTTTAGAAAGCCTAGATTATTTAAAAAAAAAAGAAAAGAATTTTTTTGTGGAAACAAGTTTGAGGTGCTTCTTTGCTATTTATGTTGTGAGGCACACATTATTCTTGAGAGATGTCTCTCCCATGGGGACAGGGCTCCCCAGAGCCACTTGGGGCACAAGGCAGCAAAAGGCAGTAGAGGGAGGGATGCAGAGACTTGTGCACATGCACACACAGATCCCATCTCTGGACAGGCATATTTCAATCCCAGCATGTGCCAGGGGTGCAGAGGGTCTGCAGGTCTCACACCCTTCTGCTTCCCATACAGTGTGGCCTCTGGCACCAGCAAACTGATCAGCTGAATGGTCCTTTCTGCTGGTGGGTGGGAAGATGAGGGTGGTACAGGGGTGTGGAGAACTGAAAGTTGTGGTGGGCCCTCATATAGGTAGTGGTGGTAGTGCAGTGCTGGATTGGCTGCTTGGATAAGTCAAACATCTGGAATAGGAGCCCAACAGGAAAAAATTAGGTAAAAAAGGTGCTTTTAAAAAGCTGACATATTTTCTCAGCTTTTTTCTCAATAACCTCTCCCTTTCTCTCTGTCTTGTGTTTCTTAGAGTGCAAACCTGAAGTACTCCTCTTTTATTTTTTTTTTTTTTTTACATTGTCAATGTTGCCACCGTTATCTTCAGACCAAGCAAGTGACAGCAAAAGGCAGAATCAGTCACCAAGCTCCTTTTATCCCAGGTGTAGTCTTTGCTAACTAAATCACAGTAGAGGCGTTAAATTAATGCACCTGATCTCCTGAAAGGAACTACTAGAAGGGAATTGGTAAGTGTGTGTTGTTGAGACTTAACAGGAGAAAAGGTCTCTAAAAATCTTGCTGCATGATTTCCAAAGCTCTTACAAGTGTGAGTACATTTCAATTTTATTTTTTGACATTAGAAAGAGAATTAAAATAAATGCAAAAGGTGATACTAACCTGAATAACACCTAGCATTGTTACTCAGAGGGAAAGGATTAAAATTAGGATCATAGCTATATAAAATATGTCTTAACAGGAGCAGGGGGATTTGCCTAAAATGGCTTCTATTTTAGTCAGTTATACAGAGTAAGTTTAACATGATAATTTTTGAATAGCTAATTATTTTCCAATATGATGTCTGCTCTTTAGACAACACAATTGCATATAGTTCTTCCACTTCTTATTTTTACTACTGTTCCTTTAATAAACAATTAATATAGATAAATAAGCAGACAATTTAATATAATGAATTCACTAGCAGATGAAGTAATTATTTTGGAAAATATTATAGCAAAATCAGGTTTTCTTTCTTTTCCTGTGAGGTTTTGCAGATGGAAGAGGCCAGATCTTAAGACAGAGTTTGTACATGGCTATATCTGTTGTGTGTCTGTATATCTGTCACACCTATATTTGTAAACAAAATATATACTTTTTTTCCCTCTGTTGAATTCCTTCTCTTACTGAAGAGAGAAACATAAATAGAAACTGTCATAAAACCATCTAGAAATGAAACACAAAGGAGTCACTAGACAACTATGTCTTCAACTATAATTCTGGTCATCGACAAAGAGTAGTTTTAAGCAAGGTATTTGACAACTAGACAACTGTTTAGAACCATCTTATTTTTACTGACATTTTACAAGGTCCAGGAAGCTTTCTAGTTGTTTCTATTTTTGCTCATGGTATAGAGACAGTGCAGTTTTTAAATCTCTAGTGAATCTCTGTATCTTGTTGAAAAAAATAGAAACAAAACAAAATAAAGGAAAACAAAAAAGCTCAAGTATATTTGGTTGAGCAGAGCATGTATATTTTGGTGATCAAAATGGTAGGCCAAAAATTATGGAGCTATAGTGGGGTGAGAACAAATTTGGTGGTAATTTGCCCAAACTAAAATGACCATGAACAGTAGGCAGTGCAATAGCAGCAAAGACATGTCCTGCTATTTTTCAAGGCAGTAGGTGACAGATGTGGCATGCAGCATGCCAGGGGCCAGGATCATCATCTTTGGACCCATCCCAGTCCTTCTGATCCTGTGTGCATCTGGAAGCAGAGGCAGTCAATCCCTCAGGGACAAGGGGGCGAATGATTGGGTTTGCCACTACTGACTTGCATCGCAACTGAATTAGGTAAATGGTCTTCCAGACTAACCTTTCCAGGTGTCTGGAGGTCAAAGAATCAGAGTCATTTCAGTTGGAAAAGACCTCTAAGGTTGCCGAGTTCAACCAGCACCACTGTGTAAGCCACTAAACCATGCCTGTGGTTTGCTTGTCTTACAGGACTGCAAATGAGGATTACACCTTGTGAATGACCTCTAAAGAGCATCAAAGAGAAAGAGTTTCTGGCTCTGAATGTTTCACTTAATTTATTTGTTTTGCAGCTGTTTTTGAAGGAAGGGGAAAAATTATCATGGCACATTAAAGCTGAAATAGCTAAACTTTCCTTCTTTTTGGTGTGTAAGAAGAGTCTTAAGCATTTAAGTGATTGAGCTAAATGGCTAATCTTCTTTCGGCCCTGAACTTTAAATTAGGTAAAAATATATTAAAGGATTATAAAATAATTGCCGTATTAGAACTACAGGGCATGAACGTCAACACAAAAGACCTTTCCAGATGCTACTCCTGCACACTCAGTGAACATGTACATTGGAGAAGCCCATTTCCACACATGTGATTCCACACTGTGGCATCTCGTTCTGCCATGCCCCCGGGGTAACACACAGCAGGAAAGGATGCTGTCACACAGACCTGCTGCAAGTTTTCAGAGATATCTCAAGCACTTGTACTTAGGGGAAGCAACAGAGATGGTGAAGGGTCTTGTGGGGAAACCATATGAGAGTGGAGGAGACTGAGGAGAGGCCTCATTGCAGTCACAGCTTCTTTGTGAGGGGAAGAGGAGGGGCAGGCACTGATCTTTTCTCTGTGGTGACCAGTGACAGGACTCAAGGGAATGGCCTGAAGTTGTGTCAGGGGAGGGTTAGGTTGGACAGCAGGAAAAGGTTCTTCACCCAGAGGGCTGTTGGGCACTGGAGCAGCTCCCCAGGGCAGTGGTCACAGCACCAAGCCTGGCAGGGTTTGAGAAACTTTTGCACAATACTCTCAGGCAGATGGTGTGACTCTTGGTGATGGTCCTGTGCAGGGCCAGGATTTGGACTCAATGATCCTTGTGGGTCCCTTCCAATGCAGCATATTCTGTGCTTCTGTGACATCCTTATATTCCTGAGCTTTCTTTTATTTTCTGTGTGTTTTTTTTTTTTTTTTAATTACCTCATATTAATTTGTTTAGGAAATATCCCATTTTGAAGACCCCCTACCCAGAGTTTTATTTTTCTTATTTTCTCTACTATCTCTCTGTGCCGTGATTTAAGAAACATCTTTGGAGTTTGCCACTAATTAACTGTGTTAATGGTGTCACAGGGCTGCTTCTCCAGAAATAGCTACTGGCATGAGCAGAACTTGTAATTTTCCAGATGCAATGTTTCCTCACTTTGTGTGGAAAAACTGCAGGAAAACAAAACAGCACCTGCAAAGAGCAAATATAACTTCAGTTCACTTTAGCCTTTCAGTACAGAGTAACAAAAACCTTCCTAGATCCCATGTAAGGCTCTACTGGAAACTGAATGTGTCATTGCTGCCATAGCTGTCTTTTGCCCTCCCTGCCTGCCTCCGTGCCAGCCCATGTCCATGTGGTGCAGGACTGTTAGGCGCCCAGAAAGGCTGTGGCTCTGGTTTAAGCACTTTCAGCTGCTCATCCATTGGAGAAAGAAGGGGCCTTGTAATGGACTGCAGGTGTACCCACCGCAGTGGGGTTAGGCTTTGAAACGCTTGTGCTGAAGAAGTGCTGATGATTTCAGTGGGGTTGTGCCCGGGAATAATTGCTCTGCAAGGAATAGAGGCATTTTGCCTTCCTCCAGAACAATATGGGATAGGTTTTATCCTGAACAGAAAGGAGCGTCTGGGTGCAGACCCACTTAGGTGCGACTGGAGAGCAGGAGATGATTTTCCCAGGGCATGACCAGGTGGCACTTCTTCCTCCTTGCCCTATCCCCAAGGAACCTCTCAATTTCACAGAATCTCAGTAGCTTCAGCCAGGCGCTGAGGCCAAGGAGGTGGCAGAAGGACAGCAGTCGTGTAATGAAGATGTTATTTCTCCCCACCCTTCAGGGCAGTGGGGCCCAGGCCCCTGGCACCTCGTATGGTTCACGTATATAACCTTTCATTTCATCTCTGGGAGCCAGGGGTGGTTGTAACCAGGACATGGCACTCGCCTGCACAGAGGGACATGACATATGTGCCAGCCTAGCAAGGCATGCAATGGGAGACAGGGTCTATGCAGCATGTGGGGAGACAACGGCTACTGTATAGACATAAATTAGATGTAGATAAAATGATTAAATGCAGACAACTTAGTATGTAAATAAATCGGGAGAAATCTTTCCTCTGTTTAAAGGACAAATGAGGTGCAAAGGTGGTGGACTGAGCAGTGGAATGGGGGCCATTCATGTTGCCTACATATATGACTGTGTTTTTCCTCAGAGATAATTTTGACATTACAAAGACTATAAATAGAACACCCAGAGCAGAAAAGTACAGGAAGGAAGAGTAAACCTCTAATAAATTACATCTTAAAAGAATCTGAGTAGAGGGAGGAAAAATGTACCTCCAACAACAGGAAAGTTTAAAAGAAGCTTGTACCAAATATTATAAATTCACATGAGAAAAAGGTCTTTACTTCTCTCAGGGTGGGAAGACACAAAGGTTTCAGTACTTTGTGCTTAAGTAGGGAAAAGGTCAAGACTCCTTTTGCCATACTGTGATTAAAAATTCATGCTGTTAAAATTGTATTAAATGGGACTCCTGATTTCTTGCAGCCACAGATTTAAAAGCAATTTCTTCTCATTTAGCTTGTCCAAAGCTTTGTCCAGCAAGAACCTGGCATTGCACTAAGCAAAAAATATTGTGTAACTTACAACAAAATACATCAATCTCATTCCTGTTGCTACCCTGTTGCTTTGCGCATGGTCTGTGAGAGAAAGCTGCTTGCCTGTTGGTTTTGCTGGTGGACTGTGGAGAAAGGGACCTGAATTTGAATGGAAGGTGCCATAGGATGAAGGTGCCATAGCAAAATTGTGTTTTCCAGCCTCCAGCCCAGCACTGCAAAACTCTCCTGCTTCCCTTTCTAGTAAACATAAAGAAAAAAAGACATGCAATATAAATTCGCATGCACACAGAGTGAAGGAGCATGCAGTTTTTACAGACAAATTTGAAGATGAATTAGTTTTTGAGATACTGTCTGTTTAAGGATTATATTGTTAATAACCTAAATTTGACACACATTTTTCCCCCCTTCAGTTACTACCTGCAAAGCCTCTCTGAAAATTATCTCATATGAAGCGGTGTCATTAATAGCTTCCTGCGAGGTTTCCTTTAGAAGCGGCAGAAAGGTAAATAAAAATGAATTAATACAGCATTTTAGGTTTGTAGGCAAAATATGCAAATATCTTACTGACAAAGCCTTAGTAGCATTAAAGGCTTTCAGATCCTATCCTCAGAGGCTCTGCTTGTGGAATCAGAAGCCTTTAGGCAACCTTTAACTTAGTTTACATGTAATGCATTCTCTGTCTCTTTCTCCCTCTCCCCCTCCCGCCGTAATGTCCTCTTGGACCAATTCCCTCTGGTGCAGTTTCCAGCTTCACAGTTCATGAATTTTATTTGCAATCAATAAATAAACCCATTATCAAGTTTTGTATTCTCATCATATATCGTCATTTCTCATAAACCATTTCACTGTATGGGTCAGCTTCACTGAGCACGTGCCACTCACCTTTATAGCTCAGCAGAGGGCTGTCTGGTATATGGATGGGATGTGTTTGAAGATCTAAACAGATTTAAGTTGTAATGAACAGTTATGAGTAAGACTGTGTAACAATTCATCATTATTATCCTTATTTTTTAATATTATCGTACTGTTTTGAGTTAGTGATCAGCACTTAGGTACTCTTTAAACCCTGGTCTGGGACACATTCTTACAGTATGCAGCAGAGGTTCCCAGACCCACCCACATAATCAAAGAAAATATTATTTTTGACATATAACATCACAGCTTTTATCAGCTGTTGGAGACAACTAAAGAAAAGCTTCTTGCATGCCCCTTACAAGGCTGTCAAGTTCCCACTGTGGCAAATTATAAAGTAACTAATTTTAAGAACCAGTGACCCACCATGATGAACCCCTCCTGATAGATTATGCAGATTTCTTTGGGCAGCATTAGTTTGGGCAGGCATGAAAAGGCAAGTCATCTTTGTGGTGATCAGGCCCTTGGATAGTTACTGATTTGTGCCTTGAATTTTATCTGTCAGCCAGACAGAGTATTAAATGCTGGTGTCATATACAGTTATCAAGTGATAGTATTACAAGGTCAACTGACAAATAATATTCTAACATAAAGACTCCAAATTGCCTACTTTGCTAACCTCTGACAGTGTGGAATCTTGTACACAAATGAGAAAATGAGTCTATCAGTGACCAAAACGGGTAGAAGCAAGCAGAGAGGGTCAAGGAAGTTGGAAGCAAACATTCCCAGCTAAGTGCACTTTGATAAGCACAGGAAAATCCAGCAGTACTTTGAACTTGTCCTTGTAACACTACCATCACTACTGTGGGGTAGTAGAAGAAGTAGAAGGTACTATTACTACAGTACACCACATTAGTACTGATGCTAATGTGACTGTGAACAGCAGCAGCATCGTTACTCAGTAGCACTGCTAAGTAGTATCACAACACGATTTTAGGGAATTAGAAGTAATTGTTTTGTTAGATTCATTTATTTATCACTCTCTCAAATGTTTTATCTTCTTCTGGACCTGACCAAAATAGATGGGAAGAAGATATTTTAAGCCTACACAAAAATGTCTCAAAGGAGGCACTTTGGATTTTCCACTTTTTAGGGGTATGTGTTGACTACAAGGAGGTACCTTTCCATCTGCAGGAATGCCTCAGTTATAGGCAGTGACTGTAAGAAAGGAAGGTTTGTGTTCATGGTGAAAGCAAAGATCTAGAATACTGTAGAGGTTTAATTCAGTTTCAAAAACCTCCTCTTGCCTGCATTGGAACATGAATTTAAGCAATGGTAATAAGTACATGACTAGATGACAAATCTGTGTCCCATTGCAGCATTGTTATAGCTGAAGTGGTGCATGTTTGAGATGATCCACACCTCAGCACCATGCCTTTAAAGCAATGGAAGAGTTTTTGAGCTTGGTATTCTTATTTTTTAAACTTGGTACTAAGCCAATGTTGAAGCTAATATTTATGAAGTTTGGGAAAATTGTTTTCAGGGTATGATTTCTGGTCATATGAATTTTCATATTCTAAGCAACTTGATTTTAACTTTAATGGCCCTAAGCGTACTTAGGAATTTTGCGCAGTGCTCACACCCACTCAAGTCAGTGTATCCCTGACACTGCCAGCCAGGAATGATGTATGCAAGGCAGGACTGTGTTGGAGTTTCATGTCCTGTGTTGCCCTGCTGTGACTCTGCCACTCAGTGCTCAAGCTGTCTGGCTGGTGGGAGTCCCTGCTTATCACGGGGAGCCAGATCACTTTTGGTGTGTGGGGATGTTTGAGCTGTGATACCGAGAAGCAGAGAAAGCAAATGTCCTGCAGACACTTAACAATGAAGTTAAAGGATATCTCCTATCTCAAATGTCAGTTCCCACCCTCTGCTCTCATGGATGATTTCTCTGAAGTGCAGTGCTGATTCCTGTAAGTACAACTCATCTGCTGCAGGGTAACATGGAGAAAACATAGTAATGGAAAGATACCTCTGATCCTTCACAAAACTTCACTATTTGCTCACAAAAATATGCCAGAAATGATTGGCAGAACCCTACAGTTGTGACAAATTATTTTACCGCTGTTTTTGTTTACATTTTTGGTTCACTTTTTATTGTTCCTAATTTGTCTAAGATTTAGCTCTACAGACTGTGCATGTATAGAGCAGACTTCTCACTAGTGTCAGCAAGGTCACTGTTTCAATGGGGTTTTACGATCAGAAGGGAGGGTTACCATCATCTGACCTCTCACCCACGACCAGATTTGTTTAGAAAAGCATTGTTACAATTTCTGCTTGAAGGATGTGTTATATAACTTGCTGTCAGATATCTGACAAATTTTCTAAGGTATATCCTTATTCCATAGCTGATTCTTTAAAGATATTAGGTAATTTGAATTGTATGTATAAGTTTACATGATGCACTTGATATTAACCCATGTTTCTTTGACTGTGGGACTCCATGTAGCTGTGATGTATCTTATGCCAATGACAAGACGACATGTTTTACTGGCACATACTAGGAACGTGAGAACTCAAGCAACATGATAACTCTAGCATCTAGCTTTTTTTTTGTCTTTCTGCTTTAGTATTTGTGTAAGAAATACATGTTAGTCTTACTTTCTCTTCAAAACTCTTTCATCATAAAGCACATGAGCAATTGTCTCTTCCAAATGGGAAAGACATGCTCCAGCTATTTCTTTATACCCTTATAACCCTTATCTTTAAGTTATGCTTCTCTGTATTGACCTACTGTGTCTGCAAGTTATTTTTCTGAGCATGTCTGTACTGGCTGTTACAGGGTCAAGGCCTTGAACACAAGCCAAACTGTTTGGGGGGGGGCTCTTTCCTTTGTTTCAGTGGATGTTTGCCAGAATATTTAAGTCCTGCAGCAGCACTGGCTGTGCTGAACTCTCCCAAAGCAGCATCTCTCCCACCACACATGGACTACCACATTTCTGATTTGAAGACACAAGGGAACTGTATGTGTATATATAGGATATAAGCAATAAGCCTCCACAGGGTGTAGATTAGAAGGCTCACTTTGTGCACCTTGCGTGTCCTGTGAGGCAGAAGGCCAAAGGTTAGTTTCCTGAGGGATGTGTTTGACTTCCTCTGGATCTCAGTGTGCTTGATGCATATATTGTCAAACAAGCTCAAGACAGACTGTTGGGATCGATTTGCCTTCTCCTCCCCAACTAAAGAGACCACTACTGTGCTTACAGCATTGAGGGAGGTATTTCCGGCCACTGAGGTAGAAAAGCTGGCAAAACATAATTTATACCTAAACTGTTGGCAGGATTCACTGCTGAGAGCCTCTTTCCTCATCCTGCTTGTGCAGGCTGCCAACTTCATACCCCAGCAAGCAAGCAAGGGACATGGTGCAGTTCACCCAGCTGCGCCTTGTAGTCCCTCACCCCACCTCTTGCTGAGGAAAACGTTGCTTTTCTGGCATTAGTCAGTAGTGATGTGTACTCAGAGTAGATACATGTTTAATGGGAAGCAAGATCCCACTTCTTAATGGGATATTGGGAAAATTGTTGCAGTTGACATAGCGTCCATGCTCTCCAGCACCGTAGCCAAGGCTGGAGATTCTCTCCGCATACTTTGGCTGCATTTGTACAGAAAGCAAATACCCATGCTGCCTTTTGACATTCATCTTAGGCAATGCAGATACAGCTCTCTCAGAAGCTGTAGGACAACATTCTGTTGAAAATGAGGATTTTGCAATGTCTTTGTGATTTTGACTTAATCATAGATGAATAAAAGCAGAACCAGTTCTCATCCTTGGTGATCCCATTCACTTCTGCAATAGAAACGTGCTAGGCAAATACAGATAAAAGCTTTCATTCTCCCCAGGGGAGTTCTGGTTGAGACCCTGGGGAGGGATCTGGCCACTAATAAGTTATTGGCAAACCATCAGACCTGGTACTTCTAACTTCAGTGTATCAGCGATTCCCATCTCTCATCTCCACACGAAGCAACCTTAGGTTGCATTTATACAGCAGGCCCTCTTTGAGTCTGTGTCCTGATTTAATATCAATCTAATATAGATTGGTTAGAGGTAGTCAGCATGGATTTACAAAAAGGAGGTCATGCTTAACCATCTTGATTCATTTCTCTGAGGAAATGACAATGAAAGTGGACAGCAATGAAGAAGGAGACATAATTTACTTGGACTTGAAAAGGCTCTCGATACAGTGCCACATAACAGATTAATTTATAAGGTTAGCAAGTATGGGACTGATAGTAAAATACTCAATTGGATATAAAATTGCCTTGGTAACAAGGCCCATGGAATGGCAGTAATGGTTATAGATCATGCTGGGGAAGTACTATGCACCCCGGAGTGTGTGTTTGAAGACATTCTAAAGATAATAAGGATGGGCAAAGCCAAAAACAAAGGTGGTGGAAAAAAGAGGAAAAATGCTGCCAAAAAGAATACATGAAGGCTACAGTCTCATGAGAAGCAAATGGTCACACCAACATGCAATCTGAAATTTCAAGTAATATTCAGTGAAGAAAATTGTCTAAGAACTGAAGGGGTCCAAATCAGGCACATAAGCTGCAGGTCTCCTAGCAAAGCAAAAGTATACAGAGCAGCAAGGACCTTCCTTTTAAATAGGAGAGAAGGCAAAAATTAGAGCGTTTTCGAAGTGCCAATGAACAATAAATGGGAGGCATATTCTCAGAAACCGATTTTATCCTGAAAAGTCCAAGATCCCTTGGTCCTTGTTATGAGGATGAATCATAGCATTTAGGTTGTGTTTTGAGCTCAAAGAAATCTTTGGAGAATCCTAGTTCTTTCCATTTGCTGTGATCTAAGGAGACTGGACTTCCTGAGATAAAATAATTTTTTGTCACAACCCTGCAAGATGCTATCTTACATGCTGTAATAAAGCAGACAACTGGGTAGAAGAAAGAAATGAAGTACAGGAGAGACAACAGAGGATGCTAAGAGACCTCAGAAATTCAGAGCATTGAACAGAAATTGCTGGTTTCAGTGAATACTCACTTCCTTACAGTGTAAACTTTCCCATCTCTTGGATGATATTAAAAGAGGGTCTGGGAAATCTGTACTGGCGATACTGGTGCTGCCATCATTTAGTACCGCTGTCAGTTCAAGAAAATACAAGTTTTGATGTCCAGCAGAGTTTCCACCATTGCTTTCATATTAAAGACCCAGGCTGCCAGGCCCACTCCCACAGACCACGGGTGAGAAGGCAGTCTTTGCAGTCCTACCTATGCCTTTGCCTCACTCTCCACCCGTTTCAAAGGTAGGAATCTCTGGAGGGAACAGACCATGCAGCTTGGGAAAACTGGAAAAGATTTTTTAATTAAACAAAAAAGAGCTGCTCTCTTAGTGTGTGACTGGTGTGGTACAGGATTAGAAAGGAAATGATGCAGTGTAACAATTAGCCTGACTCATTGGTCTGTGGTTCATGCTATAGGCTGTGCTTTGTTATTTGATTATGAGTATTGGCTCAAAACTTTGGTCTTGAAGCCATTAAAGTCATTAGTAAAGCTCTCATTGATTTGAGCAAGACCAAGACTTGACCCTTTGTGGCTGTTCAGAGGACAGAGATAAACTTTTAAATCAATCAAGAGTGTAGACTCATTCTGCTGGGGTCATATGGTTAATACATCCTGTTCCTGTCATTTCCGCTATAAATCTGTAAATGCTTTTAAAGCAAGAGGAAAACCTGGTTCCTTTCCTTTTGCCAGAAAATATTATGTTCCCTTTTATTACAAACAAGAAAAACAAGGGGTCCTTCTTCTCAGGAAAACTTGTAAGGGGAAAGGTAATCTCAATATTTCCATGTCTCTAGAGTCAGTAAAAGGTAAATTGAGACAAAGTACTGGGCAATACAGTCTCCTGTCCGCAAAGCATGCAAACCTTCTCCCACTGAATTCCCATAAACCTTTATTGGGTCCTGATGGTCTTTTTGCCCAAGCATTAAGTCTGTGTGCATTGTACTGTCAGTATCTACTTAAGGATCCCTTATTTTCCACATTGCATTTAGTCTACGCAGCTCCTACAAGTTGGAAAAAAGCTTATGGCTTCCTACAAATGGAATCAAACTCACAGTTATTGACTTCATTTGCTTGGCTTCAGACCTAAGTCACTAAGATCTCTTATTTACTTCTAGAGTATGAAACTTCTAGCAATATGAAATATATAATATGAAATAATTCCGAACTACTCTGAGTTTTTGTTTTGCTGAAAGACCCACCTCATGGTGATTATGGAAATAAAAGCTGTTCTTCCACTCTATCTTGCTGAATTTAGGATTCTGAACAAAACTGTAGGGGAGAACACCTAACCTGATTCACGTCAATTAAAAGAAGAATTCTGCATCTTTGGCTTATCTCAAGTCCTACTGCTTCCAAAAAGATGCTGTTTGGTCCTGTTAGGGCCATGAAGAGGATCAGAAGTCTGGAGCACCTTTCTGATGGTGAGACAGGCTGAGAGAGTTGGGGTTGTTCAACATGGAGAAGAGGAGGCTTCAGGGAGACCTCCTAGCAGCCTTCCAGTACCACAAGGGGGTTTATAAAAAAGGAGGAAGAGGGACTTTTTATATGAACAGATAGTGACAGGACAAGGGACAACGGTTTTAAACAGAAAGAGGGCAGGTTTAGATCAGATGCTAGGAAGAAATTCTTTACTCAGAGAGTGGTGAATCGCTGGAACAGGTTGCTCAAAGAAGTTATGGATAACCCATCCCTTGAAGTATTCAAGGCCAGGTTGGATGGGGCCTTAAGCAGTCTGATCTAGAGGGTGGCAAGGGGGTTGGAACTAGATGATCTTTAAGGTTGCTTCCAACCCCAACCACTCTATGATTCTATGATTTGCTGAAAAAATGTGGATGTGATTTGATAGGTTTTATGAAAATAGCTTCCAATTCTCACTTATGAAAAGATGAAAGAATAGGTAAAAGTGGAAGAAAGGACCTTTATTATGCATATATACATAGGTACCACCCTGCCCAGTCTGAAAGCCCAACTGGCTTTTAGAGGTAGCAGATCTGAATGTCTGTGTGCATGCATGTGCATGTTTTATAAAGGGCTTGATCTTACCTGAGCATCTGTGGCTCTGGTGACATCCCATTTGTTAACATTTCTGTAGGCTCTTCAGTAAACTCACTGGATAGATGACAGTTCATTAAATTAGTTGACAATGCATATCCAGTCTTTCCACCCTCCTCCCCCAGCCCTAAAATGAAAATAAAGAAATTACAATGGTAAGAAGGGAAAATACTATGCAAATAGCTCTGAGAGCACTGACACATTTAAACTAATGCATTTCCTAGAATCATAACAATAAATGTGCTGTCAGGGGCATCACAGTTACTCCAGTGACATGACCACCATGCAAGAGCACCAGTGCAAGCTCTCAGAGCTGATTGTTTAAGTACTCCTGAAATATTTTTCTTTTATTGTAACTTCTCAGAGTCATGAGGCTTCAAAAGAGCCCTTTTCCTCTTGTAACCCTTCAGGTAGCTTTTAAATACCTGCATACATCACCTTGCAAAACAAGTGGGTCAGGAAAAAATTTTCTAGAGATGGCAGTTACTGAGATCAGTTGTTTTAGGAAATGTTCTTTGATGAAATGACTTGAGAAAGTTTGCCCAACTTCCTGCATGGCAAAGAGTTTTTCCTCAAATATTACAAAGACAGCAGCTAGGCCAACCCCAAAGAACCCTTTTGAAAGGGCTCAAACCTTTCAAGCAGTTGCTTTTGTTTATTAAAGTTGTTGCAGATAATAATTTTAAAAATCCGTTCCCCAGAGACAGACAAGTGCAACATCATCACTATGAAACCACCACCATGAAATGGCCTTTCCATAATTTTCTTTAATGCACAAACTTCCTCATTCAAGTGCAAATCTTAGAGCAGTCTATTAAGTTTGACCATCAACTCCATGCTCTGATGCATGTGTAGGCAGTATGTTTGAGATATAAAAAGCCCTTATAATAGCTCAAAAATGCCCCTCTCAAGCCCCTTCTTGGAATTATTTGCTTTAGTTAATACTGCTTAACACTTATTTGGAACAGGCATGTTATTCTTCCATTAAGCTTTATTCTGGTCATTCTTTCAATCTGCATTTAAATTCTGTTTTCCTCTCGGCTGGCATTGGCACCCTCAGCTACCTCATAAACAAGATGCATTGCCAACTGGAACACGCAAGCAGAGCTGAAAGCAGCACCGCTAACCTCTGCTCCTTTCTACCCCCTGCAACTTGGAGTTGTACCAAACTCAATGCTTGGAGCCTGGGAAGTGGGCATCCTGAACTGCTTGGAAGCTCAAAGAGCCAGACTTCAATCTATTAAGGTACTGGGCTGGCTCACTGAGCTATAACTGTGCATACTCTTTTTTTTTTTTAATCAGCCCAGCAAGCCAGATTCACATGCTCTTACTTCAGCTGAGTGTATCCTTCACTGTAAAGAGTAGTGCTGCAAACTATGAATAGACAATTTTACTCAGCAATAATAAGGCAAACAGAATCTGACCCAGAAGGAACTAGCCCAGTAGCATTAATTTCTAAATCGACATTCAGAAGATACAAGATCAGGGACTCAAAGATGCTTAGAGATTTTGGCTATAGGCAACACTGTCCTGATTTTACATGCCCCAAATGTGCATTCTTAGAGACTGCATACTCAGCAATAACAAAATAAAATATGGAATTTGGAAATATATTTCACAGGTGGGAGAGGCACTGTAAAGAAAGGCAATGAAGAACTGTGGTGGGTGGGTGAGAAGGCTTCTGCTCCCCTCCTGTCCCATCCGCAGCCCCTCCTCTGCACATGCAGCAGCTGCCACAGAGTTGGCACACACTGATGGGTACCTGGGGTGCCATTTCCTGTACCTTAGCTTCTCCCTGCTTTTCACTGCAAAGGCCAAAACCACTTGCCCTGGGCCTTTTTTCAGAATTTATGAAGCTTACTCCCTTGTTAAGGCCACTGTGTGTGGATATCTGTGTAATCAAAACTGTATTTGACTTTTTTTCCCCCTTTCATTTGTGGGACCAAGGCTTTTTGCCTTTTCAGTTCTGCACTGGCAAATGTTTCTGTCCTCAGTTGGTAAGGCAGAATGTCTAGCAGCATGACACCAACAACTTACAGGTCGCCACTCTGGGGAAAGAAAATACACATTTGACAGAATCAGCAGCCTAGGTAGGGTATAATGTGACTGAAGAGTTTCACTGTAACATTGTAGAGTACAAAAATGAAAATATAAAGTGCATTTTAAATGATTAATGTACAAAAGCTGACCTCTTCCAGTGTGCATTAATCAAGAAAAAAATGCACACTTTCTATAGTGGTTAATGTTGCAGGTCCATTATTCGGCTTTGATAATGTGCATAAAAATGCTCAATATGACAATGAGTTGGGGTAGCTGAAAATTTAGAATGGTGGCAAGTTTGTTGTAGTATTTGGATTAGCATTCTTAACCTACATCTTGACAGCTTCTTTTCTTCACTTCACAAGTGTTAATAAAATCTTGCTTTTTCCTGTTTGATTTTGATTGTTTTTTTCTTGGATTTTAGTTATTTTCTTTTTTTTTTTTTTTACAAAACAATTAAAAAATACCTGCTCAAACAAATACTACCAGCATTCATTAGTCAGGATGGTTATATGTAAAAGAAATGATGCCAGATAGTAACAAATCCAAGAGAAGTTTATTATGAAAATGGCACCTGCGGGATGAAAAAAAATTAAGTTACATAAAGACAACCATGTATGACATGTATGAGAATCTACAAAAGTATAAAAAGAACCCTGTTGTAAATGAAGTATGTACATTTCTGATTTGCAGCATTATCAATGATCAATGAAAAAAATGTTTCAAATAAGCCAGGCACTCAAGAAGTTAGATTCGGTTAGCTTAACACAAAATAAATGTACCATAGCTGTCACTTTTTAACATTTTAATTTTTTTATATTGTAGAGTTGGTAACACTGCTAAGATTTATACGAACAGAATCCCTTTTCCCATTATTCAGCTACTTGGCACCAGTCTCCTCATAAAAGATTTCATATATTTGTACAAGAAATAGTTAAAAACACAGACACAGTCTTCACAGGTAATGAAGTTTTTTTTTCATTTTGTAATTTTAAACACTATGGATTTAGACAGCAGCTGTGATTATCTGTTAGTTTAAATCACCAGAAATCATTTTGACACAACACAGAAACATTTATAAAAAAAACCCAAAACAACAACAGCTGTCTAGCTGTTCTTTGTAGCTGATAGGTGCAGTCCTTTGATTGTTCCATAGCTAGAGCAGAGCATCCAAAATTAAACTTTGAATTTCCCAATCAGCTTTCTCACCTTTTTCAGACCTACTTAAATCCTTCCTATGAAACCTTTAAAAGCTCATTAATTAAATTTCTGGCGTCCAATTCCTTTTTTGCAATCACTCCTCTGTGTCTTGGACCTACTTCTCAAATTCAAAGCTACCGCAGAAATTGACTTCAACGCAGTGAGTGATCAAAAATTCGAAGGACAGCTGAGTTAATACATTAGCATTGCACACATAAGTGAATATATATGACAATTCTAAGCTCAGTTTCCTTTTTAAACAATGCCAGTTGACCTTTGAAAGAATTTCCTATCTCACTGGTAATTGCTCTACATATTGCTCTGCCAGCCTACCTAGGAGAAAACCAAAGAAATGCACCCTCTGCTTACAGTTCGAGCACAAGGACTCTGGGAATGTTAACAACTGAGGCTATATGGCGTCAATTTGCTTAATATATCTGGGCATTACTCTGTAGTGCATTGTGGGGTACACTGGAAGAGTAAGTCATACCCAGAATTCCTCTGTGGGAAAAATGGCTCCATTAACCTTGAGCTAGTTAAGAGTCTTTTATCTCTGAGAGTGAAGAAGAGAGAACGAGAGATCGAGAGAAAGAGAGAGGGGAAACGTGTGGAGGAGGAGGGGAGAAAGGAAGGGGGAGAGAGAGGTTTGAGAATACACAACAGCAAAGCAACAAGAAAAATTAAAAGGTATACAGACAGTGGAAGCAGCATAAGGTGACATTACAGAGGAAGGCCACCACACAAAAACCACTAACCCCCAAGAATCACTGGTTCACTAGGACTGCAGGAATGGGACTTTACCACTCCGGACTAGAGATAAAGCACAGAGAAGACAAAGGACAAAACAACTACATTAGCTTAGTATATACTGCATATAGTAACACACATTGAAACTGCAATGGGACTGACAGCCAAGGACACTTACACATTGTACACATTACAGTTCTCACATCTGTTATTAGATGCCTTAACAAACAGCTGCCAAAGATGGAGTGGAAGAAGAATTTATATTTGACAGTCATTTGGAGTGTTTGACACTACACTGTGATTTCTGGCAACAAAGACAAAATAGGAGATTTCTTTTCTTTTACTTAATGTGCAGTTTTCAGTTGTAGTTATCTATTTCAAGCTTATTAACCCATCCTTTAGTTTTAAAACATATTGGTTTCAACACTAGAAACAAGGAAAAAGAAAACAACAAAAAATACCCAAATCAAAGAACAAAAAGAAATTTACAACCTTCCCTCTATAATATTAAATGAAAAACAAAATAAAACATGTTAAATAGTTCTTCTGTTTTTTTTCTCTTTTTACTCTGAAGTGTTATTTGATGTTGTAAAATTAGCCTCAGTTACACTGAGAAAAAAATAAAGCAAAACAATATGCACCTAAGAAACTGCTCCTCCCGTCAATTAAATTGAGTTTTTTGTTTTTAAGCACTTTTTGAAAAAGGCTTCCTGACCCATTTAAATTTGATGTGAGGCTATGCTTGTTAGTTTGGAGGTAACAAATTTTAAGTCCTGCAGCAAATGTTAATGAGGGCTTTTGTCTTAACTAACCAAGGAGACTGCAGCACCCCACTATAAACCAGTACGGAACACATTCTTTCCAAAAAACCCAGCCCACAAGCTGCATATTGTATGAAGACATTACAGATTAATAAATGATAGCACCATGGTTTTAGAAATTAAGTTAAAGTTTCAGTAATTAACATTTAGTCCAACTTTTTAACATTCTAGTCACAGGCCAGAAATTAACTTTTTAAGAACCCAAATTATTTTATGTGCAAGTAAGAAAATCTTAACCATAAAAAGAGAATTAAACTCTGCATAAAATTCTAAAATACTATCCCCTATTTTAAAGGAATTAGGAACAAAACCCCCCTTTCATTTGACTTAGTCAAACAGGGCACATTGTTTATGCTTGTCTCTTTTAATCTTGATCATATCAAGATCATTTTGAAGTAAAACCAATGGTTGTCACTTTAAAATCTCTTTACCACAACACTGAGTATTCTATGGCAGAGGCATACACATATTAAAGGCATCTTAATAAAGATGCAAAGGAAAAA
Organism: Struthidea cinerea; assembly: GCA_013397865.1. Lineage (NCBI taxonomy): Eukaryota > Metazoa > Chordata > Aves > Passeriformes > Corcoracidae > Struthidea > Struthidea cinerea. The sequence continues at coordinate 798,888 of VZTI01006034.1, forward strand.
ACACACATCTTAGAAGAAGACAAAATGGCAGGCAACTGGTACTTTGACTCTCTGAAGGCAAAAATAAAAAAATATCTTTACATTAAAGAATAAGTCAAGTTAAAGAGAAAGGGAATGAAATGGGGACCATCATATTGAGATAATAAGCTGACCTGCTCAAATTCAAAGTGCTAGAATTAAAGGTCTAAATTAAAACATAGTCTATGCCTCAGAGTATAACACTGAACACAGTATGTGGTCATATTTCAATCCTCTTTCCGTTCCAGAGTCTGTGTAGTGTGAATGCCATTGCTGTACACAGGAAATGGAAGAGTGGAAAAAAGTCCTTCGGCAGTTGTGAACACATTCCCTGCAGGCATTTGGGTCAGACTGGCCCCGCTCACAGCACTTCCAAACGGTCCCGACATATTGAGTCGGTGAACGTGGTGGTAGAGCATTTCCATCGGTGTTTTAGGATCCAGCCCAAAGCTGGGGCTGTTAACATCAACAAAGTTAACAGCATGGGTATTGGGGAGGAGGTTGCCCTGCATGGCTAAAGTAACTTCAGCTGGAGCATACCGGATAGTGCCAGTGGTGTAGACCCTCTGAGCAGCAGTGCTGGTTGCAGCAAGGGTTCCCGTTACCCTGTGAACCAAAGGAAGCACCACATTGCCTGCTTGTAACCTCTGAAGGGCTTCCAGGTCCCCAGTGTACAACAAAGAGTTGGAAGTTGTGGGACCTCCTGGATGTTTGTCCCTTGGAGATGCTGAAAGTGGGGGTGACAAAGGGTCAGAGGACACTGGAGCCAAGGCCGAGCTGGATGAGGTGCTGAACTGAGTTTTACGGCTGGCAGTATTTTCAGTCCCCGGTGGGGTGAGAACAGAGTCTGGAATGGAGACATGTAAACTACTGCTGGCTTGGGGGGAAGGGAAGTGCTCGGAACTGGGGGGCTTGGTCATACTGTAGGGTGATTCATTCCTTGAGATTTCCCTGTTGGGTGGGTAATTCCAAATACTGCTATCATTATCAAAATTGATAGGTTCTGAGATTTCTGTTTTAATTTTGAGCACTGAGGCACTGTTTGGTGACGAGAGCAGCTGGGGCTGGTCCACCAAAGCTGAGTCAAGTCCATTTGGACTTGAGGTGCTTGACAGCCTTCTCCGGGTCATGCTGCCTCCCTTTTGCTTTTTTCTCCTCTTCTTCCTCTTCTGATGTTTGCTGGAAGACTGGGCATTTACTTCACCTGCACTGTCTGAGTCCTTGGCACTGTCGGAGGTCAGTGATTCACAGTTCTGCAACCGCAAGTCTGACTCACTCTCAACATAGCGCTCCACCTTGATCTGCATAGAGCCAAGAGTGCCAAAACTGTCCTCAGGGGCCTTTTGATTCTCGAAGTCTGAGTTTTCAAAGCTGTCATCACTGTCCCTGCTGTCCTGGTTGCTGGAGCTGTTCCCATCATCATTACAGTTCATTTCATTATCTGACTGATTTCCTGACTTTTTCCTGTCGGATTCAGGGTCTTCACTGTTTTCTGACTGGTTTCCTTTCTCATCTGATTTTGAGTTCTCATTGTCCTCTGGAGCAAAATGAAAGTGAAACAAACCATTAGCAATAGGAACATAGTATTATAATCCAAGTCCAGATTTCTACCTACCAATGAGATTGGATTTGCTTTAAACTATTTTGGCAAAAGACCTTCTCTTCTGTAGAGCTGCATTTTTATTTCAGTGTTGTGTTGGGAGAGTTTTGCTCACCATGAATGTCTCTGACTCAGGAGTGTTAATGCACTAGAAGCCTATGCTATATGGCTGCACCTCGATCGAGGGAGCCTTTTCATCTGTTCACTGGACAAGAATCATGTTGACAGCTGTGAGCACAACGGCATTGTAGCCGTGCCATCCAAAGAGGACTCAGTGAACAATCCCATTATCACTGTTATGTTCTGGTGATTGTTCTTTCACATCCATGTTCTCCTACAGCGGGCAGGCATCCAGGTATAGCACTATTTATTAATGAAGATTCTAGTACTCTCATCTCATTTCCCTCTGACCACTGCCACTTTTGAAGTGGCACAGAGTCTCCGGCTGCAGTGGAATTACTCCTGATTTCCTCCCGCGCGAGAGGAGCAGCAAGCCATATGTGTATAAATCTGAATGAATGAATAAACCAGTTAAAATGAATGAATAAACCAGTTTATTGTTAAAACAATTTTGTTATGTTGCTAGACTGTCTTCTCATAGTCTCCTGAAGGACAACAAATATAAAAAAATACTGAAAAAATAATCAGCCAATGAATTAAATTCTTGATTGATCCAATTCATCTAAGGACCATTGAAAATAGCACAGCTACAGCACTGAGAAGCTGTCACTCTTCTTGCCTGAATTCATTTAATTATAATTCTAATATGGGTGAGATAAACACTCTAGCCCACTGGACTCAGAGAGCCAAAGCAGCTTTGAGACTGAATATGCTCCATTATCACACTATGTTTGAAAGGGTCACGAAAGGTTTCAGGAAACCCTGTCCTTTACAGACCAGCCAGAAATCTTTTGTTGCCTAATAAAAGATGTTTTTCACTCATCAGAGCCAAGTACTACCCTTTTCAATATACTTGTTTTAGGGGGAGAGGGGAAGGGCCAGTTTGCCTCTAAAGATATTGGTTCCTTCTGGAGCTATGTCAATACCAAACAATTTCCCAGAAGTACTGATGGTGGGTTTGACAGGAAAGCTGCCTGAGCATTCAGGAGGCTGCACTTCACAGGTCACTTAGTGGGACTTTTGCTTGTGTCAGCAGCAGCAGAGAGACCCTTCCTTTTGAAAAATAAAACCTATAGAAGCAAAGTAGCAGTCATAAACCCCTAAATCTCATCCAGCTTTTTGTTCCACCTAGGACTGAATTTTTCCTACAATTTTTTCTTCCTTTTTTTGAAGATGCTTTCTTTTAAGGCCACGGTTTCTAGCTGATGAAGAGTGGTCTTAGAGTGAGGTGGTCTAACGCTGCACAATATTTGCCGGGGATTATGTCAGAGCTTGAACTGAACCTGTTGGTTTCATCCAAAATACTGTTCCAATTTCAGGTCCTTTGGCATTTCTATTTAATTCCTTTGTAATAAACAAGCCCCTGAGTCTTCTGTTTTCCAAGACTCACAGACATCTCCTTCTGAGATGTCAACATCTGTGCACCTTTGGAATGCTGTCTTGCTCTGCATCAGCTTTAGAAGTCATGAATGTACATGTACTTCCCACATTCTCACCTGGAGAAACTTCCAGTGCATATGGGAAATGCAAACTGTTCTCCACATATGTGTTATCTGGCTATTTAGAAACAAGACAGCATAAAGGAAGCACTGGGAATGGATGAAGAGATTCCCAATGACAGTGGTCAGCAAGCCTGCACATTGACGTAAACCATCAAACCAAGCTGTCAAAGGAGAACAAATAAAAGCAAAAGATGAAAGAGAACAGCAATATCATATAATATTAAGGCCTGATCCTCTTCTTGCTTTTTCTTGATTTATATCACTGTGATCCATTTTCTCCAGAATGTTTTTGGTTGTTGTCATAGACATGAGAGAAAAATCATCCATCCATCCATCCATCCATCCATCCATCCATCCATCCATCCATCCATCCATCCATCCATCCATCCATTCATCCATCCATCCATCCATCCGTCTATCTGTCTATCTATCTAATCCATCCATCCATCCATCCATCCATCCATCCATCCATCCATCCATCCATCCATCCATCCATCTGTCTATCTATCTAATCCATCCATCCATCCATCCATCCATCCATCCATCCATCCATCCATCCATCCATCTTGCATACGACAACTGAGTAACATCTTTACTTCTCAGGCTACAGGAAAGCACACTTCTTTCAAGGCCAGATGATTTGTACCTGTGCCTAGGTAATCACTATTAAAACTAACAGGGAATGTGTGAACCATCTGTGCACTGGACCATCTGCACAGATGTAGGACTAATTTACACATAGAGCTTGACAAGTACACTCAGCTTTTAAAAAACAGCTGAAGTCCCAGACTTAAAGAGCTTAGAAACAAGTTCTTGAACCCACACCTTTTAATTAAATGTAACTTTTAACCCAAGAAAACTCTCAAATTTTTCAATCTTCACTGCCCCCTAGTGAGACTCTTCAAGAATGTATTTATACAGGAAAAGAGTCATAAAGATTGACAGTAGAGACCTCTCTGCAGAATGTCTGCTGACTTTGGAAAGAGGAGAACTAGAATTTTATCCAACAGTTGCAATCCCAAGTCCTCTGCACAAGGCACAATACCTGTTCATAAGCACAGCTGGGAAATCAAATATTTAGTTTGGTGCTATGTAGGCAAGAATGCATGGAGAAAGTGAAGAGAAATTCTGAGGAAATGGAAATGCTGTCATTAAAAGATTTTGCTAGTGTTTTTCAATTTAATATGATTTTTTACATTTGTTGTGATGGAAAAATACTTGAGAAGTAAAAGCAGCTGGAAAGCTGACCATGGGGCTGTCATGATATGAACCTCTTGGGGGTGTAAAGGCACACCATGTGTGTTACCTGAGTTGTCCTTTGAATCCGATTCAGAGTCAGAGGTCTCCGAGGATTCTGAGGTTTTCTCTGGCAGATGAGGAAGTTGTGCAATATCCATTGGAGTGTCCTTGTACTCTGGGTTACTGAAGAGGATACAGCAAATATAAATACAATTGGATGGTTTGCAGTTTCATGATTTTTTCCTCTTTTCATATCAAAGTTCAGGAACAAAGAACATAAATAGGAAGAATAGCAGAGTAAACACAGAAACATATATTTCTGGCTCCTCAGAGCTTCACAGCAGGAATTTTGTGAAGGTTTATTTTAATACTGCAGTCAAATACTTTTATTGATCAGGTACTAAACCTTGTTTGATTCTAGTGAAGTTTTAGAGCTATCAAAGCATCCTTACTGAAGTGGGACATCATGGCTTGTGTGATATCTAGCAGTAAAGCTACACTGTGTAATCATCCAACAACAAAATATCTCGATTTCGATCCCATTACTGTGCCTGGGAGGACAGAGAAGGTATTTTAGCTTTCCCAATCTGTTTCTCTCCCACTGGCAGTGTCTATTAGAGTTACCTCTGTAAACATGTTCTCTATCAACCTTTCCAGAGTCCTTTCAATACCTGTTTTTCTCAACATCCCAGTTTTCCACACTTTAATCAAGCATATCATACATAAAGTTAATAAGAAGGTGCTCAGCTAGGGCTAAAGGAAGTGACCACTGCTCCAAAGAATCTGGCCAAAAATTAGATAAAATAGGTTATATATTTTTTAAACACTGCACACATACATCCACATCAGCAAGAAACCAAAAACAACCTAACTATATGACAGATGCACATGTGCATGTTAAGATGCATATGTTAGGGATAAAGAACTGTCAACACACCCATTATAATCATATCTTCATCTGCTCATGTGGTGCTCACCTGTGACTTGTTAGCAATGAACATGACTGCAATCTAAAAAAGCTACACTGTCAGAGAAATGGAAGAAAACCCCTACAACGCCATGCTTTCGCTTGGTTTGTACCTTTCAAAATGTGTTCCTTTACTAAATCCATGCAAATGCAGAGGAACAGACATAGCTAAACATAACTGGCATAGGAATATTAAAAATAACAAAGTCTTTAATAATTTTTGAATAGGTGAGCATTTCCATGCAGTTCAAATTCAAGTCTGGTAAAACAGAAAATCCACAGTCCTGCATAGAACAATATCAGGCAGCACTGGGGCTGCCTGACACACTATCACAATGACAGTGTGCTCATATTCAGCCTCTCAGATTGTACTGTGAAAACTCAGAGTTTACACAGTTCACATTGAGATGCCATCTTACAATTACCATCTTTATGGCTTTGTCCTGACAAAGTGACTTTATTCTGTTGCCACCCAGGGCAGTCCCCAAATTTGCCCCCTCCAAGCAAAAGATGTTTGAGGGCTTTCACACTGTGAATAACAGGTTGCTAGAACAAGAACAGCATTAATCCTCCCTGTCACTATAATTAGTCTATCCTTTTACAGACAGCTGAATCATACTTTCTAATGCATGGAAATGTATACAGACCGGTACTCCTGCTAAGGTTAGACCTAATTATGCCTTGATCTGTTATTATTTGGACATTTGGATCTTTTGTGGATTCCAGTACAAGGAGAAATCTAAATTAAAAATACAAATTCAGTGAAGATGTTAATATTTCTCTAACAGAATGGTGAATGGAATACAGCAGAAAAATCAGGTTCTGGGAGGAGACCTGGGGAAGACCACACTGCTTTTCTTTTTTTTGTTAGGTATATTCTGTTTGTAGAGAAAATATTTTGTGGGATAGTTTTGGACTAGGTTCACCTATTGTCTGGAAAGCAGCAAAGGGTACAGAGGCAGCTGTTCATAATTCTTATGGACCACTTTAACAGCTAGAGCTGGAAATATGAGAACATTTCAGGGCATTCTGAAGCCCTGTTAAGGACTGGAGCAGTGAATACTTCCAGTTCAGAATTGTCAGCCTTAAGCTGAACTCCTGAAATGCTGCATTCTGCCTAACACTTGCAAAAAAGAGACAAGAAAGTAGCAGGGTAAGGATATATTCAGAAAAGTCTGTGCTCAATCATATCAGTCCAGAAACACGCAAGTCCCAGTGAAAACTCCACTGCTGTGGAAGGTTTCCCACAGTACCCCTTCAATGCTCTCCTGCCAGGGGTTGCTTCCTTCTCTTCCCCAAAAGGGGAATCAAAAGCATTTCAGCATGCAAGTTTAGGCAGGCACAGTCTCTTCAGGCCTTGCTGGACTTGGCATAATAAGTCACAATCTAACCCCTAGACATCACTTTGAACTCTCATGGCATCAAAGGGAATGTAACAAACCATGACAAGCAACTTAAAAGGAGAACAGGCCAGAAAATGACAATTGCATTTCATGACAATCTCAAGATTTCAAATTTTATTTGTTTTTTTGTTCTGCTTTGGAATGACACAGAAAATCTGCCAATCTTATTGAACACTTTCACAAAACAGAATGTGTTGAAAGGTATTTTCAGATGAGAAAGGTCAGGTTTATATTTCACTGTCTCTCAGTGACTGTTGGTTTTCCCTTGAGCTCCGAAACCAGTCCTTTAAAAATACTTTGGTAAAACAGAACTTCTCAGGGAACAGCCTTTCATTCAAGCCATCAATACTATTTCTGTTTAAAATAGTTCTAATAGCTTAAAATAGTACTTTATAGTACTTTTATTTTTAAATCCTATTTTGCATTTTTCTGTGTAAATATTGTCTGATATTTACAGGAACAACAAAGTAGTTCAAGCCTTTTTTGTCCTGAGAAAGTTCCTCTCTGGAGTGAACTGGCAAATGGCTTTCAGAGATAACTTTTTTTTTGGCATACCAGCAGTTTGTTCCCTGCATTTTTAATATAAAAAATAAAACAGTGCCAAACAATTCACACCAGATTTTATAACACAACTACTGAAAGTTGGTGTGGCTAATTTTTATCTTCGAGCTCAGGTTGAGTGGATTTCAGGGCATGCAATAAAATGGTGGAGGGTTTATCTCAAGACTAAGGTGGCATAATAATTCAAGAATATTCTCATGAGCTGAGATATGACAGATGTCTCAATAACTATAACAAAATGGCATGGCTTTTGAGGTGGACTGTATGAAAAGTTCTTCTTAACTTTTTCTAGACCTCTCACTGACAGAGACAAGCAACAGAGACAGCAGTTCGAGCAAGAGAAGTGACTGGAAGACCTACCTAAGGAGGTAATTGACCCAAATGATATTCTTCTCGCTTGCGTTCTTGGCGTTGACAGCTATGGTTGCACTAGATTGTATCCAGATATAACCTCCGTTCTTCTGCATCCAGCGGTAATACTTTGTTACACACTGACCCTTATTCAGCACTGACAGGAAAATACAAACAAAACAGAAGCAAGATACAGCACATGTTAGAATTGTGGTAAAATGATCTTCATTGTACAATGTGCCACAAGTATAAGCAGAAGATGGCTTCCTTTGGATTTAATACCAGTGAGATGACAAACAGGATCTGAAGTTCAGTATAACCAGCTACATGTTTTACAAGTTTTTAAAGTATAATTTCATTCTGCTTTTGGAAACTCTAGTGGAAGAAGAAAGTAAAAAAACCCTACAAATCTCTATGGTTCACGGAATACTTATTGCTGTGTGGACATTTCCAATGCGCTCAATGTCAAACTGTAAAAAAAGAAAAGGAAAAAAAGAGGCAAATTTATATGTGATTTATTCATAGCTCCTAGGTAGACCTCTTTAAGATTCTGGATATTTGAAAGGTTTGGGAAGATACTCTACCCCTGCTGCTTTGATCATTTCTCCTTATTGCAGGCGATATCAACCACTGAACTTATACATCTGTTTCTTTGATCTTGTCAAACAGAATTTACAGTTCTCAGATGAACCAAATCTCCACTGGTCAGTGGGGGAAAAGTCTTTGGAGAATTTACTTTCTACCAGAGCAAAGTAAATCCACCAACAGGCTGAGAAAGAGGCCTAAGGGAGGCACAGAATGGCTTGGTTAGAGCCAAAGAGTGACAGATCTCTCCGATGTTTGAAATATGCTAGGAAACAGAGAAAGAAGTAAAAGCAATTGGTAATGCGAAACGGTGCTATTAAATGCTCACAGCAAGACAGCTTAAAAATACAGATGTTTAAAGTAATGCTTCAGCCAAAATATTGCCAAGTTGAAACGGATTTGTTTTGTATCTGATTCTTCAGTGTCAGAAGAAGGGAATGAAATGCAAATCTTACAGTGGAAGAGAGCAGCATGGTTTTATACAACCCGCAAACTACACAAAATCTGGGGACGGTTGCTGCTGGCCTCCCCGCATTCCTCACTATTCCCACAAAGCTTTGTGCACTAGAGGGCAGTGTGCCTTCACATTCATCGCCTGCTTTTGTCATGTCCTTGTCTCCGTCTGCTAAAATGAAAAACCTCTAACTGCTGTAATAAATTTGGCTAAATTAGCTGCTAAATGGTTATCTCAAGTAATATGTATTTGCATTAATCATCTTGCTCTAAACCAGAACAAGCCAGAGTCCTAAAGACGTAGTAAATTCATATTGTCCATTTAATTACGGCTAATAAGTGCTTCATATACAATAGTTTCATGAAGTACATTTTCTTTTTTTTCTTTTTTTTTTCTTTTNTTTTTTTTTTTTTTTTTTTTTTTTGGTAGCGTGAAAAGAAAAAAGTCACTTCGGAAAAGAATAAGTATTTAAGGCAGTTAAAGTTCCTACCATAAATGTGACAGATGACACTTTGGAGCTTTCAAGTTAACCAAATGTCTATACCCCTAATTATATGTATGAATGTATCTATATCTAAATCCGTGTACAGCAGATATCTACAGAAAAAGATGTTTACAAAGGCAGCCATACAAACAGTGATGTTTCCTTACCTTGGAGGTATCCCTCAATCCCCACTGCAATTTTTCGACTACTAGAGAAAAATATGCATGTAAAATAGTGCCATGTAAAGTGAATGTGAAGTGCAAGTTATGTTCAGCTTTAATATAAACAAATATTTGTATCTGGGTCTTGCTGTTTTTCAGCAGCCTCTAGTGAACTAAGTTTGTTTCTAGCAGACATCAATATTTCCCTAAATTTTTACTTTTGTATTTCAAGCTCTAAATATTCTACTACGATCATTCATTGTCTTCAAAACCTCATTATACAGCTGAATAAAGATAAAATATGAGCAACTGACTACCCAGCATTTCTGTCAAACCAATGTTGTAAGCCACTTTAGAAAACAATCTCACATAAATTAGCCCAACTTTATCAGTTATGAAGAATAAGGGAAGAAAAGCACTGCTGTAAGTTTTGATTATGGTAGGCATTTCCATTTCAGTGAAATAGGACATTCAAAATACTCTGCTTACAGCTGAGTGTAAAACTGATGTGCACACAAGTGTGGAGTGATACTCTCTCTCTTCTGGAAACATGAATACCCAGAGTTGTGTGCAGGAACTAGTAAAATCTATCTGCACTTGTACCTACTAAATACACTACTGTCTTCCTTGGAACAGTTTTTGTCTAGGGAGTTTACCATGCTGTACAGATGCCAAAGGACAACTGTCCACGTACACGTTTGAAAATCAAAGTACCAGGCGAGTCACTAGCCAGTGGCTGAAGGGCACACTGCAGTTCTGCATAGTGATAGCTATAAGGACTCAGATTCTCGAGCTCTTTTGGTCATCCTAGACAAGTCCTTCAACCTTCAGTAATTTTTGTATTGATTTTTGCACCACTGGAAAAGTCTGTGTCATGGACTGAACAGAGCATTCATTTCAGAACTATGGAAAAGAGGAAAAGGTGCTCGCTTTCTCAAGAACGAAAATTCAGTGCATCAGAGCTGTATACAAACCATCTACACTCAAAGTTCAGGCTCCCAAGTACAAAGAATACATCCAAAGAATGTCTGAAATACTGTATTAAAAACGAACTTTCCATGAAGTTCATCTACCTGCAAATTTCCACTCTATTTTTGGCCAGCTCAGATATATTACCAGATACAGAGTTTTCCTTGCTGCATCTGTCTAAAGCACATTTCATATAAGAGATTTGTGGACCAAGCTCTGAAGGAAGTCCCATGATTCAATATAAAAATTCTCTCTATAAAGAGATTCTTCGGCAGGCAAGCTGCACTGTGCTGCTAAATCTGGTTCTTACCTCCTTTGAGAGTGCACTAGGCACCCCCCAGTCAGTTCTGAAAAATCACAGTGTACCTTGGAAAGAAATTTCTCAATGTGATGAAAGAAAATAATGAAACAACATTTGAAATGTTTTCTAATTTACAGTATTTTTTAACTGCTGGCGTTGCCAACCTGCAACTTAGAAATTAGCTGAGAATTTTGAGGAAAAAAAGCAATTAGAAGGAGGCATCAGGGAGGGAAATCTAGCCAGTTTGTTGATAACGTAGTGTTACTGAGTAAAGCCCAGTTTAATGTTAAAGATCTTCAGTTTGCAGGTACAGAGAGTCCATTAATAAAGTTTCTGGTTTTGAGAAGAAATGAAAGAAAATAATCACTCCACTCTAAGCTCTGATTGTGAAGTTATGTTTTGTAATTAGCAACAAACCACGCATTTCAGTTTAGCATAAATTTCTAAAAATGTAATGCCATGTAGATTACATCTTGAATGTTTTCAGGCAAATCCTCACTCACTGAGCAGTGCAAATAATTTTATATTTCTATTTGTGTTACACATGGAGTACCCAGTGTGGCAGACAAGGTGAGACTTGTGGCCACACTGGTGGGATGGTGCGTGTGAGGGGATTATGCAGGATTGGGTAATATCATTCTATATAGATACACACACACACACATATATACATAAACCCTTTAATCAAAGGGACTAACTGAGGGTTAATGTTTTAAAATTCGTGACCTTTATGTCAGCTGCACAGATATATTCCCTAAAATGGTGGATGCTAAACCTGATTAAAATTTGCTGAAATGTTACCTAGCTCCTCAATTTGAATTCAGTGGTTAGCATGCAAGGAGTGCGCAGTATGTCATGCTAAGAACGCAAAAAAACCCTCACTTATTTCTCAAAGTATGAATATATTGCTGTGTACACAGCTCCCAACAGAGGGATTTCAGTTTTCCTTGGTAGCTTTGTGCACAGCAATATTCTTGTAGCGGTGGAATGAAGGAGAGGGAAAAAGAAGAAACAGTCAGTGTTCTTTGCAGGAACCTATTTCTGTTAGAAAATTAAAATAAATCAGTACAAGTTTGTCTTTAGAAATATGGTTACAAAAAGAAAAAGAACATAGTTTCTTCCTGTAAGGCTGTTCTGAGAAATCAAAGCCAAAGCTTCTAAATAGTGAGTTGTGTTTTAAAAGAAGGAAGTAGCTTAATTCAGTTTGAAGAGGAGATGAAGAAATTGTGTATCAAAAGCAGTCTTTTAGCAAAGTCTCTTACAAAAGGACATTTTACTCGTGTGCATATGCATTTAAAAGCTACACTATATTGCGTATTCAGGTAAGTATTGAGTAAATAGGAAATGATGAGATCATCTTACATATTCACACAGCCTCACAAAGAGGCTCTTTATAATTGGTGAAAATATTGAGGTTACATCTGCTGTGCTATTCACCCTTCTCCTTGAAATACCTTTATCAATGACTGGATGGTATTGATACCGAACTCCTCTCGTGATAAACTTATAAGAATATTTTTAATTTACTGCATGAGGATGAAATTGCCATACTTAATACTACAGTCGGATACTTAGCTGCAGCCACAAGTACTCTTTCTACATTCACAAAACTGGCAGACGAAACATGAAAAGGAATACTGACTCTTTAATCTCCACTTCTCCACCTAAGGCCCAAGGCAAACTGACAGGGTAACTTCATTCTGGAAACAGAGGGGTTTTTATTTTTTTAATTCTGGATTACTTTTTCTTCTGCTTTTGAAAACTGTGGGCTACAGGGGAATGAACCTGGCATAGACTTAAAACAAGAACAGGTTTCTTTATCTGAAAAGTTACAGTCCTTGATGCTTACAGGAAGGTCATTTTCAAAACCCACAGGAAAAATAGCATCACAGCCAGAAAGAGTGCATTAAGTGCCTTATTTGCTTGTAACAGAGATAGTTTTCCATTTATAACAGCTCCGAGGATCAAGTGAGTCTTTGATGTTGTAAGGACTTTCCTATAGATTTTGCAATTAGTGAGCTAGATGTTTTAAATAGTGGGTATCCACAAATTGGATTTTAGCAATGAAAAATATTTAGCAATGTTAAATGATGCTTGCTACGGAATTAGGAGCTAGATGATAGGAGACTTATAGACGTTCGGTGAGGAATCATATGTCAACTGCGTAATTCTCCACAAACACTTCTGTTTTGGATCCACTACATGGGGTAGGTAGAGTGAGGAGGAAGGGACTTAAGCCCGGAAAGTGTGCAAACACATTGTCTACCTACCAGGCCAAAAGCCAACAGCAGATTGCTTGGTAAAGAATGCCACCTTCCTGTCACAAGAGTCCCCACGGGTCACACTGCTCTACCTCTCTTCATTGCATACAGTTCCTTACCAGCCCTGTCTGACTTACTGTATCTCAACAGAGTTCTTTTAAGAAAAATACAAAGATGATAACTGTTTTAAGAAAATACTGGTTCCACGAGGCTTTAGAAAGCTGCATTTTACTCATAGCACATGACTGGAGAAAGCCCTGAGTGCTGGACAGAGAACATGTTTTTTAGCATAGGGTAGAATGCAATCTATTGTGTCAATACCACTGACTGAGACCTGGCTGCTACTGTGATATGAATATCAGACAGTAATAGTTGCTGGTTTATAAACATAAATTCATCTTTTCCTACCATAAGCAGAAAGTAGCAGATCAGGTTCATCAAAGAAAACTGTACCTCACTGATATTCAAACCCCCACCTAACTTCTTCATTCACCTGGGATATTCTTTTAAGCATCTACAGTCACACAAAAAATGCTAAGTATGGCAATTGATTCATTGCTTCCTTTGCAATATGAAATACTGTTTAATCTTCCAGTGTAGGGATGCTACATACACAAATATGTGATAAATTAGGCAAAATTAAGTATCAACAGCCTCGCAGAAAAAAAAAAAAAGAGCCTTAATCAAGCATTTATAAAAATTTGAGACCTTAAGAATGTTTAAAAACTAAGCAACAATTTTCCTGCCTCTTTTCAGAAAAGCAAATGTTAAAAGTGGTCTGAGTCAAAGTGTTAAAAAATGTGGATTCATATTAGGATCAAAGTTTGTAACTTGTCAAATACAGTGAGGAAAGCCTTGCATGCTGCATGTGCACATTATCTCAGATTAGGACCAGGAAGATGTTTTGATTAAAATCAATCCTATGTTATCAGTTTACATGACATCAGTTCACAGCAGCAGTGCAAATTTACTAAAACAGAACGAAGACACAAAAATTAGTTTTTCCCAGTACTATGGAAATAATCTTCTCCTACTTGAACAACACAGGCACTTTTCTTCCCCTCTACTTTTTGTGATTATTATAACATACCATTTTCCCATGACCTAATATTTGAAATGACAACTTTATAATTATGCATAACCATGAATATTAACAAGACTATATCATTCTAGGTAAGATATTTATTTCAAAACATTATGTAGGTATTGATCAAATGAAATGCAATGTATTGCCAGATGCACTATTCAATGCAAGCTTATGGCATGTATATCAGAAAACTTTTCTGTGGTTTGTATAGATAAAATTGATGCAAATAAAACTAACTATATAAGTTTATTTTATGACAGACTGAATTGAAAAATGAACAGTAGATTTTTCTACCTAGGATTCTCTAGGCTTTCTTCTCTCTTTCTTAACTTTTTCTTTCCCTCATGATTTGTCTCTCTCCCCATGACTTCAATCCTGCCATAAAGTGATTTTCTTCTGCTAATATTGAAAGGGTCATTTAGAAATCCAAGCCTGCTTTGAACACCAACTTCAGACAGAACTTCCATTATCATTAATGAACTCTCTGTTCAAACTGTACGGGAAAATGAAATCCCAGATCCAGATTTTGCCCTTAGCTACTAAAACTCAACATCAGAGGAGAAATTTGGCCCTGCTTGCTCAAGAAACTTAAATCTGTCCTCCATCTCTCCACTAACATTAATGTCCATCATATGGCAACGTATGTAAGATTAATGCTTTTAGAATATAACCCTTTCCATGCCAAATGTATCTGCAGACTATACATAACTACTTTCCTAAAAATAGGAAAAGAGACTGGAGATTCATATAAGTAGATTGGCAGCAATATTAATTTTATCTTTGAATTACCTACGTTAAAGATGGTCTGTTTCAAAAGACAGGATCCCTTTAAACATGCTTTCATTTCTGGGATAAGAGCCCCTGTTTGGGTGCTTGGGCTGAGTGAAATGAGTGATTTCCTCAGGCTAATTTCTAGAGGAAAGGCATCCAGAGCACAGTGTCATGGCCGTATGGCACAACCAAATGTTCATTAGGATTGAAAAACAAACATTAGGCATGTGCTAAAACCAAAGTCCATGATCCTTTTTTGCCTTGTATGAAAATAAAAAAATATTTTCTTTTCATGCTTCCGTTTCGCAGGCTTCTTTTCTCCTGTTCCCTCATCTTGCTGTATCACCACTATCTCCAGTCAAAAGGACTTAAGGGTGCCAGTGTCCAACACAGAAATCTTTGCAGGCCCCTACTATGGACAGAGAGAAAGATTGTGCAGGTGGTCAGGCCAGCACTTCTGCAATACTTTGAAAACAACATACACTAGGCTGCCATCAGGATGCCAGTTGGGCTTAGTTTAAGAAACAGCTAAACCCCTGACATTCTATCAGCCTAATTTAGAATCAATCTTGCTTTCCAGCGATGATAATAAACTTGTACAAACACGAGATTCATTTGTATATTTTAGCATTTTATTTCAGTCCCAGAATGTAAAACCTGACATTGGAATCAGTTTGATTTTTTTGGTTATTGAAGAAATTAAGCACTACAAGAGCATTGAAATTTCGATCTGATTAGGATAAAAATTCCTCAGGATCAAAACACTTCTATTTTTCCTCCTACAGTTTTACTAATTGTGAGCTACTTGACATTGCAGAGTTATTCCACAGCATGATAGCAAAATATGTGAAGTATTTTACTGTTAGAAATTATCAACCCGTTCTATTTGTTTTTCATGTGTTTGAGGTTATTAAGAGAATAAAAAATTATAACTGATGTGCATAAGTTAAAAGGGTTAGTTCAACTACAGCTGGTAGGCTAAACCACTAAGCAATATTTTGTACAGCAATAGATTTTTTTATACTGAATATACATAAAAGAAATCATGAATATATAACTGATTTAAAAGCAGACTGAGGGGGCAATATTCCTTGAAAAATAGGGAAGCCATGAAAAAGGTGAACGTGGAATAGTTTATTTTCAGAAAGACTGGATTATTCTAACCACTGGAAACCAGATAAAGTAGATGAGAGGGAGTGCTACCAAACATACTCATCAGAGACCTTTGCTTTATGGGAAATGAACTGCCCTGGTTCACTGTTCCTGAGGAATTGTATTTCTTATAGCTGTAAATCAAATCCTGAAGAAAGAGGATGATATTTTCTAAGCAATAGCTGACGACAACAGTATCTTTCTTGTCAGAGCCGGGTTTCTGAATTTAGACCTCAATTAGGATTCCAAAATGAAAAAGGACATATTATATACCAATACGGATTGGTATATACTTGTGACAGTGCTCTTGCAAACAATATATTAATTTTGAAATGATGGCACATTATCGTATATTTGCCCAAAAGTATATTCATGGTTGCCTTCAGAGGTCTTGACTTTTACCCTTCCTTACTGCTTTCTTAAGGACCTTCACCGAACAGTAACATCAAGTACTTGATGTTCAATGAAGACCATTAATTTTTTACAATTAAACAGAAGATTATAGTCCTACAGCATATGACATCCACTCATTCTTATCAAGAAATGAACTTCCTAAAAAACAGCTGTTACAGACTTTTGAATGAAAACAGTGTCAAAAAAATGGAGGCACATATGCACAACATCATGCTCCCGAGAGCAGCAATTGCCCTTGCTGAGCTCTACAGAGAGTGCTAAGACCTGATACAACAGTAATTTTATGAATATGCTTCATTTCTGATGTTGATTAGACATCAAATGTATCCTTCTAGCTTTAAGATCAGGGATATTTTTCACTGATGTCATAAGAACAAGGGCAGTTCTACTCATGCAGGGACTCATGGCTTGGTGAAAGTGCCCTATGCTTGACATGCAGTTCAGTCCTGCAATGCTTTTATGCAGTGGTAAGTAAATAGAGAGGAACCCATCACCTTACCCATTCTTACAAGTGGTAAAGTAGAACTGGACCATGAGGGGTCTTTCTAGGGTGTTATTTCTAGGTGCATAACTATGAAACACAAAACATTCAATTACAACTCTTCCATGCCACATAACCTAATGAAGAGCTCTGTTACACAGAGCTAGGATTAGAGACTGTATCTGTGCCAGGGTACAGCCAGACCTGTAATTTTTGAGGGTTTGGATTCAAACAAAAGTTGTTGCAGCTTAGCCAGTTTCTGTGTGTTAGCTGAGCCAACAGCTGGGCCATGATGCTGGATGTGTACAGGCTGTTAGACTAGAGAACATTTTAAATGTGAACTCTGTGAGAGAGATGTGATTTATGGTAAGTGATATCTGTCATGATTCTACCAGCAATTTGTTCAACAAACATGGTGAAGTTGAACAAATGAGAAGTTTCCCAACCTTCTGAAACCATGAAGCATTATAAAACAGGAAAGAGCTTAATAAGGTAAATTGTAACACCAAAAAATTGGCTGAGAGATTTGTGACAAAGCATGATCATTCAAAGTCTGAATGAAACAGGACAGAAACAACTGCCATAAACTTCTATTTCTGTTTGGAAAAAAATTATGTTTCAATAACTTATGTTATCATCCCATGTATTACGGTGTTGTTATGAATGCAGGTGTATGTACAGTTAGAGTATGAATGTTGCTTTATTAATTCACAAGGGCATCAAGGTATAACTAACATAAATCTCTTGATAGAAATTTACACCCCTTTGAACCTAATGGAATTTTTGCTATTTAATTCACTGGGCTCAGAATTTTAGTCCATAAAAAATTGCTGTTTTAGGGCATAACCCCCACGTCCATTGAAGCCAATGAAAGCTTTTCCACTGACCATAACTGACCTTTCATTAGGGCAGTAGTTCCTTTACAAAAGCCTGTTGTCACTGCTATAGTCTTGCAGACCTTCTTCACAATTATACTTGTTATGGTCACATTCCTGAAACTGCTTTTGTCTTCTTTTATCTGAGATAGAGTTAACAAGGCCTGTTTTTCTAAGTTTCTAATGGGCTGCTATGATCTGAAGCCATCAACAGCCCTCTTGATTTTTTTTCTGTGTGATTTTGTACAACGTTTTCTTCTCTGCTTGTTTTCCTCTTTGATGTCTTTGAATATCTTGGATATTCTTGGAGAAGGCAGGATGTAGTGGTCTTATTTATTCCTTATGATATGTTGTCAGTAAATAGGCAGAATAGCAATTTTATTTGTGTTTCTTTTACCCTTAAATCTACAATTGCAATTTGTGTTTCTTCTTGTTTTAATCATTAAAAATTATTTTATGTCCTGTAAAAATAAACCAAGATTTTTGGTTGCAATCTCCATCAAAAACAACCTTCTCACTTTGCTGCTTTCTCAAGTCCTGCTTTGTTTTCTCACTAGTGCTTTCTATCCATTACTTTAGTTTCCAGCTCCTCTTCAAAATATTGCACAATACTGCTTTTTTTGTCTAGTTTGGTTTTTTCCATTGAGATCTCAAGCAATTATTTCCTATGTTGTACTGGTAAATATCCTGTATTCTCTGTTTTGGGGAACCAGTTCTGCTGGGTTTTACCTCCCACAGCCAGTGTTTGCTAGTTCATTTAGCTCTAATTTTATTTTTACCAAACCAGGAGGATTTTCTCTTTCTAGTTTGATTTGAATTTAATTTTCTAGGATTGACAAGTTGCTATGAAGTATTTTTGGGTTTTATAATTTCTTTCTCTTGGTTTCTATAAAATTTTTTTGGTCAAATGCTAGAAAGTTGAACATCTCTCTGGGCAAAGATATGAACCACTTCGGCTTCTGCAGAACTTAATAGTTGGCAGATGTACTTCCCCAGTTATTCCCAAGACTAATTTAAACTTGAAGATCTTTCATAAAGAGCATGAGTTTGAACACGAAAAGACAAATGCAAAGTCCTGTATCTGGGATGGACTGATTCCCTGCTATGCTACAGGCTGGGGACTGACTGGCTGGGTTGCTGCTTTGTGAAAAGGGACCTGGGGGTCCTGGTGGACACTATGCTAAGCATGAATCAGCAGGGCTGTAGTAAAAAGTGTACAGCCAGTAGAGCACAGAAAGTCATTATCCCCCTTCACTCATCACTCTTTAAATTGCATCTCGAATCTAATTTTAGGCTCCTACTACAGGAAATATATTGATAAACTTCAGTGAGCTCAGTAGAGATCTGTCAAGACACCCAGGGGCTGGTGCACTTGCTCTGTGAGGAAAGGCTGTGGAACCGGGCTTGTTCAGCCTGAAGAAGAGGTGACTTCAGGGGAACCTAGCAGCATATCTGCAAGCAGGATACTGCAAAGATGGAGCCATGAGCTGCACAATCAAAACAGGGAAATTCCAACTGGAGAGGAGGGAAAAAAACCCCAAACCACTGTGAGGATAACTGACACTTATTAAGATAATTGGAACAGGTCACTCAGAGAAGTTGTGGAGAATCTGAAGTTTTTCAACATAAACTAGACAAAGTGCTAAAAAATTTGCTTCAAATTAGGGTTGATCCTATTTTGAGCATTAGGTGGAACTAGATGATATCCCAGAGTTCCTTCCAACCTAACTGATTCTATGAGCATCTTGTTCCTATAAGGCAAGAAAACAAATATACATAAAAGGTGTAACCAGCCCTCTCTATTGAAAAAAACCAACTAGCCTAGCAAGAATAATTATGCTATAGCCACACAGCCAAGTTTGTGAACCCCACTGTGCTGGATGTTGATAGCGGGAGAAATCTCTGTGTTTGTAAAGTTTGCAATCCAATCAGCTAAGCTGGACATACAGTGAGAGCAGGAACACAGTAAGCTGAAGTGACTTTCTGGAAGTCATTGCAGTCTTCAGGGTCTCCTGAGTCCTAGTCCAATGCTCATACACTGGACCACACTGCACTCATACTGTCTGTATATATCTTGAATTTTTCTGAAGATGAATGTTTCATAAAACATATCCTATTTCAGAGAGAAGTGGTCATTCAGAAGATTGAGGTCTTTTTCAAATGGGATGTTCATCTATGCCAGGTGGTATGGTAAATCTGAGTCATAAATATCTTTTATTTCCTTGGTCAGATAGTGCAGTGAAAGTGCAACTTGTCATTTTTTCCAGTTTCAAGAGCACCAAATAAGTTTCTGAATTTGTTCCTTCATTTCTCAGCAACTGACATATTCTCCTGCATATTAAATGCTTAAAATTTAAATGATACAAAATTACTTTGTTTATTCCTTTGGATAGATGATTTTATTTTTTTCTGCAGAAATATATCTAACCTGATCTTATGCCAAATGCACTTCACATTCTAGAAACTTCTGAAATCTTTACGCAGCCTAATACTGCTGTTGGCTGCCATATGCTATCACAGAAGCTGTCCCTATTCTCCTGCTTTCCAGTCAGAGTTATCCTCCTATCTTCCCTTGAAGATCAAGCAAGGTAATTTGGGATGGAACATTTTTTACTGCCTTGTATTGTAGTCATACCGTTTTCTAAAATCTAATTAAATGTGGCTGCATTTGGGCTGCTGCCCTTTTATTAGTAAATGCTAGTAGGACATGATGCAGGAGGAGCAGAGTTATTCAAATTTGTGACTCAAAATTTAAGAAGCAGTTTTCAGATTGTCTTCTACATTAAGAAAAACACCAAAGTCAATCATAAATGCAGTCAGTCACTGAAACTTCCAAAGAATTATCTGGCTTCACTGCAGGCACAGATAAATTGGAGATTATGGGCATAAGTCTTTTTTCGCACAAGGGTAAATCAGGAACCCCATCACTGTAGTCAACAGATCTCAACAAGAACAGAATTAGGCCCTGTGGCTTTTAATAAGAAGAATACAAAGAGTTTAATTACAAGGAACCAAGCTGAACCTCCCTTCCCCCATACACAGACATTGCACATGTTCTCTGGTAAGGTTTGTCTCTTGCAACGTTTTTGTATTTCTGTTACCCTTATCCTAATCAGATACTACCTGTGGGTATATAAGAGGGACTTAGATGCTGTAAGAATGGAGGCCATTTAGATATTAACACATGGGGTGGTTAAAGCACTAGTAAAGCTGTAGCTCAGTTCTGTATTGAAAAACCTGGTGAAATCCCAATTATGCTGCAGTTTTTGTCCTCCATGTTACGACTCAGAAAACTCCAAAACCCTCAAAGAGGAGGAGTTCCTATTCTGTGACAGGGAGAGAGTTTCTCATGTAAGCAATACCTCTTTAAGGATTAAAATAATGCATGTAAATTAACAGCTGCTGGAAACTCTGGTAATGCAAATATAATGCTTTATTGCCACATATGTAAATAATCTTGTATGTCTATAAAAAGACTTGAAAATAAATCTTACAAAAATTATATTTAAGCCATCCTCTATGAAAACCTCTGACAAAAAACAAAGCAGGTGCAAGATGAAGATCCCAGTCGTGGAATATAAATAATAGTTTAGGAGCAATCAGCTGTTGTACCAGATTATTTTGACAAAAATGGAAGTACTTACAGTCTAAGTGACTATGTCTGATGCCTTCCACATCTTCAGCATGAATGAAGTGGTAACATCTCTTTCCCACGATATCTACAGGGGTCAGATCCATATAATCACTAATCCTAAAAAGGAAAAAGAACATACAGCCTATAATTCAAGAAAAGAAAAGAATAAAAGAATTGTCAAATGACTCAGAAAGTGAAATCTACTAAAAAGTTTTTTCAACATTATAGTCATTTGAACGGAATATCTGTACAAATGAGACAAGCCCTTAAAGGAAAAAAAGAAAGACTTTTTTTTTAAGAAACCTGGAAATTATTTTATCCATTTAACTAAGTGGAAAATTAAATTCTAGTACATATTCTCCATGTAGCATAACATCAGGACAATATAATTCCATGAAATTCTAAAGCATTAGTGACAATCCAAAATCCTCATTAAAAGACTAAGATGATTCAAGATTACATAATAAAGTAGAAACATGTTATGTTTATACCAAATGATTAGAGACACATTTCATTTCAACAGATTGGTCTTCTATTGGGTATATTCATGAAAAAGCTCTTCAACCATTTCTTGGCACCAAGTCCAAACTGATATTTCAAGGGATATAATTTAAATGCTGAGACACACAGATGCCTCAGGGTGTTATCTTTTTTAGTCTAATTCATTTGGGAGCTCAGCTTTCACTCTGGGCCCTTTCAACTGGGACTTTGTTGTTTATTGCACATAGAAACTTTAAAATCTATTCTGCAGACCTTTGTGTGCATGTGTCTGTGTGTGTGTGTGTGTGTCTGTGTGCTTGTGTCTGTGTGAGCGTGTAAACCCTTACCACGGAGTGTGTCAAGGGGTCAACATCCTTAAACACAGTACAGAAATTAAAAAGAAAACTGGAAAATGTCTTGCTCACACAAGCGTTTGAAACTAGGTCTATTTTCTAGATTTAGAACAATTTTTTTAGGGTTTGAAATAATCTGCAATGATTGTGGTACATTCTATGATAAGATCAGGGAGAGGAAATCCCACCCTGCCAGCCTGAAAAGGAAGCGGCACTCTCCAGGCAGGCCGCTGTCCTGTGGTCCTGTAAAACATACACATAGGCTTGTGTTCGAGCAGATCAATGCTTCCACTGACTTACAGGGCTGTTAACATGACTGAAATTTAAAGGTAGGTACATGGTACAGTGTTTTGCTGAATTTGCTGAAATTGTGCACACATCTTTAGGCTTGAGGCTTGCTACACAAGACTTTTTTTGCATATCTGAAGGAACTACTGACAACCACTGTCATGGCCAACCAGCTAAACCTCTTCCTTGTAGTCATTTCCTTTTGGGCACATATTAGCAGATGTGGTATCACATCCACATTAAACTGGCTATTGTCTCGCTCCAAATGGTCTCCAACCCTTAACAGTGGATTCTGAAAACACACAGACTGATGATGCACTCTGGCAGCAGTCTCTTCATTTTGCTTTTAGTTATTTGTCACCATCTGAGATGGTTTGTCCTCTGCAGGTGCTTTTCTCACTCCACTGACTAATAAAGAAATCCTACACTGTTTTAGACTATATGGTGACACTTAGATGACAGAAATCCTAGATTTGTAAAATAGACACAGATTAACATACCACGTTTTAGGCAACAAAATTTTACACCTGTATTTTACGCTGTCAAAGAAAAATATTAATTGTTAGAAATAGCCAGTGTACTAGCTAACAGCTCTTGTCTCAGAGGGAAGCTAACAGCTGGCTAGTTTGTGCACTGAGTGCAGGATTCCGAAGGAGATCTCTTCATTCAGAGGAAAGTAACAAGATGCACCCAACAACTTGAGTAATGTCACTCCTGCTCACTGCTGTTGCAAGCAGGCAACCACTTGGAAAACTAGGAGTACTATTGATCTCACCCCTGCTGATCCAATGGTCCACTGTGAGCATTCATTTCAGTTAAGTGGCATGGCTTCTGCTCCATACTCCCTGCAGCTGCCAGTAACTCCCCATTGCTCCATAAATAGTGCTTACAGCTTGCTCAGCATGGATCCATTTTTCTCTGTTTTCATCAATGTTGTGCTTGCTTTACTGTGGCACCACAAAGAATTTCGTAGCTGCCCGCAAGTGCCAGGAGTCAAGCCCATATATTCAGGATGGGATACTTATGTCCTTTTCTGTAATCCCAGAAGAGAGATCCCAACTTCCCTGACTCAGAGAACAGCCTTGGCAAACACCCAGATAATTAATCTGACAGCTTCAATCAGCTGTTCAGTTCATTCCTTCCCATCTTCTGGTTTTTTCCATTCCTTCAGTTTTAACAGTCATATTCTGCATTGTTGCTGCTATGAAACCCAAGTTCTGTCAGTCTTATTTCATTTTCCATGACTGGAAATCCCACTGCCTCAGTGAGATCATGTTCACCTCCCAGCACTGGTCGAGGTGTTTCTACTATTTGAAATTACTTTTATAAACTATTTTTAACAGATTTTTAACAGTGACACAGGGGCCTAAAGCGGAACTATTGCAACACACATTCAAGTACCACCATATGCATTCTGCACTAGCATAAGATAAAATCCATCACAAACAAGGAAAATTTGCTTTATAATGTTGCCTTCAACTTAAAAAAAATGAAAAATGTTAATAAGCTCAACACTTTCTCGCTGCCTTACCACAGTTTACCATGTCTTATCAGTCCTTCCTATGTGATTACCAATCAGTGCACCTCACCTGATGCATTTTACAGTTTTCAGTGACGCCTTTCTCAGGCATTTGAAAGTTTTATTGCTACATGAATATAAAGGGAAGGTTTGAGAAAAATGTTTAATTAAAAAACCCCCACATATACAATTTAGGGCTCATAAAAATGTCAAACTCGCAGCAGAGAAAGCATAAATCTTTCTAACTTGGCCTAAAAGTTCATATCATACTTGACCTGATGGAACAGTTCATTTTGCACATCTATTTGATGCCTGGCTTTTTTTATGGAGGTTGCCAAAAAAGATAACAGTAAGTGGAGGTGATTTTGTTAAAAGGGAATCTGTTCATTTAGGAACTGGATAGATACCAGCAACTAATTTCACAGAGGCCTTTGAAAAACTCTGCAGTGGTAGCAGCTTTCCATTACTACCTAGGTAGGTCACAGTGAAATCACAGATTTAGGGAAAAGTTTTGTTCTAGACCCTATTCCTAATCCCCAGAGCTCTTTTGCCAGCTGCCAGATTATACAGCATCTGGATGCTCACTCGGTAGAGTCTCAG
This sequence comes from Struthidea cinerea, assembly GCA_013397865.1. Classification (NCBI taxonomy): domain Eukaryota; kingdom Metazoa; phylum Chordata; class Aves; order Passeriformes; family Corcoracidae; genus Struthidea; species Struthidea cinerea. The sequence goes on from VZTI01006034.1 coordinate 823,518, forward strand.
TCAAAAAGCCCAAAGTTTACTGCCATTATCCACTTTCTCTGTGACCTTGTGCAAGCCGCTTTCCATGAAGCAGTTTTCCCAAGCTTAAAAATGAGAATAATATATTCACTTTTAAATTATGCTTTGGAAGTGTAGATGAAGTGGTCTGTCTAATAGTCAAGTAACATTATTTAAAAAAGTATTGCAGCAGTGCACTAATGTGGCAGCAAAGACAACCTCATAACTGAAATTCAAGATTATTTAAAATTGTTTAAGATCCTGATTCAACAAAACAGTTGAGTTTATCCTTTTTATAAAAGTTTATATTGATATTTATAGTGCCCTTCTGATTATAGGTATTTCATTATGATTGAGCAATCATGATTGCTCATATCACAGAGTTTCCACTCAGCTTATAATATGCCATGGTTGCTGTCACAAGAAAAGCGTGCAGTAGTCACCTTGATTCTTCCACTTTTTGATGATAAATCCCCTTCACAAAATTTCTTTTGGCTGCATTACCTTCCTTCTTCACTTCCCCATACCTCAGACTTCCATTAATGGACCCAAACTTATTACTCATAATTTCCTTCTCAGATATTTTCACTCTGCTCTAAATATCTATTCCCTGGATTCTATTTTTATTTTTCAGGGCTCTGAGGTTTTAATGGTCTTGATCAGCCCCTCAGCTTCCCAGGTCTTCCCCCATCCCACCCACAGCCCAGACTCCCATGGCAGTCCCTGCCAGTGTCCAGCTCCCCACAGCCCTGCCTGGCCATGGGCCCTCCTGACCTGAGCCCAGCCCACTCCACTACCTGTCCTCAGGGAAATGCCCAATGCCAGGGGCTGGAGCTGCCCCTGTGCCCCCCAGCTGCCCTGCTCCCCTCTGGGGTAGTGGGATGGGCCCTGGCTGCCATGTCCTGCCCTGACAGGTTGCCACGGGGAGCCCCCGGTGCTACTGGCACCCAACCCAGGGAGCAGGCAGCTGAATTTAAATCCTCTCTTTCACCTTCTGAGATCACTCGTCACTATCACATCAAATGTAGCCCCCCCCACCCAACGCTTCATCACCTGTTCCCATTTCACTGCTGTCTTTCCCAGTGTGCCCTTAACCAATTTTATTCTACAGTTTTCCCACCTCTAACTGCAACAGATCCCACCTCTCTAGCCTACTATCTAGGCCATCTGTGCTTCTGTTCCATTAAACACTGAGCATGATATGCTGTAATCTGCAAATTAGTTCAAAAAGGGAAAACTTTAAAACTTCAGACAGAAAAACTTGTGGAGGGGAGGATGGAGGAGCATAAGGACAGGCATACAGATCAGACCAACGTCTGTCTAGTCCCAAATCTTGCCTCTGAGAGGGACAATGAAAGATTGTAAAAAGCAGAGAAAGCTTTGAGAAATATTTCCTGGTATATCTTCCCCTATTCCAGCAAGACATCCTGCAAATTACAGTTTTTTATTTACCTTTATCCTCTAAGAATGTAATGAAAATGAAGGTGGTGATGATGAGAGTGAATTCAATGCTCTCATACAACACCAGGATGACATCGCAAGAGTCAAAAATTTCAAAACTTCTTGCCAAGCCCATGGAATGTAGAGTACACACAACTAAAACAAAGAAATAAAGGATCTAAAGGCAGTACCTATTTTCACAGTAAATGATATTGAGGTCCATATTCACACGAGTGACAAACATGTGGCAGTCAATCCTGACTTCATTAATTGTAGGAGGTGGCAAGGCATGAGCAACGACAACAAGTCCCATGATTTGGCTGGGTACTGTCCGTCCGTGTGACAGTGATACTCTCAGACGTAACCGGCCTGTTATATGAATCACCTGGAAAACAAAAACAATAACAAATACCCAGTGAATTCTGAATGCAACTGTGACATCAATTTCTTTTAAAGGATAGCATTACTATTCCCTACAGATCACTTAACACAGCCTAAAATTGTACTAAGTAACTGCCAGTATCATTGTTAAGCTTATTAATATTGGCTGTCAACATGCCCTATACGTCCTCACGGCAAAAAGAACATAACAGGCAAATGCTCCACATTCATCACCTAAGAACTTCTGTGGTATTGATTTTTTCTGTGGTGGCTGTTACACAAAGAAAGAAAACAACAACAACAAAGTAGAAATTCAACAAAGAGAGTGGGATAAAACTGAAATAACGAAGCTGGAAATTAATAAAATAACCATTCTATAACATTTGGAAATTGAATACGACATAAGAAAGACCAGCAGTTTTGAAACATAATGGGTTTAATTGAATTTTTAATCACCTACACCATGGAGACACTCTTCACCGCCTTGAATTTCTTCTTTGTGGTTGGCAATTTGAGAAGCAACAGCCTACAGGTGATTTATGAGCCCAGGTGCAGGATGGTCTTCCTGCATCCACAGTAAAGCATTTAAAGAGTTGGTAGACATGCAATGTCTTTGCCTAGTGCACTAGGCATGTATGGAGAGCTCTGGGGGTGGTAGTTTTCTTCCATATGCACAAGATAATACCAGAAGATGCTCAGATCCAATAGCATCCATAAGAACTGCAGCCGTGTTCTAAGAATGCTGCCTGAAATGGAGTAAACTGAAACTCTGGGAAAAGAATAATTCACCACTTCCAGTTCCACTCCTTCAGGAGTTCTGTGGATAAATAAAACTGTTGTTTTATCTGGTAAAAGAATATAAATACAGCATATTGAAATGAAAATGGAAACTGCATTCCTGTACTCATGGATAAAAGAGGCATAAGAATTGGCAGTTGCAGGCTCTCACAGATTTTCATCCTCAGAATGTTACAATATCAACATTGAGAGAAGACTTCCAGGAGATGAGGGCCCCTTTCTCTGTCATCCCAGACTCCCTACCCAGAGGTCAACAGAGATGTTGGTTGATACCAGGGGCACAGGAGGAGGTGACAGAAATGGGGTGTAGTAGTAAATGCACTGATATTCATCTCACAAAGATAGAAGACAAACTACTTCTGATCTGAGATTGATAATAGAAAGTGAGAGAGAAGAAAATTTCTCATTTTTAAAATTGTAAATCACAAAGTGCATCCAAATTCAAATCTAATTATGAGAGCAGGTTTGTAATCTAGGACTTGAAGTTTGTTTCTTTTCTTTTTTAACATAATTATTGAAACATCTCCTTTCACCACTATTTTACATTTTGAGTCTAGCCAGTGTGGTGAATCTGAACGGGAAAAGTGATTAGCTGTGTGTATGGCCATTTCAGTTACAGGTTTCTGACCACCCATGTTTAAAGTAAGTATTGCCTAAACTCACACTTAATGCACCTTTCAAGGGCAAACTATTCTATGAATATTTGAAAAAGTTCCTAAAGGCAAAGATGCAAAAACACCATTTTAGACCCACTTAATTATTTCTTTTTCTTAAGACCTCATTAACTAATGAAGAAATAGCTAAAAGAAATAGGATTAACTTCACAGGAGGGGCAGTAATATTATATTTTGCTCCTTCTAGCTAGGCTTGCATATACATCTGCTTTTTATCATTATCTGTCTCTTTTTATCATGCAGTTTCAGCTTACTGCAAAACTTAAATCTGTAAATGCTTGGAAACTGATGGATAACTGGTAAAAATGTGAAAATTTATCTTAGCACTGAACGTGCTATGCAAAAGTATCATTTTCGTGTTGTTTTTTCATAAGGGTCCTTATGCTAATATGTTTGAAGTTGGCACTAACACTTCAGGGAATTAAGCTATATCATATTTATCTCTTCTTTGTATTTTTCTAAACCTTCATGTCATTTGCAGCTAAATATCAACATGATTTGTTTTTGAACAACTCTCTATTCAGACAGTACCTCACTTTTTTTCTGATTCTTCCTCTGAAACACACTTCAGATGTAGCATTGCCCAAGTGACAGTTCCAAACCTGCTAGAACCACCATATATTAACATTGTTGAATTTCAAGAGAATATGCTTCCAGATTCAAACTATTTAGCTTGTTCCTAACTCTACCATGGATCAAAACATGTTCTGAATTCCCATATGAATTCAAACTTTAGGGGTCAGCACTCAATTGCATTCTGATTCTGTACACTGGGAAACGTACAGCAAACTGCCCACCAGTTCCAGTGCCTGTGTGCCTCTAAAGAAACTGTACTGCCATGCCTGAAATCCCTTTCTATGACAACATTAGTCAAATGCACCAAGTGGGAAAACCTAATTGGTAGTAAAAAACAATTCTAACTGTCATGACCTTGTCTATATTGTGAGTATTGCCACTTTTAACACTGGTTCATTTGAACTGGGATTAGGGGTGATAGGAATTATAGGGTCAATTATCTCCCGTGGCTAAAATTAATCTCTTTATAATTCAATCCCACAGCACTAGTCTATCATATCCTAAAGCAGTATTATGACTTTAATGAAGCTAAATTGCAGCAATAAACTGTTTTATGAAGGACAATACTTGGCTCCAGAAGTAAATATTTAATAAAAATTTGTTAGGAATACTGAAAATAAAAAGTAAATGCAGCTCTTCTGTGCAGTTTTCTTTATAAATGTTTCCTTCTGAAGAGTAAGTCCTAATCAATTTTTATCTTCTTTCTAATAGTGCCACACGAATAGACAGGCAAATTTAGGCATCACAGCAAGAGAAGGCAGTGATACTGTGTTCTGTCCATTACAAAAAGCTGAGTGAATGCTATACTCCTGATCACAGGATCATCAGAAACTTTGTATGTCAACAGCTGTGCAGATTTCCCCATAATTTCTTCATCTACCTCCTAAATTAAATTAATAACAAGACTTCTTTTTTACTCTATGGGAGCTGGACTGGGTTAACTGTTCAGAGATTTTTTTGCTTACAAACTCTTTATTAGTGGGTGTAACTATGATTCTATGATTCATCCTATAGAAGCACAGAGAAATCTCATGGTTGAAACACACCATGTGACCTGATCGAGGATTTTGCTTAGGCCATTCTGATCTATATTATTGCTTGTAGTGTAACCTTGGATAGACAGGTGGGTGAAGGAAAAAACATTTTGCAAAAATAAAACTTTTAACACTGGGAAATGAAAATAACACATATACTGCTGTAAAGATGTAATGCTGAAGCAAAACAAATACTGTAAAAATCTTCCGTACTGCTTAATTGCTTTGTTTAAGAAAAAATTTAAATCAACTTTGCCTGACACTCCGATATTGGAAAAAAAATTATTTGGCTTTTATTTTTAGCTGATTAGGAAACGGATTTGCAAAATATTGTAAGTACATGTAAACACAGTTTATGAGTGTGGGAGTGTTAACAAGCCACACTGGTTGGACAAATATATATTTCTTTTCCCTGCCATATGCTCTCTTTAGTCATCTGTTAGTGATATGCACTTAGATGTGCTCTACTAATGTCTACTCATTATAAACAAGCACATCACAAAGACCTTGATAAAACCTTTCCTCTGTCAATACTTAAGGAAAGAAAAGCCCAGCAATCGAAAAACACATCTGGAACCTGCTCATCATCCTTTAAAGCTAAATCTCACCTCTGAAGATGGAAATACTTTCTTTGTCAAAAGACATCTTTAAATATTACATCCATTTTTTCCCATACATGTGATGTCAGAGTAAGGACATGCATTACCAGAGGCTATCAAAACCTGCAAGCATGAAAAATCTGTGAATTTCACCTTTCAGATGTCTCTGTGTGCTTCAAAACTTAAACTTCAATTTGAAATAAATTTCTAAACTGCTTCTTTTGTTCTCTATGTAAATGACTATGCCAATTTATTGTGTGTGTGAAACCACAGCACTGGCAGAAGCTGTCCCTCCAGCTCACTTAATGAGGCATTAAATTTGAAGTCTTAAAATTATTGCTTATAATCAATTTTTTAGAAAATAGTCACATACAAAAACATCCTAATGTAGTTTGTGCACCTAGGTACTTGTTTAGCTATTTTATAAACAACTCACACACACATTTATCCCCCTTTACAGAAACAACTGCGTTTCTGAACAATATATAGACATATATATGGATATATATATATATATATTTGTTTTGGTCTCTCAAAGATGTTAGTTTATGCTTCCAAAATCAACACCTAAATCTTTAAAACACAACCAATTTAAACCAATAAAGTTGTCCAAAGAGATATCTTACAAACTATACCCATTTTCTCGCATTACTCTTTCAAAGAGTTGTGTGCTCCTTCACTCACTGATACACATACATGCTTCTCAAAACCTGTCTGTGACACCAGTGAGACAAATGTTTGAACACTCTGCAAGGTAAAGAGTTCCTATACAGTTTCAGGTGATTCCTAAAGTAAGAGTGAACATCTGGAAGCAGGCTTTCCTCTGGACTATTAAAAGAAAACAGAGTCCAGTGTCACATCGGGAATTTACACAATGACATCTCAGAGCTGTTCCTCTTCTGACATAAAAATATAACCATGTCTATCAACCTAAACTTCAGTACAGATTTATCTACCAGACTTCTCTTCTTTCCTGCCCACATCCCACTGCAGTTACTACAACATTTCTACTTGCTTGTGTTTTCTCATGGTCAGAAGTTGTTTGTTTCTGTGGTTCCACAGCCCCATCCTCATTGAGATCAAAGCCTGCTCTCCCAGTCTTGATGAAAGCTTTGGGGAAAGACATCATTGGCTTATACTTATCATTCAGCAGTAGTTGGGATCCGAGAGGTCCGGAAAGGCTTTGTGTTTGCAGTCCCTGTAATACTTTCATATCCCTTTCTCAGACTTAGTGCATTTCTATGAACACTACAGTATTACTAACAGGAGATCCCATGGATGGTATTTTGGTGTTGAAAAGGAATGAGCCACTACAACTGCAATATGTTGGATCATCCCACATGTGCAGCAAGACTGAGATGTCCCAATTGCATCCAATTTGCTGTGCATAGGCTGATCAATTCTCCATCATGTACCCTTTGCTTAACACACAGAGGGCACACTGGGCTTGCCATGTGCACTTTACATGATGGGTTTCATCCATCATGTAAAGTAAAGTCTGTAGCTGTATGTTCCTGTTGAATCAATGTTAGATTTGCTATCTCTTTTAATCTATAAAATAACCATTTTATCATTTTCCCTTGTTAACCTCAGCCATCTCCAACTTCATAAGCATCATCTATCTTTTCTCTTGGACAGCATAAGCGAATAACATGTCTACTTATGGTAATTGTTCTCAATACTTATTTTATTCAAAAATTTTTACTTCAGTTTTAGCCTTGTGAGAGGGACCAATACATATGCCTCAACATATGTCACAAATGAGGTGAAGAAAATTCTTATAAAAAACTGTGTTGCCCTGTGCCCAGAGAAGGTTCACCTGGCAGCCAGTCAGGGCAGAGATTAAACTGCGAGCAGCTCCCCCGCCTCCGCACACACGCACGCTTGCTGGTGAAGACAAGTGCCCAGATGCCCACGAAAAATGCCCGCCAAAAACGGGCCCGTGAAGCCAAACTGGGGGAGGAGTTTGGGGGGCACATAAAAGCAGCTAGCCGCTGTTGGAACCCTGAATTCTGAGACTCTCATTCTTTCTACTCTAACAAGCAATGACCCTCAAAAGCACACTCCATTTGATCTTAGGCCTTGGGAAAAACTTCCCAGATTGTGTGATAGTGCTGAGATTGTTGCTGTGTAAATAAAGTTATGTTCCTGGGTGGAATATGTAGAGATATAGAGTTTAGGTTTATGGAATATAGTAATATGTATATGTGGCAAGATGGAGGGTTTTGGGTGTGGATTTGTACTTCTTTCTTCTTCACCAGCCTGAGTTTTCTGGTATTGGTTCAAGAAATCCGCACTGCAGGTCAGGTATAGATA